>PVHT021183726.1:21465965-21489830 GCA_004024745.2 Catagonus wagneri | reverse complement strand
AGTGGTTAACGAATCCGACTAGGAACCATGAGGCTGCGGGTTCGATCCCTGGCCTTGCTCAGTTGGTTAAGGTGGGGTAAGGATCCGGCGTTGCAGTGATGTGGCTCGGATCTGACGTTGCTGTGGCTGTGGTGTAGGCCAGCAGCTGTAGCTCCGATTAGACCTCTAGCCTGGGAACCTCCATATGCTGCGAGTGCGGCCCTAGAAAAAACAAATAAAAATAAAAATGTGAAGGCAGGTTGAAGATTTTATACACAGAAGCTGATAAGCACAGTAAATATTCAAGTAAATATTTAACACAAAAATATAGTTGCTTTAACAATATTTAACCAAGAAATGAGGTATTTAAACAAAGGCAGAATTATTTGAGTATAAAGAAGTTAGAATTAATCATACCGGGAGTTACCATCTTGGCACAGCGGAAATGAATCCTACTAGGAACCATGAGGTTGTAGGTTCACTCCCTGACCTCGCTCAGTGGGTTAAGGATCTGGCGTTGCCATGACCTGTGGTGTAGGCCGCAGATGCGGCTCAGATCCCGTGTTGCTGTGGCTGTGGCATAGGCCGGCAACTGTAGCTCTGATTGGATCCATAGCCTGGGAACCTCCACATGCCGCGGGTGCGGTCCTAAAATGACAAAAGACAAAAAAAAAAAAAAAAAAGGGAATTAGTCATACGTGCAAGGTCCCACTTTACAGATGTCTACACTTGGGTAAACATTCAGAGGTCCTAGCACCATTGTCTGTAAATGAGCTCTGTGTGGGGCCAGCTTGGAAAGCTGCTTCTCAGCTGAGAATCCTTTTTAGAGCCTGAATGTGTTAGATTTGGGCCCAGCCCTCCCACGCAGTCAATGCCTATGGTGTTCTCAGTTTATTAAAAAGATGTTCTGGGCTTATCCAAATTCAAACCTTGAGAAATCCGAGCTACCTGAAGGCAGGAACACTTCCACTAATGATGTAAAATATTCTACAGAATACTTTTTAATTTGACTTTTGTTTTCTCATCATAATTTTTCCCTTATTTTATCTGATTTTTAGGACCAATTTTTGCATACACAGTGTACACGCAATTCTGTAGAGAATAGGATTTAAAATGCTGGGATATAGAATTACTGATGGATTGGTAACTCCCTTCCAACTTATTAAGACTGCTGTTTCTACACATATTTTCCTCTTTCTTCATTTTAAAAATACTTTTGGCTTAATATTGTATAAACCAAATAGAAGTAAATAAAGAATTATTAATTTAAAGAAAATCTCAGTTCCTTTTAGCATTGTTATTGACAAGTGACTATAATGCCCTGTTTATGCCCTCAAAATGCAGAAACAAATTTTCTTTTAATGATGGGAGCAGGGGACTTAGATACTGGAAAAAATAATAAAAAAAAGGATCAGAAATTCTTATAGTGTACATGTTACATTTAAAATTTCACTATACCATCTATAGCTAATTCTGTAATACTAAATAAATTGCTGGAAAAAAAGGGAAAAAAATCACCGATCTGCCTAAACATTGCACTGTCTTCATTTGAAATTTTTTCCTTAATTATAATTATACTGCATACACGCACCTATACTCTGCATATAATGTAGAATTATGAGCTAGAGGGGAGGTATTTCCACTTAACATTTTATTACAAACATAATTCCCTTATTAATGGACTTTTTGTGCTGAATATATAAAAATTGAAGGGAATAAGTCTCCCTTTAGATGTGATTATTTTATAATTACACCTCTCCTTTAAAGTGGTCACACTGGATACTTATAATTTACAGTGTTTCTGAAATTCACAATACTGCAATAATTCTTTCCCCATATTACTTCTATTCAGGGCTTATCAGAAGATATACAGTGGGGAAAAAAACAATTTTTCAAAGTGATAATGGCTGTTGAAATTCTGTCTGTGAGTCCTCAAGGAGGGTACACAACCCCATTTTTGCTTTTCTTTACAGTACTTTGTATTTCTTGGGGACTGATAACATTTGCATCTATTGGGCTGGTTTCTCAAGAGCTACACTAAAATCCAGACTATAGGAGTTCCCGTTGTGGCTCAGTGGTTAACGAATCAGACTAGGAACCATGAGGTTGTGGGTTCAATCCCTGGCCTTGCTCAGTGGGCTGACGATCCAGCATTGCTGTGAGCTGTGGTGTAGGTTGCAGATGCGGCTCAGATCTGGCGTCGCTGTGGCTCTGGCATAGGCCAGCCGCTACAGCTCCGATTAGACCCCTAGCCTGGGAACCTCTATATGCCGAGAGTGCGGCCCTAGAAAAGACAAAAAAATAAAATAAAATAAAATCCAGCCTATAACTAGATCACCCAGATACCTCAGGGTTGGTTTGTAACCATCTTTAATCTAAACCTGAAACGAACTCCTGGTAGATAGTGTAATCTACCCATGTACATACTCATGACCATGCCGTAGATTGGTGCTGAACCTCTGCATAGAAACTCCAGTGTTGCGAGAAAAAGAACAATATATATATATTTGACAGGGTCACTTTGTTGTACAGCAGAAATTGACAGAATCAACTATAATAGAAAAAATAAAAATCTCAAAAAAAAACCACTCCAGTGTTTATATTAAAGCATGTTACTATCTCTGAGAACTCTCTAGTAGTCAAGAGTAATGAAAAAGAAGAGGGATAAAAAGAGTAATTACTTTACTTATTACATACTCACTGTTAGTCCCATACCGGGTACATGAGGAGAACAGAAAAGGCATGTGCCCTCTCCTTTAGTTTCCCAGTACCCTCCCCCTTTTTTTTGGCTGCACCCATGGCATACAAATGTTCCTGGTCCAGGGATCAAACCCATGCCATGGCAGTGACCAGAGCCATAGGAGTGACAATGCTAGATCCTTAACCCACTGAGCCACCAGGGAATATTTTTCCCCTCCAGTTTCTTAAGATCTTGTTCTAGAGGCAAAATATAAATAGCACAGGAATAGAACTAACCATAGTATGTCACTGAAATATGCCCCAAGTAATTTGGTGATTATCCTCACTAAAGATACCAAAGTTTGTGGATGATATAAAGCTAGACTGGTTCAATGGCACTTTGACTCATTTGCATGCTGAGATGTACTTTCTTTAGTGAGAGGGTTTAGGAGTTACAATATAGGGTATCATGGACATATATTATCATGTATAGCAATAAGCAAAAAGTTAAGAATTGCTGAGAGAGGGCACAGAAATACACAGGTAGGAACAGAGAAAGTGACAGTTCAGAGAAAACAAGGCATCTGTTTTAGGCATCTGTTCACTTCCTCTTAGTGTGTCTCTGAAGTCCTCTGTCATCCTCTATTTAATAAGTAAATGATATCTGATTAAAAGAGAGTATAATGAATTAAATCATGCCAAGACTATTTAAGATCTGTGGAATCCAGTTATTCTTATTGTGGATATAGATCCTTTAATTTAATAATTCTTTTTCATAATTCAAAAAATATGGTAGAAATTACAAAGCTTAAGTGGGATATGGAAATGATGTTTGGGTTTAATATAATAGGATATCACTAACTGAGAGTACATAAATCAAGACTCATGAATCAAAACCTTTTCTTCAGCATAAAATACATTTGCAGTAATGTTGGAATACTTGTAGTGCCTTAGGCTTTGAAATTTAAATATCAGCCATTATGGATGTGTTTCTGCAGTAACATTATAACTATAAATTCACATGTGTGAGAAGAAAAAATAATAAGTGTGAAAAAAGCCTTTAGAAAAATATTTTTAATCCAGCTATAAATAAGAAATGAGTCATCTATATGCTACACAAATTTTCAAAGTGGGTAGATTTAGAAGTTTTTTTTCTTTTTATGAATGTTTTTTACTTTGGAGGGGAATGTAGTTATGTTTGAAAAGATCAAAAGTGTCCCTTGCAAAGCTGTGCAATGATGAAAACCATCAAGCTTTCTTTAATGAAGGAAATATTCTATATCTGCACTAACCAATACAGTAGCCACTCTTTACATGTGTCTGTTGAGCATTTGAAATGTAGCTAGTTCAATAAGGGCTGAGTTTTTTAAATCTGTTTAATTTTAGTTAACTTAAATTTAAATACCCACTTGTGTCTAGTGTCTACCATATTGTTAAGGCTTTGAAATGACAAAATCAAATTGTGTAGTAGTAGATATGCTTTGCCAGATGGTGAATTCATTAACTGAACATCATTTTATACCGAGGATTCTTTGGCTCCTAAATTTTTTTTTATTGTGTCCTAGGTGGAGCAATTACCATTCCTGACTTGACCTATCTTTAAAACAGAATCTCTTTTACTTTAAAAAATTCTTCTAAATCATAAACCTAAGCGCCAAAGTGCTAGGTTTAGGAGAGGGCAAAATTATGGATGATGTTTAATGTGAGGGTAAGCTCATCATACTTTTTTTTCATTTTCAAATTAAATTTAAAGCTGAAATGTTTAGGAGTGGAAATTACTGATATCTACAACATGCTTTGAAACTCATTAAGAAATGGATTGATGGATGGATAGATGGTAGGTAAATGATAAAGCAGATACAGCAAAATGTAAATGATATAGTATCCACTGTAGAATTCTTTTAGCTTTCCTGAAAGTTTCACTATAAAATGAATAAGCTTCGTGATAAAATGCTGGAAAAAAGTTAAATGCAAACATATTATATATCTTAAAGTATATTTTTTTCTTGGATCTACAATTTCTCTGTTAAATAGAGCCAAGGAGCAATAACTGAACGTTTACGGAGTTTCAGTATGCATGATCTGACAGCTATCCAAGGTGATGAGCCTGTGGGACAAAGACCATACCAACCTCTCCCAGAAACAAAAAAGAAAAGTAAGCCAGCCTCCGGTGAATCAGCAGGTGTGCTTATTTTGTTTTACATTCCCTCATAACTGGGATTTGGAGTCAAGCTGGGTACTGAAATATAACCTGGTAGCGATCCGAGTTTGGGAGACAAAATTTATTTTTAAGCTTATGTGTTTGAGCTTATGTTTAAGCTTTATTTTTAAGCTTGTATGTTTGACTATAGTTCCTTTCCTCTAAATTTTTTCTAATTAAGGTTAACACTTGCCTTTTGATGACTCTGGAGATGATGCAGTTAGGAAAGTAGCAGTGGCCCCTTGTGCTGCCATGAATTTTTACACTTTTTTTTTTGCCTTTTTTGTCATTTTAGGGCCGCACCCGCGGCATGTGGAGGTTCCCAGGCTAGGGGTCTAATCGGAGCTGTAGCCACTGGCCTACGCCGCAGCCACAGAAACGCAGAATCCGAGCTGCGTCTGCGACCTACACCACAGCTCACGGCAACGCTGGATCCTTAACCCACTTAGCAAGGCCAGGGATCGAACCCACAACCTCATGGTTCCTAGTCGGACTCGTTAACCACTGCACCACTATAGGAACTCCATGCCATGAATTTTTAGCAGCGGATGTGGTAACCCACTACCACCAGCACTAAGTTTGACCTGTGATCAATACTCTTGCTACTCAAATGTGAACAAATAAGGATATTAACTTACAAAAAGTTTTAGGCCATTTACAAAAGGACTCGTCTGAAAACAGGATTACTCCAATGAAAAAAAGTGTTAAAATTATGTATTCTACTTCATGAACTAACTTGTGGTGTATTCTAAGGTAAGTTATGAGCATGTCATAGTTGATGTGTTCTAAATTTTGATAAATTGTTGTGATCTTAGAAACATACACATAAACAAGACATGGTTCTTTAGTCATTCTTTCATATATAAGAAAGTTGTACTTTGAGGCTCAACTGAGAACTAAGATCTTCAGAACATTCCTTATTAATATATTATTAGGTCCTTAAGGTACAGGGCTACCTAACCTTTTAGTTTTCTTTTGAGGGACACTGAAAATCATCTTTTATAATTAAAACCAGTTTGAAAAATAAATTAACAGTCCCTTCTTATAAAAGAAAGATAGTGAACTTTCTTCTAAGTTCTCCCTAGAATTAATAACTTTACAAAGTTGGTAGCTATCATCTAAGAGGTTGTAATTAAGTCTTGGCCATTGATTAAGGTACTAATGCCTTTAAGAATGAGGAACCTTTGAACTTTGAACCATCATCCTTAATACCTTAACAATGTAAAAGTAGTCCTTAATATAGACATTTTCTTAATAAAAATTATAAAATGAGGTATACTGATTTTGATTATGGAGTCTGCTCTATATATTTTGATGATTTGGACTAGTAATCAGAGTCCTTTATCAGATTTATAATTGTTCATAATTATACCCTAGAATTGGTTAAGAATTATATTCCAATTATTTAAGTGAAAATAATGAAATACAGTTAAAAATCCATTACTCTATTTTTATAGTATCAATCTATTAAATTTTAAGTGGTGTGACTAAAATATTTTAAAACAATGAGGTGCTTTTTAGTTCTTGTGTTAACTTTTAAACCATGAAATTAAAATACCTTGAGTTATAAAAGTATGAGGTATTATGGTAGTAGTATAAAAAAAGGTATTTGTAAGTTTTGAAATCAAATTTTTAATATGCATTACTTTGCCCAAGTTCATTTTCACATGCACACATATACAAATTTAGATACGGAATAGTATATATTCTGAGCTTTCCTTCCCTAAGGAAAAACTTAACCAAAACTTTCACTCTTGGCAACAGTTTTGATTAGGTAATATGGTTCCAGGGCAGGAAGAGTTAAAGAGAAGATAATAACAGATAGTCTTAAAACAGTATTATCAGGACACAAGTCCAAATAAACATGAAAATTTGTCAAGTGAGAAAGAGGGCCTTTGAGATTGGTGGAGGAAAGGCAGTTTGATAAGTGGCATTAGATGAGATACCACCTCACACCAGTCAGAATGACTATCATTAATAAGTCTACAAATAACAAATGCTGAAGAAGGTGTAGCAAAAAGGGAAACCTCCTACACTGTTGGTGGGAATGTAAATTGGTACAACCACTATGGAGAACAGTATGGAGGCTCCTCGGAAAACTGAATGTTGAACTACCATATGATCCGGCAATCCCACTCCTGAGCATATATCCAGACAAAACTATAATTCTAAAAGATATGTGCACCCCTCTGTTCATCGCAGCACTATTCACAATAGCTAAGACATAGAAACAACCTGAATGTCCATCAACAGATGAATGGATTAAGAAGATGTGGTACATATACACAATGGAATACTACTTAGCCATAAAAAAGAACAAAATAATGCCATTTGCAGCAACATGGATGCAACTAGAGATTCTCATACTAAGAAAAGACAGAAAGAGAAAGATAAATATCACAGGGTATTACTTATATGTGGAATCTAAAATACGGCACAGATGAACCTATCTACAGAACAGAAACATACTCGCAGACATGGAGAACAGACTTGTGGTTGCCAAGGAAGAGGGGGAGAGATTGGGATGGACTGGGAGTTTGGGGGTTGGCTGATGCAAACTGTTCCATTTAGAATGGGTAAGCAATGAGTTCCTGCAGTATACCATAGGCGACTAAATCCAATCACTTGTGATAGAACATGATAGAAGATAATATGAGGTAAAAAATGGATATTTATGTGTGTGTATATATAATATATATGTTGTATGTATAACTGGGTCACTTTGCTGTACAGCAGAAATTGACAGAACACTGGAAATCAGTTAAAATTTTTTTTTTTTTTTACTTTTTAGGGCCACACCCGCAGCATATGGATATTCCCAGGCTAGTGGCCCAATTGGAGCTACAGCTGCTGACCTATGCCACAACGGCAGCAATGGCAGATTTGAACCACGTCTGTGACCTACACCACAGTTCACCACAACGCCAGATCCCCAACCCACTGAGCAAGCCCAGGGATCAAACCCACAATCCCATGGTTCCCAGTAGGATTTGTTTCTGCTGCGCCACGATGGGAACTCTAAAAAATTTTTTCAATTAAAAAAAAAAAGTGGTGTTAGGATAATTGCTAAACTTAGAAGATGGGGTAAGTTATACCTCTACCTCAAAGCTTCAATCAATATAAATTCTTAAAAAATTAAGACTTACATGTAAGAAACCATATAGAAAAAAATTCCTGTGTGTATTTTTATATTCTTAGTATAGATGAAGACATATCTCTCTAAGTCCCTCTACATGATCTCTGAGGGTCACTGGACCCCGTCCTTACGTGGGAACTAAAGGCTTCCAGAGCCAGTGTCCCAAGAGAAACAGGCAGAACTTGTTGAAGCAGGTACAAAGGCCCTTGAAATGTAAGGAAGGGGAGAGAGTGTCAGAAAATCAGTGGGCATGTATTAAAACCACCACAGCAAGCATGCTGGGAAATAGATGCTCTCGTATATATTTTATGAGAGTTTAAAATGCAATAATCGGAGTTCCCGTTGTGGCTCAGTGGTTAACGAATCCGACTAGGAACCATGAGGTTGCGGGTTCGATCCCTGGCCTTGCTCAGTGGGTTAAGGATCCGGCCTTGCCGTGAGCTGTGGTGTAGGTTGCAGACGCGGCTCGGATCCCGTGTTGCTGTGGCTGTGGCAAAGGCTGGCAGCTACAGCTCCTGTTAGACCCCTAGCCTGGGAACCTCCATATGCCACGGTGCAGCTCTAGTTAAAAAAGGCAAAAAGACAAAAAATAAAATAAAATAAAATGCAATAATGCTTTTGGATAACAGTCTGGCAAGAATTATCAAAATATATTCTCTTTAATTCAGCAAAAACTTTCAGGAATATGTCATAAGGAAATAATCAGGCAAGTGTTTGCAGATATATGTACAAAGATGTATGAATGTTTATCTCGTTGTTATTTATAGTAACACAGTATGGGAACAAACCAACTACCTAAGAGAAATGATTAGCAGAAAGGTGGTTTATTAGTCATGAAAAATAATAATGTCAATATACTTATTGACATGAAAACATATCCAGATTATGGGGGGAAAACAGTAACAATGAAATAATGTGTGTTATGATCCTATATCATAGAGGCACAATGGATAGATGATGGAATGAATAATATATGTAAAGCTATTTTTTGGCCATATGTACAGAGAGGAGGATCTGGAAGGTCTAAATGCTATTACCAAAACATGAATAGCATTTTAGCTCTGAGTTGTGGGATTTTAGCAATTAAAATAAACAATCAACCTATTATTCTTAAAATCAGAAATAAAACAGCCCTACTTCTCCTTTTGAAAATAATTAAGGTATTCATTTTTTATATCATAAATTTTTTTCTGTATAATTTACTTTCAAAATTCCTCAAGAAGAAAAGCAAATTGCTAAGTTTTTCAGTGTGGAAATTATACCTGCATTGCAAAGTCTTTGTACCAGTTCGCATAATCAGTACATTTAGCTCAGAACATAAGCAAATTCAAGTATCTGGAAAAGTGGTTCCCTTTAGAAAACTGTGAGTGGCCTGCTCTGAACTGTCTGAAGTTAGCTGATCAAGAGAAGTCTTGCTTTGATGAAGTTATTCAAGTCTGAATGTTGAATGTACAAAAAAGAGCTCCCTCCAAATGTAAGAAAATGGATACCTTGAACATGATGCTCACTTCCTCAGAAAAAACACATTCTGATAAGTGGGAATATTTTTTATGCAAAGAACTTGCTGCCTCCATATTAGTTAAAAATGGTTCAATATTGTTTCAGTATTCCAGCACATAAAGAGGTTTTTGTTTTGTCTTGTTTTAGGTGCTTTGCATAATTATTTAATCCTTAGGGATGACTATTCAGGTTAAATATTTTTATCCTTATTTTGTAGATGAATAAATGGAGACTTAAGGAGATTAAATTACTTGTCAAAGACTACATACTCAGTAACAGAAATGAGGTATCCAAGGTTCCTAACCTAATTCTTATTCTCTTTTTACTTTATATACTGCTCTTAGTGAGATACTTGAGCTGGAACCATGAATTCAAACCAATTAGCAAGAGAGGACCTTATAGATGTTTTAGCCAAAGATGGCGAATAGGTGACTCCTCTCTTCCCTACTCATGGCAGACATTGTTAATGGACTGTTGCACTTTCCACACTAGCTCTGAATTCCACTCAACATAGAACACCCACCCCCAATAGCTCGCTCCTCTCAGAGTGGTGTTCATATAGAAACCTGTTCATCTCCCATCTGTTTCACCGCCTTACCTGCTAGGAAAATTGAGGTTCAGAGAGGTAAGACACACTCAAGGTCTTACAGCTAATAAGGGGCAAAGTACTCGTTTTTCCTCACAGGGGTCCAGGGCTCCTTCCACTACAATAACTAAGGCTCCTTCCAGTTCACACTTCCCATGATTCTGCACTAACATTAATACGTGGAAACTGCTTAAAACAGTGCCTGGTACATGCCAAGTGCAGGATCAGTATTGGCTATTATTATTATAAGGAGGTAATACTTAAAAATATATCAACTCTATATATGAACTATGAATAAAACCAGATCAGTTTGCAAAAGCATCTGCTAGTTTCCTAAAGTGGTGTCAGAGTACCGGGCTGAAGCTGACCAAACAGTTGCAGCCTTAAGGCTCCAGGGCCCCTAGCAACATAGGCTCCTCCTTCTTGGGTCTTTTGTCATTGCTCCTCAGGAATATGCACAGAGGCACCCTTTTGAGGACTTTGTCCAGTCTAGACTGCTGAGGTAAAGCAGCCAAGCTTAGCATCACCTCCGTGTGGCACCAGCAGCACCCCACCAGCTTCAACTTACCTGGGCTTGGCAGACCCACAAACCATTCATCCAACTTGCTGGGTTCCTATTTAAATAGGGCATCCGGGTTGGGGCTTTTCTTATAATCTCAGATCTCCCTCTCCTCCTCTGAAGACTTTTAAATCTTTGGACAACTTTGACTGACATACTATTTCCACCACTCACAGCACAGTTTTCATAAATACTCATTTTCATGTTTTAAGTGGAACAGAGAATACATATTTTAGAGAAGATATCTGACCTGGCTCCCCTCTTTTTGATGCAATTTAGTTTAATAACTTGCTAAGTTAAACTTGTCAACTTTATCTCCTAATAGAGCTCAAATTTGGCTGCTCTCATCTCAATCCTTTGGACTCCGTCATCTCTGGCCTGTTGGAACCTGCAGTAACCTCCTTGCTTCCATCTCATCCACTTCTGATTTATTCTTCAAAGTATAAGATGAATCTTTTAAAGAACTCAAATCTAATCATGTCACCCTTCTGTTTAAAATGCTTCATTGTCCCCCTCTTTGTTCTCCAATGAAATCCAGACTCGAGGGTGTGGTATATTAGCTTCCCAGCCTTGGTTTTCTCTCCTTCATGCGCTCGGTGTATAGTCATGAGCCTTTTCAGAATTCCGTTTAGCTTCCATCTCCTACAGTAAGTCTTCTCTCACAACCCACATCCCCCTGCTGTGTGCTCCTATAGCTCCTTGTTCTTTCCTTCTACCTGCAGCATCTATTACAGTATTGTAATGCCCATGAGAATCTGTTTCCTCTATTGGACTATAGATTGCTTAGGGTAGAAAAAAACAGTTGTGTATTTTTCAGCATTGTATCCCCCATAACTGAGCACACTGCCTCACACATAGGAGTAAAATTTTTTAAATACTTGTGGAATAACGAATTAGTCCATCACTTTTTCTGAAAACAAATTAGAAAACTAAGATTTTTTTAGTTGAAATCAGGAAATAAAGTGTAACATGTATGTATAATCATCTTTTTGAATGAAATTCCAATTCATAGTCACATCAAATAAGAGGTAATTAAAATAGCAAGGGTCATATTTATGGAAATGTAGTCTTATGCTTCATCTATGGCCTTAGAGAACTTTTTGCTCATGGCTGCTTCCTTTCCTTGATTCCTTATACTGTGTTTTTTACTATACTGGAATTAGGAATATTGTATAAATAACAGCAATAGAGAAAAAATCTAGAAATGGCAATCTAAATTTTCTTCTATTTCCCCCAATTATAGAATTAGTACACTTTTTTAAAATAAAAATACGGGGAGTTCCTGCTGTGGCACAATGAGTTAACAATCTGGCTTGTATCTAAGGAGGCTCTGATTTGATCCCAGCACAGCAGGTTAAGGATCTGGCATTGCTGCAGCTGTGGTACAGGTCGTAGGTGGCTGCTCTGTCTGGGATTCTATCCCTGGCCCAGGACCAGGTGCATATGCTACGGATGCAGCTGAGAAAGAAATGAGATGAGATGGAATGGGATGGGGTGAGATGAGATGAGATAAAATAATGCCACATCCACAGCACGTGGAATTTCTTGGGCCAGGGTCGAACTCCCACTGTAGTTGCAGCCTGTACTATAGCTGTGGCAGTGCCAGACCCTTAACCTGCTGCATCACACAGGACCTGCAGCAAATTTTTTTAAAAAAAGAAAAATGAAGAAGTTTAAAACCACCTGAAAGCCCACTTTCAATAGATATGACGGTTTTATTTTTGTTTTTCCTTTTTTCCCCCCTATATATACATCTTTTTCCCATTTAATGTTGCACCAAGAGCATTTTCCCAGGACTGCTGACTCCATTCCCTCCACTGCCACACTGGCCTCCTCACAGCTCTTCCACAGTTAATGTTCCCCAGTGCCCTAGTGCCCTTGCATATGCTGTCTCTTCTACCTAGAACACACTTTAACTGCTGCAGGAAAGCAAAAGATCTTGGCCTGTATAATGATTTATTCTACTTCCAAATCCTTCCTAATTTCTAGCCCAGAAGTCTGGCAGCATAAAATTGTACTTCGCTAACACACAATTAAAGATATTTATCTTAGTATGAGACCAGGGAGCTTAATAACAACTCTTCCTGGTTTGCTTAGTGATGCTGACGTTATCCATGTCCCATGAGAGCAGATTTATTCAGTACACTTTTCTTCACGTGCAAGTCCATTCCTTCCCCTCTCCTGAGCCTGAAAAACCTGCTACTTTTTCTCAACTAAAGATGTAGGTATCTGTACACTTTATCTTTATTAAAGGAGAATTTGAAATGTAATGGGGCCTTGTAAACTCACCCCTGTGTTTATAACCTACCTAGTACTTGTCAACTTAGTACTAGGACATGGGCCCCTCTCTTGCTTAGATGTAGTTGTCTTAGACGTAGGCCCCTTTCTTGCTCCATACAGGGAGTGCGTGCTCCTTAGAGTTCAGGCTCTGGACTGGTAGCATAAGCATCACCTGGGAACTTGTTAGAAATGTAGGTTCTCAGCCCCACCTCAGGTCCAGCAATGTGTTTATAAATAAGTTCTCCAGGTGACTCCTATATGTGCTAATAAATCTGTGCTAATAAACTCTAAGATAAAGTCTGAGAACAACTGCTTCAGGAATGGGAGTGTTCTTATCTCTGGATTCCAGCCTCAGGATGTTCTCAGACTTCCTGACCAGTCAGACTGCCTAGATGTTTGCATACTGAGCAAGTCTTTGTAGCTATACAGAGCAGCCTGTTAGCAAACCCCCATGACCTCTTACTGACCTTCCTGATGTGGGTATTTTCTTTGACTAACATCAGTCATCATAGCCTGTGGTGTTTCTAATTACTGTAGCCTGTTTGGCTGGGTTTTATCTCAGCAGCTGAAACAGTGTTGATTTAACATCTCCATCATTTGTCCCCAGTGGATTTTTCTTGCCCAAAGTTCTAGCCCCTTTGGTTCTCCTTAGGTTCACCCGACCATTTCTGGTCTTGAGAAAAGACTTGGTATGTGGCAGTGAGAGGGACCCTTAAAATAACTAATTAGGGAGTTCTTGTCGTGGCTTAACAGGCTATGAACCTGACTAGTATCCAAGAGGGTGCGTGTTTGATCCCTGGTCTCGTTCAGTGGGTTAGGGATCTGGCGTTGCCATGAGCTGTGGTGTAGGTCACAGATGCAGCGGTATCCTGAGTTGTTATGGCTGCGGTGTAAGTTGGCGGCTGCAGCTCCAATCCAACCCCTAACCTGAGAACCTCCATATGCTGCAGGTGTGGCCCTAAAAAGCAATAAATAAATAAATAAATATTCTGAATTAAAGTTCAAAGTACAAATAACGCACCAAAACACACGATTGCTTACGCTATTTAGAATTCATGTAAAGGAGAAAGGGCAGAGAGAGATTTTTCACTAAGTATCTATTTATATTCTTTAAATAAATAGATAAATGTGTTAACATGCTCAAAATTCAACTGTTTTTAATTAATTCTAGAAAAATGCAGAGTAACAATAGGAATGGTCTGGGAAAGCTTCCTGGAAGAAATGAGTTATAAGCCTCATCTAGAATAGTATAAAGGGCAAAGATGAATGGTGAAGGGCAGGGAACGCATTTCAGATGAGAAAGAGAGAGGGGTGAGCATGCAAATGCAGACCGTGCAGAGAACTGCCAGCAGAGTGAAAAGGCGTTGCTGACTGGCATCTTTTTACCAAAAACATGCTGGTTTTGACAACTCCTCTAGGTTATGGAATTCCACTGAGAGACGGAGATGAGAAAACAGATGAAGAAGCAGATAGGCCATATTCAGACGATGAGATGTTAACACACAAAGGGCTACGAAGATCACAAAGCATGAAATCTGTGAAAACCGTGAAAGGCCGAAAAGAGGTGAGTCCAGTATAGGGTTGTTTTCCTAATGATTACTATTAAGGGATTTCCCTGTTGCACTGTTGCATGATCATTCAGGATATTAACGATCCATTAATGAAGGATTAGAATGATAGAGCAGCGTTTATATTTAAAATTCTTTATTCAGATCAGATGGATTAGGGTCTCTGGAAATTTAGAAAATGGTAAATTCCTAGTCTTCTACTATCAGTAAAAAGTGATATTCTCACATAGCAAAATCATATGGTTGTCATGAGTACCTATGCATAAGTAAAGAAAACTGCTAAAAGTATTAACTACATAGTTTTGTTCTGAACCAACTCTCTATAATGATTAAATAGTAAAAGTGTATCAATAATAATATATTGCCTTTGTGCCCAGAAAGCAGTGGAGGATCCCAATAAATGGCCTCAGATCATTGTGAGCAATGTTCATTGACATGTACCAAGCAAAGCATAAGTAATAACAGCTAATATTTTTATTTGTTATTAGTGATAATCTGTGCATATATCTAACATAATATCAACAACATTTTTTAGTATATGGGTAGTGCTGTCTTTTGAGTACATGCTTACTAGATAATTGATTCTCTGTATCAGAAAAGTTAAGTAATTACTATGATTATGAACTTTTCTGTCCTATTTAATTTCAAAATCTAATTCATAATAATAACATACCATTTCTCTCCTCAGGTGCGGTATGGGTCACTAAAATACAAAGTGAAGAAAAGACCACAAGTGTATTTTTAGTCATGTAGACTTTGAGTATCCCAAGACAAATTATGCTAATATATCCACTTTTTTTCCTAACATCATATATTCAGGATTTATACATTAAAATAATTCTTTAAATTGTGGTGGTGATAGGGTTTACTTTTATCAATTTAAATAGTTTTTATGTCTAACAATTACTTCCAAATCTTGACTACTAAAATAAGTTATGCAAAGATAGATAGAAATAATGGAAAATTATGCTATTTTCATATTCCTCAAAAACACTGAGTGCCTAGTATCGAAGATGAAACACAAACCCACAGTATACTTGAAAAGAGTCTTTTTATGGTTCAAGATACAACAGCCTTTGTGATACTGTATTGTGTTTACCTCCATTTGTGTTATACCTATCACATGAGGTTAGTAATTAAATAGGCCTCTGATCCAACAGTGATATATGCAGCACAAAGGTGTAATGTAAGATAAAATGCTTTGTTTATCCTTTACATTTTTACTTTGTTACTACCTTCTAGATTTCCACCATAAACTGAAAGCTTTTGAAACAAATATTTGAAAACCAGGTATTTACATAGCACTTTTATTCCTGACTAGTTTTGCACATTTGAAAATTGTTTACTTATTTTACAACTGTACATTTATATTAGGTTTTTTTTTTTAACTCTGTTATTTGTCATATTCTGATACGTCAAATTTATGCCTTGAATTACATCACCTCTTTTTCCTGTGGGTTTCATTAGTTATATTCATTTAGTTTTAATAATAAAAAATAGAGCTTATTGTTCAATTTTAACTGTTTTTATCTTTTTTACAGATAAGAATTTATTTTAAACATTCACCAGCTTCCCATATTTAGCTCTTCATTGTAGTTGAATTTAGCATGTTTTTTAACACTGGTTACATTTTCAGCTTTTAAAGTGGTAGCTTTTGTGAAATAAGAGTCAGAGACCAGTATAGCATTTAGGTATCTTCTAATACTTGAAATTATCCAACAGCCAGTTCATTCAAAAGCTTGGCACTGATGCAAGCTGCTGATTTATAAATCTGGTATTGACCAGGACCCTTTGAATCACTTCACTTCTGGCTGAGATAATTTCCTGAAGATAAATGCCAATGCAAAATACAAACGTTGTTAATCTTACGTATCAGAAGTTATTAGAATAGATTTGAGGCAAATACTGTCTTTTTAACCCAAGAAATTTTGAGTTACTGAACTGTGAGGCTTTTTAGGTGGCACAGATAAACTATACATTATGACTCTTAAGTCAGTATATTTCTAATGATGATTTTAGTGATCAGGAATCAAATTTGTATGATTATACTTGTTCAAATAATTCACTTGATGGTTCCACTTGTTTGTCCAGAAGGAAAACAAACAAACAAACACACACAGAGAGATTTGTGAAATCTTTGACCTTTCTACCTTTAAGAAATGAAGCCATGGCAATGTATATTCAGGACCTCCTCAGAGTATTGGTGGAGAACAGACTGTTTAGTCAGTAGGACCTTTATGTAATAAATACATTTCTCTTGATAAATGTCTTAAAATGTTGATCTCAAGATTATCTCTCATTCTTGGTAAGTAACACCGTGTAAAAATTTATTCAATTTGTATTTCCCCCAAAATTTATTTCTATGAATATCTTTATCTTTGTTACCTTGACTAATTTTAACCTCTTAGTTTCTGGAAGGCTCTTTAATTTGTGTACAAAATTCCTATGCATTTTGACTATAAACTCTAGGAAGAGAGCTTTATTTATATTGCCTAGTATCAGACTTACCAATATAAATGCTATATATGCCATGCTTGTCCTTCCTACACAGGGGCAATGTCATCTCAAATTGCCTGACAAAGTCACGTAAGTGACTTTGTATCAAAAATATTACCTTTGGGGGCTGAATTGCACCACTGTATTTTTCCAAGTCTAATTTCAGTATTACACCTATTCTTTAATTATAGTAAACTCATAAATACTGTCCTAAATTGGAGGAATTATTTATCCCTTTACACTTCTAGAATCAAAACATTTAGTCAAGGAGAACACTAGTTTCAAAGAGATAATGCAAGTCCTCCTGTGTAATGTATCTCTTTATACTCGCAACACTCCCTCTGATTTATTTCTGTTATAGCCTATGTAGAGTCAATGTCATTTTCCTTTCTTCTATTTCTTAAATTTTGCTTATTTTACATATGTTTTAGCATGTCCTTCCTTTGAACTTTGTGTAACACACTTCTACGTTTTTGTTTCTTTTAAGGTGGAACAGGTTATTATTTTTTCTTTGTTTTTTCCATCTAATGCTTTTAGAAGAGGTAAATTTATCCCTCAACCATAGTGCCTTGCTTCCCACCACCAGCACTTGGTGAATGGGCATTAGATGCTGCACAGCTTTTAGGGGACTATTTTGGTAGCTTTTAAAAGTTTTTCCAGAAATTGTAGCTTCTGTTTTATTTATTATATATTTATCCAACTTGTTCATGAATATTAACATGAGTTTGTTTGGAAGTAAGAACTGATCTGTTCTTTAATTTACCATATATTTTTTTCTGGTATAAAATGAGCCAGAAATAAGCCTTATTGCTCAGTAATTAATTACTAAAGCCACCCTAGACCCTGTATAAGATTTCCTCCACACACTGCACTATATGTATATGCATTTGGCTAGAAAGTGGGGCTGCCAGCATTACTAATTATAAATACTTTACTACACAGAATGATAGAACAAAATTATTAAATTGTTTTCAGGGAACTTAATTCATACTGTCACCACCAAAGATGTCTACAGTGTTATAAAGTATGTAAATATTCCAAATTTTTGTAAAATTTTGATTAGATAAATATATTTTCTTTGGGTTTTTTTTTTGGAATAACAGTTTGTGCTCTGGAAAGCTTGAACTTCTGTGTTATTAAAAATAACATAACACTATCTTATATTAGATATCAGTAATCTATATTTTTAATTGGAATGGACTACATTTTTATTTTTATTTTCTTTTATCAGAAATGTTAAGGAGCTAATATGTATTGAAAAGCAATTTCTTATATTCTCTCCAGTGTAAGTTGGTTCATTTACAAAACAATTAGGTTAATTTTGAAAAGATCATTGATATTGTGGTATGCAGTGTATATTTCTTAGTAAACATTTAAGAGTAAAGCTTTCTGAAAGAAAATTACAGCTTTTATGTCACCTTTTTTAAGATTTACTCTTCTAGTAGTATCTACAGACTTAATGTACTATTTAAACATTGACCATAAATTAACATTTTCTCTTCTAACACTTTTTAAATCTATGTACTTTAGTAGTTAAGAGAAAGCAGTTTTGCAATTTTTTGACCTCTTTGTAAAGGTTATCTTTAGGCCTAGTGTGGGGATAATTTTACAAATGTGTTTTTTGAAAACTTAATAAAAAATAAACATTTCATTGGTAACAACTTGCATTTTTTTCTGTGTCAGAGTATATATGCTGGTTTCCATGAACTGATATTATTTATTATTGAGTGTGTCTTGATTAAATAATAGACAATATATGCACAAACAAGATACAAATCATGGGGCAAATTATAAAAATCATGTACATTCTTTGAAATATTGTCATTTGCAGCAACATGGATGGACCTAGAGAATATCAAACTAAGTGAAGTAAGTCAAAAAGAGAAAGACACATATTATATGGTATCACTTAGATTGGAATCTAAAAAATAATAGAAAGGAATCTATATACAAGGCAGAAACAGACTCACAAACATAGAAAACAAACTTATGGTTACCAAAGGGGAAAAGGAGAGAAAGGTGGGATAAATTAGGGGTATAATTAGAGGTGGGATAAAGTAGATACAAACTACTATACACAAAATAGATGAACAGCAAGGATTTACTGTGTCAACTTAAAAAATATGCACAACCTAAAAGTTGAGAGTATTACTTGGGCAAAATGGGGGCTACAGCCCAGGAGGCAGCATTTTAGATAGCTCTGAAATACTGCTCCAAAGACATAGGGGGGAATGTCAGTATATGTGTGATTTTGGTGAAGGGGGAGGTATACGCAAACAAGCACACATTTTACAGAAGGTTGCTGCTAGCCTTGTGAAGGTTACTGCTGGTCATGAGGAGTTTAAGAATTTGAGTGCTTTTCTGGATATGAGGAGATGTAAGGATCGGGCTCATAAAGTATTCTCCTGAAAATATCTATCTGAAGACCTGCTCTGCCAGTTTTCCCAGAGCACAGAGTGCCTCACTCCTGATCTCCACCCTGAGCTCTTTTCAGGGAGTGTTGAGGGTCGGCAGCTGGAGTGGTTCATGATTCAATCTCTATAGAGGCAGATAGCAAGTGCCAATCTCCAGTTCACAACTGTATGGCACAGGGAACTATATTCAATATCTTGTAATAATCTATAATGGAAAATATTCTGAAATGTATTTATATAAATATATATATGTAACTGAAAAAAATCATACATATCCTGGAATGCTAATCCATAGGATTTCAAAAGAAAAAAATATTACATTTGGATGTTAGAGAAGATAGAATAAAAACAATTAGTACAGAAACCCTAGCCATAAATTTATAGTATATAATGTATCAATTTATATGTTAGCTGTCTCAGATATACAATATAACACAAAATTCAATTTTATGTATCTTGGAAATATGCTGGGGTTCCATCTGTTTTTAAAGTCAGATGTCTGTCCGCCTTGCATTTAAGCTTTTCAGAGAAATTCTGTGTTTAAAAAAGTTTCTTTGTGTTACTTCATTACGATATTATATACGATGTGCTAAAGTATTTCCAAATAGTTGTATTTTCATTTTTATTAGGATATATGTCCTTATGATGATGCAAAGAAGTTAGAAATGTAAATAAAAATTTAAAAGAACACAGTGCATATATGAACTGCAGCAATTTTTTTTCAGTGTTTTATTCTTTAAGTGGTTCACTGTTCTTGAACAAGATTCATGGAACAAAAACGATGTTAAAAACTGATTCATTTTTTTCTTTTTTTTATTTATTTCTCTACATTATACCCAGCTGTACAGCGTGGTGACAGGGTTACACATCACAAGTGGTTAGACATAGTTCCCAGTGCTATACAGTGGTATCTTCTTGCGAAAAAAAAGAAAAAAACGATTCATTGTTCCTTGGAAATCATTCTGCACTTTTACCTACCCATCAATATTCTATCCTTGACACTCTCTGTATGGTCTAGGTTTTTTTTGTTGTTTGTTTTCTTTTCTAGGGCCGAACTTGGGGTAGCATATGGAGGTTCCCAGGCTAGGGGTCGAATCAGAGCTGTAGCCAGCAGCCTACGCCACAGCCACAGCAACACCAGATCTGAGCTGCGTCTGCAACCTACACCACAGCTCACGGCAACACTGGATCCTTAACCCACTGAGCAAGGCCAGGGATTGAACCCACAACCTCATGGTTCCTAGTTGGATTCGTTAACCACTGAGCCACTATGGGAACTCCTGTATGGTCTAGTTTTGATACTGTTTTTTAAAACTGCTTTTTGTATGATAGAGTTTTGTATTGAAAATTTAAAGCACAAGATTGATAATTATCCATAAATGTAGGATACTAAGACTGTGCTCCAAAGAAGCAGGAAAATCACTCCATTTACACTTAGTTTACCTAGCAATCCCAGATTAAGGACAAGAGGAAAGAGGAAAAAAGGTAAGTATGGTATTTGGGCATTATGTGCAAATCAAATTAGCATAATTTTTCATTCAAAAATATTTCTTGGAGTACCTGTCACGGCACAGCGAAAAAGAGTCCGACTAGGAACCATGAGGTTGTGGGTTTGATCCCTGGCCTCGCTCAGTGGGTTAAGGATCTGGCGGTGCCGTGAGCTGTGGTGTAGGTTGCAGACATGGCTGGGATCCTACGTTGCTGTGGCTGAGGCATAGGCCAGCAGCTGTAGTTCCAATTTGACCCTAGCCTGGGAACCTCTATATGTTGCAGGTGTGGCCCTAAAAAGCGAAAAAAAAAAAATTCCTTGAGGAGTTCCCTTGTGGCACAGCAGGTCAAGGATCTGGCATTGTCACTGCAGCAGCTCAGGTCATTGCTATGGCAGTTCCTGGCCTGGGAACTTCCAAATGCCGTAGACGTAGCCAAATATATATACCTTCAGTGTCTACTGTATAGAGTAGCTCTGTTATGTTTCTGCACAATGCCTATATCCAAGTAGTAAAGCACAGCAATTAATAAAAGGATTTTTAAATTCTTGCTTTAAAAATAATAAATTCACTGTTACTAAATGTTTGGATTAAATGTTATTTATGCTTTGATTTCTTCTAGATTATTGAACAGTTTAATTGGTTTATCTAAGATCAGGTTTTGATTTTGTTTTTTTAAATTCTTGGATCTTTTCTTTACCCTTTACATCAAATACATTAGTAAGTCCTTTTGGCCCTCTCCAAAGTGTATCTTGAATTTGGCCATTAAATTCACCGTCTCTTTATTTTCTCAAGTTTAAGCCGTCATCATCTTTCCCTTGGAGTACTCAGGGCATAACTTTTATTTAAGGCAGAATTTCTTGAAATTTTAATACATTTTTTGGTAGCCTTGCAAGTTTTTCAAGGTGACTTTTAACTTTGTATCCTATAGAACTGTCACAGTTTCTTATCTTTTCAACTGTATCTTTGGGAAATACAGAAAGAGAAGTTTGTGAAGAGAGAAAAGAGGTGAGAAACAGGAGCAGATGGTTTTGCACATCAGCCTTGGAAGAGAAATTTTTCTCTCCTAAGCATCGTTTAATGCTGAAATTTGGAAAAGGTGAGTGAGAAGAGTCAATGAAACCAGGTTAGAGTATCTGGCTGAGTTATAATGAGTTTTGACACAATGCTATCTCAAAGTATTGGGCAAGAATTTGGAATATATACGGAGATTTCCCCGTTCAGAATGTTAGGCCTGAACTGTCACTCTAAATTTGAGTGCTACAACAGATCATAGTAGTGCCAGGAGTCAACAGGCTATCAGGTTCCAAATCTGCAAGTCAGGATGGCTAACTAGAAACCAAAGAAAGAGCTCCAGTCCAAAGGTATTCTGCAGGTAGAATTTCTTTTTTTCTTTTTTCTTCTTTTTTGGCTGCCACACAGCATACAGAGTTCTGGGCCCGTGATCAGATCTGAGCCACAGTTGCAACCTACACTGCAACTGCAGCATCATTTTAACCCACGGTGCAGGCCTGGGGATCAAACCTGCTTCCTGGCGCTGCAGAGATGCCACCAATATCCAAAACCAGAATTCCCTTTTAAGGTCTTCAACTAATTGGATGAGGCCCACCCACATTATGAAGGATAATGTGCTTTCCTTGAGGTCTGATGATTTAAATGTTAATCTCGTCTAAAAAAAAAAAAAAACTTCAGAGTAACATCTAGCCTAATATTTGACCAAATGTCTGAGTACAGTAGTGGCCTATCTAGTTGACTGATAAAATTAACCATCAAAGTATCACTAAAATTAAGTTCCAAAAGAAACTATTTACCTTGAAAGATAAAGTTGTTAGACTAATTCAATATGTAGAAAGTTAAAAATCTTGGATCTTATTAGTTTATCTTACAAAGAGAGGGAGCATTGCAGCACATGCTTTATTTGGAAGAGGAAGAATTATACCTTATAAGGTTTGTGATGCCCTTGGTGTTACGTTGTGATAATTAACATTTGTATATCTGTTTGTTTTCACACTTTGGGAAGAGGTATCATTCCTCTTCCACAGATAGAGAAACCAAGACTTAGCAGTGATCAAACTAGAAGGGTCCAATCACAATAATTGTAGCTTCAAACTCTTGTGTTGCTAGTTCCACTACACTTGGTTATCTTGACAATCACAGAGTACTTAAACAGCTAACACAGAAATGATTCTTACCATTTATGTATTATATAAAAATTTCAGATTATTTATCAGGAGATTAAAATGGAGTGAGACATCTGTAGTTAGGAGCACATCTGGCTCTTAGAATAACTTCAGTAAGGAGAGAAAGGATGCTTTTCAAATGAACAGGAAAAATAAAGACCAAATTTACTATCAATTATTGGCTAAGACAAACAGGAAGAGATTTGAAGGTAGGATGTCACTTAATCAGGAGGAGTATTCACTCAGGAAGTGCTTTGCTTCCTTCCTTCCCCACCTTCTCACCAGCATTTACTCCATGGCTTCCTCTCTTCAAACCACACCTTGTAAACCCTTTTATATGCTCTGTTCACAACAAGAAGAATTTTAGTGTGTTGTTCCCTACTAGGTTTTAACTAATGAAACACAACAAAATGACCAAATGCCTTTTTACACAGGAGATGAATTTCATTGTCTTTAAGTTGAAAGCAAATACAGTTGGGATATGTATCAAGCAACAGTTTCCATATGTTCTAGAAAAGTGGAACTGTATTATTTATAGTTTACAACATATTGAATAAAATTAAAGCTTGCAGGGGGCTCCAAGGGAGGTCAATTAGACAAAGAAGGAAAAATGAGGAACTCTATTTTGCGATATTCTGAGAAGATGCCCATTTTTTTAAAAAAAGCCAATTTAACATTAAGCAATGTACAGAAGAGGCTGTGGTGTTTACCTTATAACAAATTCTAAAATTAGAAAAGACTGTAGATGGCTGAGGAAGGGGAAGAAAAACTTGACTTTGTAAACTTAATAGAAAAAAAAAA
>PVHT021183726.1:21359286-21464965 GCA_004024745.2 Catagonus wagneri | reverse complement strand
GGGGATAACTACTGCTTTAATGACGGAATAGCAAGGAGCTCCAACTGTAATGCACGGGGAACTATATCTAATTACATGTGACAAATCCATATATGTACATGTAATCGGGTCACCACATGGTGCAGTTGGAAAATCTGACAGAAATCTGTAAACCAGCTATAATGCAAAAAAAAAAGAATCCAAAAAAAAAAAATAATTGCTTCCTCATTTAGATTAGACAATGAGTTCTCTCAGAAAGCAGCTCCCCTCTAAATAGATTGTACGGAGTAATTGAAACAACTTATACTGGGAAGTGGAGTGATCCATTCCTCAAAGTGTGAGAGCAGAGCTATGGTAACCTCTTAAGCCTGACCTTCGTCCTGTTCCTATTTAGGGAATCTACACGGCAGCCAGCACAGAGTGCAGTCTGCAGTTTGCCAGCTTTATTGTTTAGACTTGAAGGCAAGGTCATATGCCCTCTTTGACAGAGAGGTTTATGGTCTCTCTCTAATTAGCAGCACCCTCCACCAGACAGACTGTTGGCCACATTCCAAGAACAAGGTTTGGTAGCGGCCACTGATGAAGGAGAAAACAAGGTTATTTACCCTGTGACTGTAATTCTTGGCACAGGTCCTCTCTTTATACGGAGACACGTTTTCCTTTTGTTCCAACTTGCCTCTGGAATTTTGAGTAGGGCGTTAAGGGAGGAAATGCCACTATACATTTAGTAGTGTGTGCAATCCAGATGTTGCTTTTTTTCATTTTACTGTTTTAGGGCTGTACGGTTCAACAAAATAAATTACCCCAAGAGAAAAAAAAAAGACCACATATTTAGAGCGTTCCTGGCAAATGTAAATACTTAGGCACATGCCCAGGCACAACCTCAGAAAACTAAGTTTAATTTGCAACATCTATAAAATAACGACAGTTTGTACATTATGACACTTAGAATTCCCAGTGGTAAAATATGATTGTATTTAGCTATTACTGATGTGTTAAAAGAGTACCAGGATTATATCTGTCTTGTTCTGTTCTGTCAGTTCCATAGGACGGTGGGTTAAGCTGATAGAAATGCTTTTTGGTTGATTTAAACCAGATGCTCCGACTATTTTTGTCCTGTTTGCAGGCATTGCCACACTGCAAAAGGCAATACTGCCCCCCTCGGCCGTCTGCCAACAGCAGGCGCAGGAGCCTGGTCTCCACCAGCTACCTCGGCCATAAAAGCCTTTCAAGTCCCCCTTATTATTGCAGGCACATTCCAAAGGGATTGAGTCACAGGGTTCACTTGGCTTTTTTCCCCGCTCTGAACTGCTTGTACCAGGTGGAATACGACCTCCAACTTAAAAATGGAATCCACAACGGGTCCAAGAGCTCTTTAGGGCAAGTCCCAAATGCAAGCCTACTGTAACTTCTTCCTCCACATCTGCAGTTTGCTGGTTGTGCACCTGGAGTCCCACGGCCGGGACCAGGGTAGAAAGGTCAAATCACAGGGTTTTTCTTTGGGGAATCCCGCAGGGCTTCTGTTTTCCCTGCTGGTTTGTGAAGCTCCGCGGTTGTTCAGCAGCGGGGCTTGGGCTGGGTTGGAAATTTTTGCATTTGGCCGCACGTCCGGGAGCTCCTGCAAACCAACGTGGGGAGCGCAGGTGGGTGCTAAGGTTCCGCTGGCTTTTTAGTCAGCTCCGAGGGAAAACTCTCAGCCCCTCCCATGCGTCCGCCCAGACTCGCCAGCCGCTAGGCCCGGGGTGGGGAAGTGCGCACATCTGGCTGCCCAAAAGCAACATCTGGAAAGCTAACTCCCGCACCCAGATGGTCAAGGGGCTGGGTTAGTCCAAGAACCTGAAGGGCGGGGCTATCGCGGCTGCAGCTCCTCCCTCTGGCCCAGACAATAGGGATCCAAAGGGAAGGGAGCTGGGGGCGGGCGAGGTCTATAAAGGCCGGCCGGGGACGTGTGGGCTTGGGAAGGACGCCTAGGTCCTCGGCTTAGGGTTCTTGTACTGGAACCACGCCGGGGGTTAAGGATAGGGTTGTTTGTTTGCTGGACGGACGCTGGAGATACGACGAAAAGCAGAGCGGCTGGGTGCCGGGGCCGTGCCAAGGCCTCGCCCCTCACCGTCACCAAGCCCGCCCCACTGCGTGGGATTTTACAACCCCAGTCCCTGGGAGGTGGTGAAGGGTGGAAGGACCGGCGGGCATGTTTCCTGGGGGGAGGGGTGCGCTAATCGCGCCGGGGACTGAGAGCCAGGTTCCTCCTCTCTTCTTGCCCTTGGCCCCGCGCTCAGATGTCGGCGTTTCCTCTTAAGGAGCACCTCGCCCCAGCCTCCCCTACACCTTCCTGGGAAGGCGAGGGGTTGTCATCCTAAATGAGGCTTGGCGGCGGGCCTTGCTCCTTTTCCCCTTGCCCCTCACACTGCCTCTTAACTAGAAGAGGGAGGAGTTACAGTGCGCTCCAGACTTTCTCCCAAAACCTTAGCTTCGGAGCAGCCTGCGTAGCGCTGGTGAGCCCTCCTGCGTTTGTTTGGGCGCTGGAGTTTCGATGTCTCCCTAAGCAACGGTGTTTGCCAAGGAGTCAGGGCTGTTTCTAAAAGCTTGCGTCTGTTGGATGCTCCAGTCTGAACAAATCGTTTCCATTCGATTTGTTTAATCAAGGCGAGGGCAGAACGTGTTCCTTAAAAGTTATCCTTCATCCAAGTTATCTTTAGATTTTGATCTAGGAGTGTCATAACACCCCCAAGTCATTGTGCAAATGTTTTTTGACAGTTTACAAAACCAAAGGAAGAAATATCCTAAAGAAAAAAAATCACCGAGAAGGAAATGGTGTTAAAAAGATGTTGGTTCTTATTCTTTTTTTTTTTTTTTTTCCTTTTTAGGGCTGCATCTGCGGCACAAGGGTCTAGGGTTTAATCGGAGCTACAGCTGCCCGCCTACACCACAGCCACAGCAACGCCAGATCTGAGCCGCGTCTGTGACCTACACCACAGCTCAGGGCAACACGGGATCCTTAACCCACTGAGCGAGGCCAGGGATCGAACTGAAACCTCATGGTTCCTAGTCGGATTCGTTCCCACTGCACCATGACGGGAACTCCAGTGTTGGTCCTTTTTCATCTGACAGCCTCAGTTTCATAGTCTCCACCAAAATAAAACGTGTATTCACATCCTCAACAGCAGATCTCCACCATTTGGGGCGATGTGCATAAATGGGTCCTCTGGTCCCACCTTCCTCACCAGCTGGAAATGAGTAAGCTTTAATGTTTCCTCATCCAAAGATTGCTGGACTTCACTGAGAATAATCAAAAGCATATAGGATATTAAGTGCCGAGGGTATAATGTTCAAATAATAGCCCTTCCATTGCTTTGTGGCAAGTTACTCTACCTCTTGGTACCTGATGCCTCAGTTTCACTGTTCCTAAAATGTAACTTTTACCTAGAGTATAGAGGATGTAGGGTGCTATAGTGCAAATCAAGTGCTTAAGACAAAGGCCAATGCATAAGAAGAATTCCGTAACTGTTATTGTTAACTTTTTTTTTTTTTTTTGGTCTTTTTGCCTTTTAGGACAGCACCCGAGGCATATGGAGGTTCCCAGGCTAGAGGTCCAGTCGGAGCTATATAGCTGCCTACCCATGCCAGAGCCACAGCAACGCTGGATCCAAGCTGTGTCTGCGACCTACACCACAGCTCATGGCAACACTGGATCCTTAACCCATTGCGCGAGGCCAGGGATTGAACCCAGGTGTTCATGGATGCTGGCCGGGTTCATTAACCACTGAGCCACGGCAGGAACTCCTGTTATTGTTACTCTTAATGAGAGTAGGATTTATCACTAAAATAAGAGTTGTAGGCAATGGAAGTCGGAAAAATCAGTCATCAGAGGTAAAAATTGGCCTCCTTTGAAAGTATGAGTTTTTGGGAGTTCCCTCCCATCTTGGGTCAGCAGAAACTAATCTGACTAGTATACATGAGGACACAGGTTTAATCCCTGGCCTCACTCAATGGGTTAAGGATCTGGCATTGCGGTGAGCTGTGGTGCAGATCACAGACGAGGCTTGGATCTGGCATTGTTGTGGCTGTGGTGCAGGCAGGCAGCCATAGCTCCGTTTCCACCCCTATCCTGGGAAACTCCATATGCCAGGGGTGCAGCCTTTAAAAAAAAAAAAGTATGAATTTTTACATCTGTTGGATAACTAAAACCAGCAACCCTGTAGTCACAACCCCAGTCTTTGCCTTGGCAGTTTTTAGTTTAATTAAAAGAAACTAGATGAAATGATAGTGATACATAGGCTTTCCTGATGATGTGGCTATTAGAAAAAATGTGAAACTGAATTCTGGGTTTCCCATTATAACCACTTCCCAGGGAAGATCACTCCTTGAGAAAATTACACTAAGGTGACCAAAATGTATCAACAGATAGGCGCAAAACAAAAACAAAAACAAAAACTTTCTTTACCTCCTCTTCCTTCTCCTGCACATCTCCTCTCTTTGCTAGTTATAGAGGAATCTGATTAGGACAGCCTCAGTATCAAAAGAATGAAGGAACTAAGGAATTTTTTAGATGCACGTCAGCGCAATTCCAGGAAAGTCAGCACTGTGGTGTATACAGGGCAACTGCTAGAACTTACATTAGTCTTAAATTCTCCAGGCTCAGATTATTCCACTTTAAAGTAAAAGCACTGGACTGGCTTTTTCCTTCCTGCACTACCATGTTTTAGTTTCTAAAAGTTGCTGTGTCCAGGTGGTATTTCCTATGTGTACTAGGGCCCAGAGGGAGATGGAATGGATTTTTGAGAGGCTTTTGGCTTAAAAATGACCATCAGTAGTGATGAGGGAGGGTGACAAAGGAACCGAGACCTGTACAAAGCAAGGCAAAGTACCTATAACAGGTAAATGCTAATATATACACATGCAGTGGGTATATTCATATCATATACATTCGTATATGTATTTTAAATATATGAAATATGTATATATTTATTTACAATATATCTATAGCATAGATTCTTTATTCATGCAGATCCCTCCCTCCTTTAGTATATTTTTTCACTGCCTGCAAAAAAGGTAGAATTTTCTCTGGCCATGACTGGTCTGACTTTTCAGTGGAGGAAGGGACTGGAACAGAAAGTGTCCATGATTCTGACTGGATGAGAGAAGTGTGCCCTCTTGTGGGCCTCCTGTAATGTTACCAAGAAAGTCCCCTAAGAGAGAAAGAGGAGGATGGTGACGGCTCTGGTCAGGGCCCTAACCCCACTTTACCTCAAAATGTCTCCCATGCAGTTTTTTCTCATCATCTTCCTTTAGAAATATTTTCCAAATAATGATGCAGTTCCCCCCTTCCCATCACCCTAGATTGCTCTCCCTCACACACCACATCCAATCTATCTGCCACTCTTGTCAGCTCTAATTTATAGAGGTGGGCATGGATATGGAAATAGGTGTATCACAAACCCCCTCATTTGTTATTACCTCCTAAACGAGCAACCAGTCCAAATATCATTTCTTGGCAAACCTAGTATAACAGGCGCCTAATTATTCTCCCCACTTCCACTCTTTCACCCTACATTTCATTCTTCACAGCAGCCAAAGTAGTCCTTTTAAAATACAAATGAAATGTGCTCACTCTTCCCGCTCGACATCCTCTAATTGTTTCCCATCACATTTGGGATAAAACCCACTCTCCTAAGAATGGCCCATATGATTTGGCTCTTGTTTAATTCTCTCACCTCATCCTCTGTCACTTTCTCCTTGCTCATTCCCTCTCCGGTCACACCAGCCTTCTCACTCTTCCTCCAAAAATATCAAGCAAACTCCTGCTTCAAGATCTCTGCATTTGCTGTTTCCACTGCCTTCAATACCAAATCTTTGCTTGGCTCCACTTACCTCATTCAGGTTCTCTGTTCAAATGTCAGCTAAGAGAGGACCCCTGGTCATCCCATCTAGTATAGACGGAACCCAGCCATAGCTATTCTCTAACCAGTTACCCTAGTTGTACCCTAAATGTTTGCCTGATTACTTGATTATTGTATGTCTTACCTCTGGAATGTATGATCTGTGCAGATAGGGACTTGGTTGATCCTATTCATAGAACAGTCAGAAAATCTCCAGTCTAAAACAGTGCTTGTCTTATAAAAAGGCACCTAACATGTATTGTTGAATGGATTAATTAAAAGGGTCTTACATCTCGACCAGCAGTGGGAAACAAGGTATCGCTCAATTAGTATCAGCTCAAAAAATCTTTTTTGTTTTTCCAACCTCCTAAGTTTATTCCTCCATGACTCCTCCTCCATGATGGAACTTACCCATTCAAATGAAGTTTAATCCTATTTGCATATAAATATGTGAATCAAACTATACTCACCTAGTGGGGGAGGGATGGAGAGAGAAACCAAAAAGCAGTGCAAATAGTGTGGTTAACTCTGTTTACCATTTTACTCAGCAACTGTATGTACTGAAGTAAACATGAGATAGGAAATATAAATGTGCACTCTTCTCAGTTCCTCTCAGTTCCTCTATGATCTTCATCATATGATCAACGTGCTATGCTTCGTGTTTAAAGATATGCTGATTGACTGAACAGCCTGGCTCTCAAATGCAAAGCAACTGGGAAATGAGTTTAATCCTGTATCCACCGCACTAGTGTGACAAATTACTTACCCTTTTGGTGCCTTAGTTTCCTCTTCTGTGAAAAGAGCCAAAAATTGTGCCTCCTTAATAAGACTATTCTTTTTTTTGCGGGGGTGGGGGGCCTGTGCCCACGACATGCAGAACTTCCGGGGCCAGGGAATGAATATGCACCACAGCCACAGCAGTGAAAAAACTAGATTCTTAACCCACTGCACCACCAAGGGAACTCTAATAGGCTTGTTTTAAGGATTACATAAATAATATTTGTAAATTTTTTATAACAGTGCCTGGAACAGAGTTAGTTATGTATATCTTTTTAAGAAAACATATGTTAGGAGTTCCCGTCGTGGCACAGTGGAAATGAATCTGACTAGGAACCATGAGGTTTCAGTTCAATCCCTGGCCTCGCTCAGTGGGTTAAGGATCTTGTGTTGTGAGCTGTGGTATAGGTCGCAGATGTGGCTTGGATCCTGTGTTGCTGTGGCTGTGATGTAGGCGGGCAGCTGCAGCTCTGATTCGACCCATAGCCTGGGAACCTCCATATGCATCGGATGTGGTCTTAAAAAAAAATGTCAAATGTTTGACTATACTTGATTTTCCTGTTTCTCAGTTTCTTCATAAGATACTGCTCCACTCTGATTGCCACTGTACTTTTCATTATGGTTTTAGGCCAGTAATTTTAGTTTTAGTACCAAGCACAATAATTATTTTACAGCCATTTCTACCCTAGCATTTATGCTTGGCCATAAATTCCACTTAGGCCAAAATATCTGGAACTTTGCAAGAAAGCAATTGTACTTTCAGGGGGTCAGTCACTCTATTATAGTTGAATAAAAGATGTTCCTTAGTTTTTAGTTTTGTAAGCTTTTCTTGGCCAGCTTTTCTATAACATAATATTGTTATTTGGTAGTTCGGTGTCAGTCAGCTCTATACAAAAACAAATAGCAGTACTTTTCCTTAAATCTGTGTGCCAAATCATCCCTCAGCCAGGGGAAGTAGGCCAGATAATCTCTGGAAGGCTCTTTCACTCTCTTTTTCTGTGGTTTTCATGAAAATAGCTCAGAAATGAGAGGTCTGGGACTTAGCACTAGGTTAACTGTGTCTAGTTGCTCTGTGAACCATAGACAACTGAGATCGCTTAGACTCTGCTGTATTATTTGGAATAGACTAAGTTCATGTTCAGATTCAACAAGAATAAAATCTGTTTGAAATGCTGACAGTCTGTCAATACACTTCTAGGCTCATCTCACCCCTCTTTCCAAGGCCTTGACCACTCATTCAAACACATCTGCATCAGGTCCTCATAAGAAAGGACTGGCTGGTGCAACCACTGTGGAAAACAGTATGGAGAGTCCTCAGAAAATTAAAAATAGAATTACCATTTGATCCAACAATCCCAGTCCTGGGCATCTATCCAGAGGAAACCATTACTTGAAAAGACACATGTACTCCAGTGTTCATTGCAACACTCTATACAATAGCCAAGTCATGGAAACAACCTAAATGCCCATCGACAGAGGAGTGGATAGGGAAGATATGGTACATACACACAATGGAATATTACTCAGCCATTAAAAGGAACGAGATACCAATATTTATAGCAACATGGACAGACCTAGAAATTATCATGTGAAGTGAAACCAGCCAGACAATTAGACACCAACATCAAATGCTACCGCTCACATATGGAATCGAAAAAAAAGGACACAACGAACTTCTTTGCAGAACAGATAATGAGTCACAGGCTTTGGAAAACCTATGGTTTCCAAATGAGACAATCTGGGGGGTGGGGATGGAAATGCTATCAAATTGAGTTTTGATGATTTTTGTACACCTATAATTGTAATAAAATTCATTAAATAATGGAAAAAAGAAAGAAAGAAAGGACTGGCAGCACACCCTACTAATGTTTGTTTAAATCTCTTTGAGATTTTTCTATATATGATACAGTAATACATATACCTCCTGTAGTCTTTACCTTAGTAATAGTACATTCATACATTCACTCATTCAATAAATATTGACTGAGGGCTTAATATATGCTAGGAATTTTGCTAGTGCTGGCCACTTGATCATCCAAGTTAGAAACCTAAGAGTCAGCTTAAATACACTCCTGACCCTTGTTCCCAACACATTAGATCAGCCACCAAACTGGTGCCAAAGCTACTTTCTAAATATCTCTTGAACTTTTGTCTTCTCCATTCACTTCCCCTGTCATGATGTTGGTAAAGCCTGGCTAAGCCCAGCTACTGTGGAAAGCGTAGCATGAGGTATTCTGGTCAGGAATAGAATAACTCTAGTTGCCAGCCTAGAGTGGTAGAGTGGGGGGGAAGAGGGAAGGAGTCAAGAGGAGAAGTGACTTAGTGACTTGGTGAGATGCACTGTATTGCCACACTGTTTACTTCTGTGTAATGATACTACAAATCACTCAGCAGGCATTGGAATTCTCTGGAAGTGTTATGGTAGAACTACACCTCAGACTAGTCTGAGATAGAGACAGAAAGACATATTGGACTTCAAGGCCTCTTCAAGGAAATAGAACTCAAAGCCTCTGGCCAAGACAAGAATTGCCAGACCCTTACCATCGTCCCACTTGTCACACTGTAATGCCACCTCCCACCTTTGAACAACCTGGCCCATTCCTTCCTGTTCCCACAAGGAAAGGTATGTGGGCCACTTCTCACCCTGCCCCTATGGGGGCCTTATATGCCCCAACCCACCACCAAGTATATCCTAAGATCCCTCTTTCCCAAACCAATCAGCAGGTCAGCAGGTATACTGTAAGACCTCTCCTCTCCCTGGGCTATAAAAACAGACATGACCATGCACCTAGAGTTGGCTCTCCCTGATCATCAGGAAGTTGTCCTGCTGTGTTAGCAGCACCTCTTATCTCAATAAACTCCTCTTTCACTTCACCTTGATGTGAGTCTGGAAAATTATTTTTTGACACGCACGCACAGATCATGATAAGACAGAAACAGATGAGAAGAGTGTACCTGCCGCCACCTCTCCTGGCTCCATTGGTGAAGGTTGGTTACCCTGCAGATAACTAAGTGCCCCCCCAACTTCTGGTTGTATCATCTGGCCGAGTGGTGGCTCTCAGGTGGGCACATCTCATGCCTAAGGTATGATACTGCATCCAACTTCAAAGGTAGAGCAGCAGCTTAGCACAAATGAGGCTCTGGTCTAGATTAAAGAGAAGCAAATGGGATTTGAGAAGGTACACAAGGTTTATGTCTCAGTATAAGCAAAGACTTCATAATTTTTCCTCCAAATTCTTGTAACTGCCTATTCAGTGGACTCTGTGCCTGTCACTTTCTTCAAATTCATTCTTCTCTGTAACTAGATAGCTCTTTCAGATCCAGATTTTTCATGAGCTCTCCCGGCCTTATACCATGGCTTACAAGGTTCCACTCTCTCCTCTGGCCTGTTTTTCAGTCTTCTTATTATAGATAATTTACCAATAGAATCAGATGGTCATTCCTCTCAAGATCTTTGTTAGCCTTTATTGTTTTCTTTTTATGACTCAACAATTAATGCACTCATTATAGAAAATTTGGGAAATATAAAAGTATGAAAAAGTAAATAAAAATTCATTACTTTGAGGAGAAAACTTCTGTTAACATTATGGAGTATGTTCTGGCCATATTTTACCTAGGCATATATGCATTTTTTAACTCAAAGAGGCATACATTAAATAAAAATTACCGCATTACAGTTTATATTCAACCAAAAGTACATGTCAAGACTACTCAAATGGTTCAATTTTTCTTTCTTTCTTTCTTTTTTTTTTTTTTTTTTTGCGTTTTAGGGCTGAACCTGCGGCACATGGAAGTTCCTAGGCTAGGGGTTGAATTGGAGCTGCAGCGGCCGGCCTATGCCACAGCCATAGCAATGCAGGATCCAAGCCACATCTGTGAACTACACCACAGCTCACGGCAATGCTGGATGCTTAACCCACTGATTAAGGCCAGGGATAGAACCTATATCCTCATGGATACTAGTCAGATTTGTTACCACTGAACCACAATGGGAGCTCCTCAAATAATTCAATTTGATAAAACATGTACTTTACTATCATTTCTTTGTCTACTGCCCTATTACTTGCACATTCATTAAAAAATGTTAAGTTTACATTTCAGAAATATAACACATTTAAAAAGCCCTCTGTAAACATAACCCCTTCTCAATATATTTCCTGTTATGTCTTAAAAAAATAGCTTAATAATAAGTAAACAGGGAGCTCCCAATTTGGCTCAGCGAAAATGAACCCAACTAGTATCCTTGAGGATGTGGGTTCAATCCCTGGCCCTACTCAGTGGGTTAATATTCCTGTGCTGCTGTGAGCTGTGGTGTAGATCAGTAGCTGCAGCTCTGATTTGACCCTTAGCCTGGGAACTTCCATATGCTGCACCCGTGGCCCCAAAACAAACCAATAATAAATAATTTAATTTAAAATCATAATGCAGGAGTTCCCGTCGTGGCTCAGTGGTTAATGAATCTGACTAAAAACCATGAGGTTGAGGGTTCGATCCCTGGCCTTGCTCAGTGGGCTAAGGATCCGGCATTGCTGCGAGCTGTGGGGTAGGTTGCAGACGCGGCTCGGATCCCGCGTTGCTGTGGTTGTGGCGTAGGCCCGTGGCTACAGCTCCGATTAGACCCCTAGCCTGGGAACCTCCATATGCCACAGGTGCGGCTCTAGATAAGGCAAAAAGATAAATAAGTAAATAAATACAATAATAATGCAATGATTTGCAAATATTAACATAATCACTGTTAATATTTGTTCTAACACACTGAGAGAGTTTTAAAAGTCTAAAACTAAAGAAGCAGTGAAATTAAACTGAATTCATATTAGTATTATTAAAATTCTTGCATCAGGTCTATTAGAGAAACAGAATCAACACCATTCTATCTTTTCTGAAACTTATTTTAAATGACCATTCTAAAAAAAAAGGGCAAAAAAAAGGAGCTCCCACTGTGGCACAGCAGAAATGAATCTGACTAGGAACCATAAGGTTGTAGGTTCGTCCCTGGCCCCACTAAGTGGGTTAAGGATCTGGTGTTGCCGTGAGCTGTGGTGTAGATTGCAGATGTGGTTCAGATCTGGCGTTGCTGTGGCTGTGGTGTAGGCCAGTGGCTACAGCTCTGATTGAACCTCTAGCCTGGGAATTTCCATATGCCATGGGTGCGGCCCTAAAAAAAAAAAGAAAGATAAAGGACCATATCAGTTAAATAAAGCTTTTAGGGTACAACTAACATCACACAAAAATGATCTTAGAAAGGCATAGTTATAATTCTGGATATTGGGGCATTTAAGTATTTTGTCTTTATTTAATAATGGAAAGTACTTGTTCCTCAAGAAAACATTAGCTCAGTTTGAAATGAAAGTCATCGCTTGTTTAATGATTTATTGGAGAACCACTTATGGTTCATTAGATAAGCACTCAAATTATTTTACTTCATTCACTTAGATAAAAAAATCTGCACATTAGTCATGTTTCCTTTTACACATTACATTATTCTCATAAGCCTTCAATTAAAGGGTATAAATTATAGAAAGCAGAACATAACATTCTCAACTGTATTCCAATTATATTTAACTGTTCAAACAGTACATAATTTTTAAAATTTAAGTTTTCAAAAGTTTATTTTTAAAAACAAAATATAATCTGATTCATAGGAACTACCAGTTTATTTATATTTAAGAAACTTTTTTAGTAATAAAAGCAGCTTAAAATTTTTTCCTGATTCTTATAAAAAAGCAAAATTCTGATGTAAATGACGAATCCAAGTCAGCAGTCACAAAGCCTATCTGAAATTCTATCATCTTTCAGCCCAATGTAAAGTAAAACCACAATTATGCATAAACAGTTCAAAATTAAAACTTACAATAGAAATGCCAATAAATCGTAACTTAAATATAATTAAAGTTGGATTCTTCTAAACTTCCCATCAGATAGAACAGATGGCAAAATTCAGTAGACAGAATTTCCAGAAAACTAAAGCTATCAGAGCTATAAATAAGGAATGCATTATATACTGGAACATAGCACAAGGCCAAAGCATTAATGCTGTTAAAAAGGGAATAGGATGTGAAGTAAACATCTCTGAAATATAAAACATAAGCAGACCACAAACCGAAACATGTCACTTTACACTTATTTCTCAGTCTATGTTTTTAATATTTTTATAAAGAAAACATTTATTTCTACATGGCGGCAGGCAACGATTTTTTTTTCTGTCTCCCTGACTATCGTGCAGTCTTCAAACCCTTCTCCCTACTGGCATTACCTCATCAAGATTTCTCCTTAAAGTGAACTTGTCCTATCTTCAACAGATTTTTCTGTTCAGATGTTCTTACATAGCTCCTTCCTCCTCTTCCCAGCTCAGGGCTTCTGCCAGCCTGTCCCTGTCTTCAGGGTCCTGGCCTCCCTTGGATGGAGCAGAAGGAGGGCATGCCTGAGGTTCTGCATGACCTGTTTTCCACCAGACACGTGCAGGGCACTAAGGATGGGGCTCTTTCTGCAGATGCCAGACCACTGCTTCTAAGCCACACAAAACTAATGGGGTTTCTCCTGTCTCACAGCTTCCCTCTGTGTATTTCCAGAGGAGGCAACCACTAGCCCCATGGTTCACCTGAATCTATCTGTATGTTTCTATCACCGAACAGACTCCACCTCAAGAGGGTTAAAGTGTGGGAACCACACATACTCCAAGTTCCTTATCCTCATCTCTCTTTTCCCTCCCTAAACTGCAACTTTCCCTAAATTTCCCTTCCCAGCTGGAAGGTGCTGCTCTTACATCATATCCTACTTCTGTGCAAAGCAACCTTTGCCCTTTCTCTTCCCTGGGGCTGTAATGGTAGAATGGCTGCAGAGGAACCCAATTTATATGAGGAATTAAAAACAAACAATACATCAATTTGGGATCTTCTAGATAAATCTCATTATGCTATGGTAAATGGTATCCAATGTTCCTGGTAACTTTACAGTTCTCAAATCACTTTCTTATCTGTTATCTCACTACTGTCATGTCACAACAGGATGGTCGGGTTCCCAGAAAATAGACTCTAAGATGAAAGATTCCATGCAAGAAATTTCTGGGGGCGAGTGTTCTTAGAAACAGCATCTGCAAGGGATTGAAAGAAACAAGACTGGGCAGACAGAGAGGTTGGACTGCGCTGCATAGAACCAGTGGGCTCTGCCAATCTCATGAGGAGCTTTGGAGTTGGGATAGCCTTTCATACCTTTCCCATATTGAGGCAAGAGGGCTTGTGCTCTAGAGCCCTGAAATGACAGTCACTAGATCTGAACTGCTTCCTAGGAAGATGGCGTGACCTTGGCTAGGGCAGCTGCTTTCAGCAGCAAGCAATTCTCTAGAGGGACTAAGATGAGAACAGTTAGCTGACAAGCCCCAGGCGGCTGCGCAGTGAGTGCTGAGGGGGGACTTGGGATGCATCACTGCACCCACTGTATTTAACCAAAACTGAACTTGCTTCCTGCCCCTTTTATGCATGGGAACCTGGGGCATGGAGAGAGTAACTAGATCAAGTTCCCAGAGCCTATGAGCAAAATATATTTTATTTCATTTGGCCTGCAAAATAATTCTTACAGGTGTATCTTGTTAACCCTCTTCTGTGGACAAGGCCACTGAGACTCAGGAAGTTTAAATGATTCCTCCAAGTATTCAAGGCCAGCAAATGGTAGAACAAAGATCCAGATCGTCTAACTTCAAGTCTGTGCTCTCTGTGTCTCACATACTGACTGGATCATGCTAAAGTTGCTTGGAATAAAGGAATTTTAGGATTGGAAGAGACTTCAGCAAGCAGCCCAACCTACTCCTTTCTCAGAGAGGTAAAGTAACTTGGTAAATTGTTCAGGGAAATGAGGCTGGTGAATAACATCTCTGGGCCTCAGTTTTCTTATCTGTTAGGTGGAATAAGTTGCCCACCTACAGAGTGGTTTTAAGATTCAAATAAGATAATGGATGCAAAATAAACTTGAAACTGACTAAAATGGTACCAGAGTGTCAGTGTTTAGCCCTTTAGGTATTATGTTATGGGTGAGAAGGGACGTCTAGCTGTTAAGAGCAGACACAGGCGACTACAGAAGAATGTAACATTTTAAGTTTGGGGGATGTTTGCACAGAAAATGAGTCTCTGATTTAATAAATTCTGTTAGTTCAGATTCCTGTTAAAGGTGGACAGGTTTCTACAAAAACAAAAATGAAAACAAAACAAAAACACTTACTTTGTGGCAGGTTTTGATTAGAAGAGACAGCCTAGGAAATATTTGTTGTGAATAATTCTGACCAATATTCAGAATTCACAATCATATAACTTCCAATTCTCAGATTAATAAAATAGCACAGTTTAATTTGCTTTGGTATAAAGGAAACATGAAAGTTCCTTCCTCTGAACTTTGGAACTGTTTGTGACATAAAAACAAAAGATACAAATATTTTTGTACTTTCTTTTGTCATGCAGGCTGAGTTCCTAAAACACCACAATTTAACAAATTTAGGTTATTTGGCTTCTTTATAGTCACAAATTCTACTGTACTGGTTCTTAGCATGGAACTTGGAATTTTCTCTTCTAGAAAAGTTATGGGTGAATTTTTTCCTTTCTTTCTTTCTTCCTTTTTCTTCCTTCCTTCCTTCCTTCCTTCCTTCCTTCCTTCCTTTCTTTCTTTTCTTTCTTTCTTTCTTTCCTTCTCTCTCTCTCTCTCTTTCTTTCTTTTTTATGGTTGCACTTGTGGTATATGGAAGTTCCCAGGCTAGTGGTTGAATTGGAGCTTCAGTCGTAGGCCTATGCTACAGCCATGGCAACACTGGATCCTTAACCCACTGAGCAAGGCCAGGGATCAAACCCGCAACCTCATAGTTCCTAGTAGGATTTGTTAACCACGGAGCCACGATAGGAACTCCCACAATGGGAACTCTTATTTTCCACATTTTTAGTATCATGAGACAGAAAATTTTAGTCATAAGGTTGTTCATAACAATAACAATGCTATCTTTTTAAAGGACAAAATGAACATTATCTATTGCTGCATAACAAATCACACGAAACTTAAATATAAACTTAATAATTGTGTATTGTCTTTCACAGTTTCTCTAGGTTAGGAATTCTAACAGTGTGGATAGGTGATTCTGACTTGGCAGGGGGTCTCTCAGGAGGTGTAGTGAGCTGTCAGCTGAAGCGCTGTAAAGATTTGACTCAGCATATAGTATTTACTTCCAAGTGGTCATTCACATGGCTGGTAAGGCGGTGTTCTCTATCGATGGGAGACCTCAGTTCCTTTCTGCGTGAACTCTCTAGGACTGCTTGAGTGTTCTAAGAGTGTGGCAACTGGCTTCCCCAGAGTAAGCAACTCAAGAGAACAAGGTGGAAGCTTCAGTACCATTTACGACCTAGCTTTAGAAGTCACTCAGCCTATTCATAACACAGAGCAGCCCTCAACTCTGATCCACTGTGGGAGGAGACTGCCAAAAGAAATAAATACAAGGAGGTGAGGATCACTGGGGACAGTCTTGGAGTAGTAGTTGGCAGATGTACGAATTCCTGTCACTTAAATAATTATTATTTTTTGCTTTTTAGGGCCACACCTGTGGCATATGGAGATTCCCAGGCTAGGGGTCGAATTGTAGCCTCAGCTGCTGGCCTACACTACAGCCACTGCAACATCAGATCCTAGCCGCATCTGTGACCTACACCACAGCTCACGGCAACGCTGGATCCTTAACCCACTGAGCAAGGCCAGGGATCGAACCCACAGCTTCATGGTTCCTAATTGGATTCGTTTCTGCTGTGCCACGATGGGCACTCCCTGTCCTTTAAATTATAATGAATCAAATACATGCAATGAGAGGTCTAACAGTTCTTACCTTTCTCCAGAGGAAGAGAAATGTCAGGAGAGCTTCAATATGGAAAATCCAAATCCTCCAAGGTCGTTTATATTCAGAACCTCAATCGGACGGAGCTGAGTGATCCGTCTGGTTGCCTCCTCCACCCTCTGAAATGGAGCTGATCCACCCTTGGAATTCAAGTCCAAATGTTAAAGTGGTTGTATGATTTAAAGGCAAGTAGGCTCAACCAGCAATGGAAAAAATCAACTGTGGTACTTCTACTTCAAGCACTCAGGTGTGAGAAATGCTTCTCTCCTGATACCTCAACTCTGCCAGAGCCATCATACCATGAGTATCTCTTATGTCAAAGGCTTTAGGTGGGTTCTGAGAAGGTTACATGCTCAAAATATCTGACTCTCCACACCCAGATTCCAACTCTAATCTCCAGTTGGATGGCTAAAGATATCTTAAATATGTCATGTCTAAAACAGAGCTCTTAATTTCCACCATCCAATACTCAAATCCTGTTCTTCCCATCTTAATAAATGTTGCCCACCACCACCATTCACCCAGAGGCTCAGGCAACTAACCTAAAGAATAACCTTGAGTCCTTGTTTTCCTCAACCCCTCAGTCTAATTCATCCATGCATTTTATTAATTCTCCACCAAAACCTATCTCAAATTCTTCTACTTTCTTCCATCTCTACCACCATTATCACCACCATCACCAAAACAACCCTAAACGAAATCATCTCTACTTGAATGAAGCAACAATCTTCTAAGTGGGGTTGGAGTTCTCTCCTTTCCATTTTCCATTCAACAAGCAGTGTGGTAGCCCAGGAAGCCAGCAGACAGCGCCACGTCACTGAGCAGCTGAAGTGTGACTATCAGACAGAGCTCACCTCCTTCCCAGTTTTAGCCAATGTGCCACCAATATCTGCATCATATTTTTTAAAAATTTTATTGGAGTATAGTGCATCATGACATTGTAGTACCTTTTGTCTTGTACTCTCATTTAGGCTTGGAAATGAGCATGTGGACTCATCTGTTCTGTTAGGATCACTGTAAGGAAAACCTGTGACCTTAGAAAGCTGAAGTAGGTTTAACTATAGTTTACTTATTATATTTATCTTAATTTTTTTTGTTCCCTACAGTTAATGATGTTTGGTGAGAAGATATGTATGAATGTATCTCACAGGGCATCATCAACTTTTTAACCAAGCCAAACCTTAATCCCCCAGGGCACAGAAACCACTGGTGGAATGAGGGGTGTGGAATCAATCAGAATATTATGAGTAAATAAGGAAAGACAAGCTCTGAGTATATGAAAAATAAAGAGACCACATGGAAACGATGGTAGATGCAGATCATTAGTCAAACAGAAATGGTATGTTCTTTTAAAAAAAAGGATTTAAGGGTATATGAGTTTATGCTTATTGGTTTGAGGAATTGAGGGACAGAAGGTCATCTTGACCGAGAAGAAAGTCATATGAGTCATGGAAAGCTCAACAAGTCTGTCCACATTACAGAGAAAATGACATATATAGTAACTGAGAGAGGAATCTAAAATTTTCTAGTAAAATATGAATTTCTCAGGCTTTTCTTATGTCACTCTGTTTAGAGTTCAAAAAAGACAATGGTTGAATTATCTCTACAGGGATTATATACAATTAGAGATGATAGTTTTCTTATAACTAAAAATATAAGGTGTGTTTTTTATAAACAGAAAAGATCTGAAGCTAGGATCAGCTCTTTCGACTATATTAATAATGAAACTTCCCTTGGGTAGAATAAATGTATACCAAATTTATACTAAATGAGTCATAGGACTGCTCTTACATTTTTCCTTCCAAATTTTGAATTTCCCACCTTGAGTGTTAAGAAAGCTCATTAAAGTTGTTATCAAAGTCTGATCCAAATCAGAGTATGATTCAGGGCTGTTGAAAAGACCTTTCTTTTTTCTGCTTGTGATCAGTATTTATCCACTGACCTAGGTTAAAATGTGTAGTATAGCTTACTTTTTAAATACACTTTTACATTTTATGTATATTCTGATAAAACAAAATGAAGAGATCATTGCTTACCATAAACCAGTAACAATGCCATGCTTCAGTGATGCCAATACCCAAAGCTAAATCAACATCAGAGATTTTCCATCCTACTTTCGAAACACTGTGGATATTATCTAAAACTGCTTCCAGATATATTATAAAATTCTAAAACAATTTTTTTCCTTTTTTGGGGCCTCACTGGTGGCATATGGAAGTTCCTCAGGTCAGGGGTCCAATGAAAGCTGCAGCTGCTAGCCTACACCACAGCCACAACCATACCGGATCTGAGCTGTATCTGGGAGCTACACTGCAGGTTGTGGCAATGCCAGATCCTTAACCCACTGAGCTAGGCCAGAGATTGAATCTGTATCCTCACGGACACCATGTTGGGTTCTTAACCCCTTGAACCATAACGTGAACTCCTAAAAAAAAAAAAAAAGACTTTTCAAACAATTTTATTTCACTTTTGCCCTGGAGATACTTAACACATTTTTTAGAAAAAGGAAGAGCATCTTTACACAAATAAATAATTACATTGTTCAAACTTGTCAAAACATTTGGGCATCAGGGGTGAAAGGGCAGAAGCCCTGTTTATTGCTCTTTGGCCTTTACTGATACACCTGGGAGATTTAAAAAAACACCTAGAGACTCAAAAGATTAGGTTCCTTCCAGCCTTACCTCTGCCACTTTCCCACTGGGTGGCCTATATATATTCCGATACACTGGCCACCTCTGAGTTTCATTTTGTCTTTTCAAAATGGAACTGATACCACCGACCTCCCACAGCTGCTTTGAGACCTAAGCAAGCTAATGAATGTGAAAGTGCACTGCACTGTGAAAACGTAAATCATGGTTAGACTCTTCATGTGAAGATGAGTATTTTGGGATGGGTGCTACCTGTGAAATAAAATATATCACTGTATTTTAACAGATACTCAAATATCTTTTCAGCCTTTAAATTTTAAGTTGAGCACTGAGATAGGCGAACTAACTTTGAAGAATTATAAAAGGAAAATATGATTAAAAAATTCAAGGAAAAGAGACATCTTAGGACAGATTAATTTATTAGCAAATACAGTGAAAGAAACCCGAGTCTCCAAAATAGGAATCCAGGAAGTGTCTGAGCATTCCATAAATTGGTAAATCTTGAAACGTCTTATTAGATGAAAGAAAAACTGACAACCATGTACTTTAAATTGACCTGATTTTTAGGAGCCTAGGTGTTATTTTTATACTTTGATTAGCATTTATGATATGGGAAGTACAGTCTGGAAATGCTGTGAGTACCTTCCTCACTTAATGCAGGCAACAAATCACCTTGACTTTACATATGTAAAGAGAGATCTCTGCTACAGGGCTCAGGGGCCACAGCTTCCAGGTGTTTTTTGCTCTCTGAAGCGGTTGCTCTACCTCGTCCAACACAATGTCTTTGCCACAAGGCCAATGAGCCAAATCATTGTAAACTGGTCCAAGCCAGGTTTTAATTGGCCCCCAACCCCTGCACTTTTCTCATTCCAGCACTGTTTCACATGTGCTTGACATGGTGTTATCAGTGTGGTTTATGCTGACAGACAACATAAACTGATAAAAATTATCAAAGGATACATGTTCCCAACCTTGCATCTACTCAGAAGATTGGTAAATGAATGTACGTGCATATGCTTTAAATTAAAATTAAGTGTTTAATGTATGTATCTTTTCAAAACAGGATCCTTTACTTCAAATGATGGTATAAAAGCAACTACCAGTCCCAATTGTGTCAAAAAAGAAGGCTGCTGTATGTTTCCCCAGAGGACAGATCTAGAACTGATGATCTCAGACATAGAGAGAGAGGAGAGGTGCTAGTTCAGTATAGATGAGGAATTTCCAATGGTCAAAACTGTCCCCCCAATACTTCCTTGATTGATAACACTGAGATTGGGGGGTTTCCATTAGAAGCTGATAAGGATTTTTTAGGGATTCATTTACCCACTTGCCCATTCATTGACCTAGTCATCAAAAATACACTGAGCACCAACTGTATGCTCAATATCTATTTGATACAATGGAGATCCACAAGGAGACACAAGCATCCTCATGGAGCTTAAACTGGAGGACTCAGGTTTGGATGGTGGAGAGGATGGAACAAAGGAGGGCTGAACACAATAACTTCATTTTTTCTCAAACTGTAGAAGTCCACTTGGGGCTTTGTTAGAAATGCAAAATTTTGTTCTCTACTTTAATCAAAATCTACATTTTAGGAGTTCTCTGGTGGTTTAGCAGGTTAAGGTTAAGGATCCAGAGTTATCACTGCTGTGGTGTGGGTTTGGTTCCTGGTCCAGGAACTTCTGAATGCCATGACTGCAGCACCCCCTCCCCCCAAAAAAACACCTACATTTTAATAAGACCCCAGGGTGATCTCTGTTTGAAAAACACTATACTAGGTCTCTTTCTAACCCTGAAATAATATGTTTCTGTGACTCTTTTCATGCCAATAATGAAAGATCCTGGAAAAATAAGTGACGTTATGAGGTTCGGAGCCAGGAAGTGTCTTTCCAACATGGCAACACAATCTAGACATATATTTCCAGGCTATGTCTTTTTCCTAGATTGTTCTAGGGACAACGTCTGGGCTACATCTCTATTCTCCTTTGATAGTGCAGCATCTGCTGGACATTGGGATTTTATAAATAGTTAAAGATTAGATTGTGTCAAGCAAGAAAGTTATTTACATTTGACTCACACCAATGTTGATAACTCTCTGATATTTCCTACTTATTGTAGGAAACCTGGATTTTCCTTAGTAAAAGATGAAATCAGGTACATACACACACATTAAACATACATCAGAATGTGTCATCTTCTGCTTAAATACCACTAATGCCATTAGGAAAAAATTCAAATGCCTTACTATGACCAACGCTCTAAAAATGACATACCTTTACCTTTCCTCAAACCTCATGCCATTGTCTCCTTGGCTGCTTCATGCTAGTCATCTACCCTTCTGTCAGTTACTAGAGACTTTTTCTGCTTCAGGACCTTTGTGTGTGGAGTCCCCTATGCATAAGTAACTCTTTCCCTTGTTTTCACTGAGACTTTCTTCTCCTCCTTGCTTTGGTTTTAGTGCAGCTGTCATATTTTCAAAGGGTGCTTCCTGATTTGCCCATCTAGAGCCAGTTCCTCCTTATTCTCTCTCATAGCTCATGTTTACTTTCTTCATTGTACTTCATTAATAATCTGTTTTATTAGTTTTTTGTCTTGTTTCCCTCCACTGGATTGGTTGCAACTTTAAAAATTTTATTATTATTTTTTTAATGGCTGCACACACAGCATATGGATTTTTTGGGCCAGGGATGAAATCTGAGCTGCAGCAATGTCAGATCCTTTAACCCACTGCAGCGGGCCAGGATCAAATTCTTGCCTGCTGCAGTGACCCGAGTTGCTGCAGTCATATTCACGACCCACTGCACCACAGTGGGAACTTCGCTCCACAGGATTGGGATGTCTGTGAGGGCAGAGACCCTGTATTACTCTTCATAGCACAGTGTAGCTCATAGTAGGCTTGCAATCAATATCTGTTAAATGATTAATGAATATAGTTGTCACTTCTTTATTTGAAAGTTTCACTTGCCTCAAATGAAGTTGTAGGCAATTATAACCACTTGCAGAAAATGTTCATAAACATGAAATAGAATAGCTTCAACCTTGGATCACAAAATCAATGTAATTAAGGAAAGAATAGATGATGAATTTTCTTTTTTTTTTTTTAGGGCTGCAGTATCTTCTTTGTCATCTGTAACCCTGATATTACTCCAGGTATCTTGTAGTGTAGTTTTTTTTTTCCCTCCTGTAAGTAGATGACATCATTTTAGCACATTTTTTTCTTCCCTTTAAAATCTCCGACAGTGCTATTCATCAGACACAAAGCCCGTAATAAAAGCCTGGTGTCATCTTGTCCTTTGCTGGTTTCCTGATTGTAATGCTCACCCTTGGCCCATGAGCACACTTATTTGGCAGAAAATCAGCTTATTTGATGGGTAAGGGCATCACATTATTTCTTTTCTTGGTTAAATTAATAACCCTTCCCCAGAAATACAGTATAAATGGAACCAATGTGTCAAACAAACCTGCAGACACTATTTCTCCAAATTCTCCAAATGCTGCCTAGTGCGTATCTGAGAAATAGAGTGGGTAGCACGGAGGAGACTAACATCAAATATAAGCTCAAAGAGTTGATCAGCCTGGTATTTCACTTGGCTTGGAGGGTTCATATTCTTTTCCTTCCCCTTCACTAAGGTTTTCCTTCTTTTTCACTATAGGTTTTTTAGAGGATAAAGATGTTCTCTTCCTTAACAATTTTGCTGTCTGATATATGCTGACTGCCCGACTGACATAATATTACTAATTATGCACACGAAGTGGTTTGGACTCCACAGAAGAGTGTTCCACATGATACAAACTATTTAGGATGCAAACACAATTTACATTCCCCCCCAAACAAAAAAATTTCCATTTGCTTCATTGAGCAACCCTAAGTAATAAATAATAGTTGTTGATATTGTTAAGTGCATACCATATGCTAGGTATTACTCTATATGATTTACATATATTATCTTATTTACTCTTCTTTGGCACGTCAGCTGTTGAAATGAAATGAAAAATGAAATGGAGAATGGGCCATTGTAAAGAACTTTATTGTTTGTTTTTCCCCCAGCTTTACTGAGATATAACAGACATAAAACATTGTATAAATTTAAAGTATATGACGTGGTAGTTCCCTTCATGGCTCAGTGGAAACGCATCTGACCATCATCCATGTGGGCGCAGGTTCCATCCCTGGCCTCACTCAGTGGGTTAAGAATCTGGCATTGCCATGAGCTGTGGTATAGGTTGCAGATGCACCTCGGATCTGGCATTGCTAGCTGTGTCGTAGGCCAGCAGCTACAGCTCCAATTCAACCCCTAACCTGGGAACCTCCATATGCCACAGTGTAGCCCTAAAAAGATAAAATAAAATAAAATAAAATAAAATAAAATGGTTTGCTAGCAAATATTTAGGTTTAAAAAAATAAAGTGTACAATGTGATGAGGTAAAACACATATATGTAGGGAAATGTTTACCACAATAGGGTTATTTAACATATCCTTTATCTTACATATTTAACATTTTGTTGTTATGGGGAGAACATTAAACCTCTACTCTGAAAGCAGCTTTCAAATATACGATACATATTGTTAACTATAGTCATCTTTCTGTACTTTAGATCCCGATAAATTATTCATTTTATAACTGAAAGTTTGTACTCTCTGATCAACACCTCTCTATGTCCCCCACCCCTGGGAACCACCAGCTCCTGGCAACAACCATACTACCCTGTTTCTGAGTTTGATGTTTTTAGAATCCACGTATAAATGAAATCATATAGTATTTGTCTTTCTCTCACTTATTTCAGTTTGCCTAGTGCCCTCAAGGTCCATCAATGTTGTTAAAATGACAGGACTGCCTTCTTTTTTATGACTGAGTAATATTCCATTGTCTATATAGACCACATTTTCTTCCATTCATCTATCACAAAGGTTATTTACATGTCTGGGCTACTGTGAATAATGCTGCAATGAACACAGAAACATAGATTCTTCTTTGAGATAACGATTTCCTCTTACTTAGATTTATACCCAGAAGAGAGATTGTTGCATCATATAGTAGTTCTATTTTTAATTTTTTTTTTTTTTTTTTAGGGTTGCACCCACAGCATATGGAGTTTCCCAAGCTAGGGGTCAAATTGGAGCTACAGCTGCTGGCCTACACCACAGCGACAGCAACATGGGATCCGAGCCACGTTGGCAACCTATACTATGGCTCACGGCAATGCCGGATCATTAACCCACTGAGGAGGCCAGGGATTGAACCTGCAACCTCATGGTTGCTAGTCATATTCGTAAATCACTGCGCCAGGATGGGAACTCCTGTTTTTAATATTTTGAGGAATCTCCATGCTATATTTTCCATAGCGGCTGCACCAATGTACATTCCCACTAACCATATACCAGGGTACCCTTCTCTCCACATTCTCAACATTTGTTATATATTTCTTTCCCTCCTGTCTTTTTGATAATAGCCATTCTGACAGGTGTGAGGTGATATTTCATTATGGTTTTGATTTGCATTTCCCTGATGATTAGTTATGTTGGGTATCTTTTCATGTACCTGTTGACCATTTGCTTGTCTTATTTGAAAAAAATATATATTCAGGTCCTCTGACCATTTTTAAATCAGATTTCTTTTTTTTTTTTGGCCATTGAGTTGTATAAGTTTCTTACATATTTTGAATACTAACTCCTTACCAGATATGTTTATGGTTCGACTTTGTTTGTTTGTTTGTCTTTGGCCCTATCTGCAGCATATGGAAGTTCTCAGGCTAGGGGTCAAATCACAGTCACAGCTGCCAGCCTATACCACAACTGCACCAGTGCCAGATCCAAGCCATGTTTGTGACCTACACTGCAGCTCTCGGCAATGCTAGATCCTTAACCCACTGAGCAAGGCCAGGGATGAAACCTGTATCCTCACAGATACTAGTTGGGTTCTTAACCCTCTGAGCCACAATGGGAACTCTGGTTTAATTGCTTATTAGCACATTTAACAGAGAGCTCTGGGTTCAGTCTCCTTTCCTTAGGTCTTAGGGCTGGAAAACAACTAATGTGAGCAGGAAAGAAACTGGCCTTTATTATAATGTTCTTATTTTCCTGATATAAAAGCTGAGGTTCAGAAATGTTTAGCTCTCTCAGGCGGTAAATGTTAAAGTCAGGCTTAGACTGTGTATTGGTTTTTTTTTTTTTTTTTGATTCCAGAGTCCATAGTCTTGACAAACATTCTATAAACTATCTCTAACGTTTATTTAAGTTTCAGATAATTGGTTGTGGTTTCTTTTATTATTCCCCCAAAGTAATATTTACTTTCTACAAAGTAAAATCAAGGAAATATCTGAAAGAACATTAGGATGCCAATCTAGGAACATGTGTTCTAACGAGAACCTATTATAAATGAGATGAACCTTAGGAAGTCACCTAACTTTGATCCTTAATAAAGTTACTTGGATAGAAAATTTTATGGTTTCATTCCAAGGAACTTACAAATTCAATGAAAAATAAAGATCATCTATTTCTCATCCATACCTATACCTTTATTTCATACTTGTTATAAACACTGTGTTGATGCTATTTTTATGTTTGCTTAGTAATTGGAATTTTCTAAACCATTAAGAGAATAGTGATTTAGAACAAAATATCATAAAAGAAATATTTTACAATATCCCTGCTACTCTTTAATGCTTATCAATTATAGATAACAGTTTAGTATCCTAAAAAGACAGGCAACTAATCTAGAAAATAAGTTTTTAACTTGATTGCACGTTAGAAATACCTAGATAGGGAGTAAGAGGTGGGAGTAATTTTGAAAAAATATGATCTTAGAGCCCCCATAGACCACTTATATCAGAATCTCTAAGGTAGGCCCAGGGTGTCAGAATTTTTTAAATGCCCCCTCTCGATTTTAATGTATAGCTGGAGTTTACAACTGCTGATCTTGAATAGATGATTGTTTACTGCACTATGGTTTCTGATCATTGCTCAACTGCTTTCTCAAGAGCCAACTCATTCAGTAATACAAGGAGTTAATGAACCATTAATTGTTAATTCAAAAATAATATTCCTTATTCTAACAGGATTATATGGGCTCACAGAATTTTTTTTCTTTCATCCGCAGTCTTAAGTCAGTCATTAGTTTGTTTTATGGTTACATTTATTTTTGAATTCTTAATAATTAGAGAAGTAGAACAGTTCCCTAAGTCCTTGGTATTTTTTAATGTGAAGGGAAGGTGAGCATCTGGCTGTCTGGAAAAAAAAAAAAGTTGTGGGTTGGGGATTTGAGTTTTGAAGTTCCCTTTTGAATTCTAATAAGCTGGCTTATTTTGAAATCTCTATTTTAAAACTAAAACCATGATATAACTTTATATTTTTCTCCCAAATTCTTCAACAATTCTTAAATGTCAGCATTTTATTTCCACCACGAAATAAATAAGACACAGAGGTTTTTATTAACTTCTCCCCCAGAAAATTCAGTAATAAAACTTAAATTTATATTCACTGATACTGAAAATCTCTTATCACCGGAGGACTCTGAAAGTCATGGTGAAAGATAACTACTTCTAGGTCAGGACACAAAGGGGACTCAACTTCTTTGGATGGCTGATTAAAGGAATTATCTTAAATTCTACAGTCATAACACTGGAACAGACTTGGTTGTAATTTATTTATTGATGTAGCCATCTGGTCTCAGGCACTAGAGGAAAGAAGGTTATTATATAACGCACAGATGAATCTGCACTTCTTTGCATCAATATATTTGAAAGGCTTATTTAGGGGCCTGCCTTGCTGCCCAAGTTGTCCCACTCTCTGGTCAGACTGCAGAGCCACTAGCTCTGGGCCCACTGGTAGATGCCAATTTCAGAATCATCCAGTGAGGTCTCTTTTCCCTAAGCAATGAGAAACAAAGAAAAGACTCTTCTAACCTTCCTCCAAGAGTGAGTCACCTGTAAGAATACATGGAGAACCCTCTCAGTGGGAGGCACTGCATTCAAGCATGAAGCAGTGTCCATTATAATCACCCTATGCAATTCAAGGCCAGGACTGAGTCTTAGGAAGGAAAGGAAAAGACAGGCATATTCAGTGTTACATAAGTCTTTCTGCTGATTTGTCATCCTTGACCACTTATTTGTAACCCTACCACGGATAATAGAATTAAATGTAAATTGAAACATTCTCTCCTTAGAGAAGGAGGTGGTGTCATCTAATTATGACTCCTCTTATGTTGAGAGCTTTTTTGGCTCTGTGCTGCTCATCATTTCATTTCTGATTTGCCTGTATTGAGAGCTGGTTCCTGGATTTCAGTGTGCTCCCATGAGAGGCAGCATTCAAGAGAGGCTCCTTCAGTAGTCAGGATGCTGCAGAGAGGGAGCTTGCATGTAACAGAGTGGTCTTTTTCATGGTCAGTTTTATTCTCCACTTGAATCTAAAGTTAAGCTCTGATTACAAAGCTGATAAAAAGCAGGATGGTGAAAAACCACCTCTAGAACTATGTGGGTACTTTTGTTAAATGCGTAAAGTCTTCATCAAAGATCAGTGGAAGGGGAAGGCTGAGGAGGTACACTCCTCATTGAAAGCTGTAATGACAACGGCCACTGCTGACTTTGTTGAACCACTAATGAGGAATTTGCTCATTATAATACTTCACGGACACTATACTGAATATACACTTATTACATATACACGTATTAGACTACTTGTGGCAGGTAAGATAATGTGATTATCCTTTCTGTATTCAGAGGCACTGAACCTGATCTTTTATGAATAGATGCAAAAATCTTGTGTTGTATTCCTATTCAAAAGAAATCTAACTATACTGATACACAGAACTGTTTTTGTTTCATTTATCAAATTTATTTTATATTTCTTTTTTAAACAGCATATATTCTTGTTTTTTAGAATCACGCATGTGGATTCTTTGTACAATTTTAATGGGAAAATCATGGACAACATATATTTTTTTAATGTCTGTATGTATTTATTTATTTGCTTTTTCAGGGCTGCATCCGCGGCACATGGAGGTTCCCAGGCTAAAGGTCGAATCAGAGATACAGCTGCCGGCCTATGCCACAGCTATAGCAATGCCCGATCTGAGCCGCGTCTGCGGCCTACACTACAGGTAACGGCGACGCCAGATCGTTAACCCACTGAGCAAGGCCAGGGATCGAATCCGCAACCTCATGGTTCCTAGTTGGATTCGTTAACAGCTGCGCCATGATGGGAACTCCAGCCAACATATTTTTTAAATGCTGTATTTAGTCTGATTTCTTAGGGTTTCTGAAGAGTTTCCTTTTTAAACATATATTTAGAAATTTGCATACTTTTGGAGTTCCCATCGTGGCTCAGCGGTTAATGAATCTGACTAGCATCCAGTCAGGTTCGATCCCTGGCCTTGCTCAGTGGGTTAAGGATCTGGCATTGCTGTGAGCAGTAATGTATGTTGCCACTGTGGTGCTACTGTGTGCCTGTGGCTGTGGTGTAGGCTGGCAGCTACAGCTCCAACTGGACCCCTAGCCTGGGAACCTCCATATGCTGCAGGTGCAGCCCTAAAAAGCATAAAAAAAAGAAAAAAAAATTGCATACTTTCCCCTTAGCAATTGTGTCCTTTGGAACAAGGACTATGTCATGATTCTCACCAACATCTACTAACATGATAAAACAAGAGATAAACAGATATTAATGCCTCCTGATGGAAAGACATACTATTCATCGAATACTCTTGTCAAAGGCAGCCTAATCTGAATTAGTTCATACCTGTTAGATTCAACTACCAATTTATAAGCAGAGAATTGAAGAACATGTTAAACAATACCACACGATTACAATCAGCAAAATTTAATCTATGTCTACAGGACAGATGACCTGGTTTCTTCAACAATAAAGTACAACTAAAAAAGACAGAGAAAAACCCTTGAAAAAAAATTTAAAAGACCTAAGAAATATGTAGTGAATCATAATTAGTGAACTTCATATGGATCTCGATTCCAACAAACTATTAAAAATTATTATATTTATGAGAAAGTTGGGATGTTGAACAACGTATATTTGATGGTATTAATTACTATCAAATATTTTAGGTATGACAATGGTATTGTGGTAATGCTTTTTTTAAGACCCATCTTTTAGAGATACATACTGAAATATTTATGGATGAAAAGGTATGATATCTGCTATTTTCTTCAAAATTATATGGGGGGAACGAATTCAGTGGGATGTAGCTGAAATAAGATAGGTTATGAGTTTAAGATTCTTGAAACTGAGTCATCGGGGCAAAGAATTCATTGAAATGTTACATTATACACAGTTTTTTTTTCTTTTTTTGTCTTTTTGCCTTTTTATCTAGAGCCGCACCTGCAGCATATGGAGGTTCCCAGGCTAGGGGTCTAACAGGAGCTGTAGCTCCCGGCCTCCACCACAGCCACAGCAACGCGGTATCCGAGCCGCGTCTGCAACCTACACCACAGCTCACGGCAACGCTGGATCCTTAACCCACTGAGCAAGGCCAGGGATTGAACCCGCAACCTCATGGTTCTTAGATTCGTTAACCACTGAGCCAAGAAGGGAATTCCTACATAGTTTTTTTTTTAAGTCTTAAGTTTCTCACTCCTAGTACAGACCTCTTTCTAACAATTTATCAAATGGATCATGGAAAACTCAAACAAAAGTTCAGAATTTTCTATATATTTTTCTTTAAAAATTCAAAAAGAGTTCCCAAAGAGTTCCTGTCATGGTGCAGTGGAAATGAATCTGACTAGGAACCATGGGGTTGTGGGTTCAATCCCTGGCCTTGTTCAGTGGGTTAAGGATCCGGCGTTGCCGTGAGCTATGGTGTAGGTTGCAGATATGGCTCGGATCCCACATTGCTGTGGTTGTAGCATAGAATGGCGGCTGTAGCTCCGATTAGAATCCTAGCCTAGGAACCTCCATATGCCTCGGACGCAGCCCTGAAAAGCAACAACGACTACAACAACAAAAAACCCCAAAACAAACAACAAAAAACAAAAAACAAAAAGGGTTCCCAAAATGAGGAAAGGCAGTGGTTAAAAATGCCAGGCCCTTGGAGTTCATGAACTTTGCTTTTCTCATCTGACTTTGCCAAGAAATTCCTATGTGGTTTTTCGTAAGATTAGATTTTTTTTGTCTTGATTTGGTCACTCTCCAAAAGTGGTCAGAGGTCAAGGTCCACATTATGACTTATCAGCAGCACTTCCAGCCTAGGAGGGCTCCATCACTGAATAAAGGTGATGCTTAAAAGAATCTTAATTCTAGGAGAAAAAACTGCTTTTATTTTTTCTTTCTTTATTTGGCCACATTGGTGGTATGTGAAAGTTCCCAGATCAGGGATTGAACCTGTGCCACAGTGTAGTCACACAGGATCCTTAACCCACTGCACCAGAGGTGAACTTCCCAAAAATCTGCTTTAAAAAACAATTAAGACAATGGGTTAGATGACAAATACAAAATGAAAAACCTTTACAGCTCATAGAGGAAAAAAAATAGAAGCTTTATATGAAAGACTGTTACTGACCACAGCTTTATTAGTAACAATATTATTGATTCCAGGCAGTAGAACTATTTTTTGCTTCAATAGAAGATTTTATTGTTGGGGTCCTCTATAACCATTCTTATTTCTTTTCACAGTGGCTCCTCCTGCTTGTGATTTGAAAAATGGCAATATTAATGCTTTCTACAGTGGTTTTAATCTACAGTTTACATTAATTTTTTTTATAAAGGCGGCTCAGATTTTGAGATGTTTTCAATGAGAATACCCACAAACAGCTTTGCAAACAAATGAAAAATGATGATCATTTGATGCTGATACATGTATTTTTTTTGGTCTATCTTGCCTTATGCCCCAAATAAATGAGGTGGTAGAGTAAATGGAATCAACTTTCTCTTTTACCCACCTGGCGTTAATTGTTTCCAACTCCAGGCATCTAGTCAAAGATAATTTGTCAGCCAAAGAGGTTGAGGGTCATCCCAGAATTCTCAGTTGCTTATGTAACAACTAGACAATACCCTTCTGTACAGCTCTCCTTTCTCCATACCAATCCTCTTCCATAGATTTTTGACAGACATGCTTTCTCAACCACAAACATGCATTCTCTAATTTTCTTTCTCATATTTGTAAGTTATTTTGCCCAAGATATACTTATTCATCTGTTTTGCCTTTCTTAGTATAGTCTTTAAAATGCTGTCATGACTATTAGAAGCCTTTTTTTAAATAAGGAGAAAAGTACAAGCTGGGTAATTACAAAACAGAGCTATTGCATAGTCCAAGGGAGGGAGGAGAAAGTGGGAGGGAGAGAGCTGAAAGCAAAATGGATTTACCAGAAAGTTTTGAAGCTTTCACAACTCACAAAAATTCATGGCGAATCATGAGTTGAAATTTCTTGCTCTAGAATATTTAGAGGATATGCTGATATCTAAACAAAATGCAGACTATGAATCTTGGGCTGGAAAACAAGGATGTAAAGAAAAAGCACAATGATGATGTGTAGGTTATGTGGAGGGGGTACCTCAGAAATGTCCAAAACCAGCTGTTACTGAATTTCCTACTGGATCTGCCATAAGTGTGCAGACAGAGACATTACTAGAATGGATCTGGGATTATAAATGTAGTGTTATAAATTCATAAATAAGATTTAGAATTTACAGCCCAAACACTCTTCATATGTTCTCCATCATGTACCTTTTTCAAAAATGGGCTCACAAGGCAATCATAAGAATGAGGGCTTAGCAACCCTCCAAATTCCAGGACTGAATTGCTAAACTCAGTCAACCTGAACTTTGAATACTTATTTTTTATACACACTCCCAGTGACTTTCATTCAGATATTTACTGCAGTTTTAGGAGTTCCCTTCGTGGCTCAGTGGTTAACGAATCCACCTAAGAACCATGAGGTTGTGGGTTTGATCCCTGGCCTTGCTCAGTGTGTTAAGGATCCGGCGTTGCAGTGAGCTGTGGTGTAGGTTGCAGATGCAGCTCGGATCCCGCGTTGCTGTGGCTGTGGCAAAGGCTGGCAGCTTCAGCACCTGTTAGACCCCTAGCCTGGGAATCTCCATATGCCGTGGGTACGGCTCTACATAAAGGCAAAAAGACAAAAAAAAAAAAAAAAGATATTTACTGCAGTTTTAAATAAAATATTTTAGGAGATACACTGTAAAACATGCTTTAAAAACTTTAGGATGTTGTATGATTTTAATTAAGATGAGGCAGATTATGGATTAGTAGTCACTGAGTGGTAGAAATTGGCTAGATGTTAACTGACTTCATTTCCTCTTCCTGGATAAATAAAAAGATATCTCCTAGTTTTGCCTGAAGTTAGGTTGGTATTATTTGAGTAGGTTCTGGCCAATGGAATGTGAGGGAAGTAACATACAGTACTTCCAGACTTATTTATTTATTTATTTTTTGTCTTTGTCTTTTTAGGGCCATACCTACCGCATATAGAAGTTCCCAGGCTAGGGGTCAAGTCAGAACTGCAGCTGCTGGCCTATGCCACAGCCACAGCAACACTGGATCCGAGCCTCATCTGCAACCTACACTGCAGCTCACAGAAATGTGGGATTCTTTAACCCACTGAACGAGGTCAGGATTCGAACCCACATCCTCATGGATACTAATGGGGTTTGTTTCCACTGAGCAACAACGGGAACTCCCCAGACTTTTCTTTAAAACATCTCATGTAACCCCACGTGTTCTCTCTTTTTATTTAATGGTTGAGTGACAGCCAAGCAGAGGAGTCCATGGAGGTACTAGGAAATAGCAGAGCCATACTACAGAAGTATCCTAAGTTTCTGAGTCTGTCTCTGGAGGATAGCATCTAAGGAGAGTTGCCCAATCTGTATTGGGTAGGGATGTAAGAAAAAAAAAAATTTTAACTAGATTGTGGGAATTCTTTCATAATGTGTATGTACATCAGGAGTTCTCTTGTGGTGCAGTGGGTTAAGGACCTGGTGTTGTCACTGCAGTAGCTTGGGTTGCTGCCGTGGCATGGGTTTGATCCCTGGCCCAGGAACTTCCGCATGCCCCAGGCATGACCAAAAAACCAAAAAACAATGTGTATGTATATCAAGTTACCACGAATGTGCACTTTATTTGTCAATTATACCACAAACAAAAAGAAAATTTCTTTATTGTTAAGCCACTGAGACGTTGGCAGGCAAGTGCCTATTAGTAGCTGCTAATATTGATTACTTTGAACAATAACATTGTTGGCATTTGGTAAACCATTCTTTCATTTTATTTACCAAGAGCCACTGTGCTCAGTACCTTCTCTCTTCTTCTTACATCATGGTCCGAACTTCTTGCCCACTTCCAAAGATAGTTCACTCCCTGATCATAGGTTTGAAGGGCTCACAGAGAACTTATCCATTCTGCAGGTAGTAAATACCTCCTCTCCAGCAAAATTATTTCTTCTCAGTACAACAATTTTTTAATGATAAGAGCTTAATATTTTGGAGAAAATTCCTCCATACACATTTTACATCATTATCATCATTATTATTTTTTGGCTTTGCCTGTGGCATGTGGAAATACCTGGGCCAAAGGTCTAACCTGCACCATAGCAGTGACCCTGGCCACTGCAGTGACAATGCTGGATCCTTAATCTGTTGCACCACAAAGGGATTCCTATATCATCATTCTTTATTTTCATAAGCTTATTTTTTCTCATAGTTTCTAATAACTATGATAGCATGTGGCAACCCCGCCCCCCCATCTCAGGAAAGAGGGTTCAGAATTCAGCTACTTCCCCCTGCCTGCCCAGCACAGCCTGTTTTAAGGAGCAGTACTTGTAACATGTGCTTGGGAAACCCCAAGGTCCTCACCTGTTCCACCTGCCCATACCGAATACCCAACAACAGAATCTCAGCGTTCTTCACATCCCCAACATCCTGAATCTGTTGGCAAACCTACCTACAAATTCTTTTGTCCTTGAAACTGCTCTTTGTTGCACCAGTCTTTCCCAAACCAAATTCAGCAAGATTTCAAAATCAACCTAGTTCCCATGCCCCATGAATTTTCATCACCCAGAAAAGTCCCCATTTAGCCTAAATGCACAGTCTTAACTTTACCAAATGCCTTCTGGTACTAGGGCAGCCACTACCAGATGGCTAGGACAAGTGCTGGCATTCTTCCAGGGTACAAACCCAGCCTAGATATCAAGCTGCCCTGGATTCTGGCAGAAGTCTAAAATAGAGACTCCCGACGTTCATTTAATTTTTTAATTTTTAATTTTTGGCTGTGCCCACAGCAAGTAGAATTTCCTGGGCCAGAGACTGAACCTGCCCCACAGCAGAGGGCTGACCCACAGCAGTGATAATCCCAGATCCTTTAACTGCGAGGCCACCAAGGAACTCATGAGATTTTCAAAGTTTTAAATGCATTAGAATTACCTAGTATATACTTGCTTAAAAGCACATTCCTAGACCTAACATCTTTAGGAATTTAAATCTATAAGCTTTTGGGTAGGCCCTAGAATCTGCATGTCTGTGAAGTCTCTAAGATTTATCTGTTCCTGATGATGCAAAGACCATACTTTAATTAATGCAGATGGGATGATGTCAGATATCAAGTGACAACATTTCCTCAGATGCCCTGAGGAAAATGTTACTTTGTGTCAAAAGAAAATCAACGAAAACAGATTTATGACAACTGGCCTTTGCCACCTGAAGACATTGTCAGGATTTTTAAATTTATTTTTAATTTTTTTGTCTTTTTGCCTTTTCCAGGGCTGCACTCGCGGCATATGGAGGATCCCAGGCTAGGGGTCGAATCGGAGTGGTAGCTGCTGGCCTACACCACAGCCACAGCAATGCCACAGCCACGGCAACACTGGATCATTAACCCACTGAGCGAGGCCTGGGATCAAACTGGCAACCTCATGGTTCCTAGTCAGATCCGTTAACTGCTGAGCCATGATGGGAACTCCCCCCATTCGCAGGATTTTGATGTTTGCTCCCTTCTTTGCTTACAGCTCTAAGTCTCCTTCCTTGCTGACTCTTGGCCTTAAGATCTCTGAGCCATGACTCATGTCTTTTGTTATGTGTCCTAAGTTTTGCTTTTCAATGACTGTTTCTATCCTTATGTTGCGCAAGGAAATCACTCAGAGTTCCAGATCACTGAGGTGTGGCGCAGAAATTACTCCAATATCTAACTCTCTTTTCTTTTCAGGCACAACTGATACAGTATTTCTCAAATTCTTTGTGGTTGGAAGGAGCCATGGCATTAATTCTGGCTTATGAAATATGAGCATAAGTAACATATGTGGGATTCACCAGTTTCTTTTTCTTCCACTACCTCCTTCTGGGCACGTGTTTCAGATGGTGCAGCTACAAGCTGGTGGAGCCTTCATCTGCCTGAGTCCTTCAGTAACTATGTGGAACAGAATTTTTAATTCACATGGAGTATGGATTGTGAAGAAATAAACTTGTGTTAAGTTAATTCACTGAGATTTGGTGGTGGTTTGTTAAACAGAGAAAGCAAATCTGTTCCGACTAATACAAAGTGACGTTGTGCCCTAACAGAGTTTGTCCAAGACCATCTTTGTTCTTGCTTTCTTAGGTGATGGCTGCTGACTGCCTTAGAGAATTAAGTACATATGGAGGCTGGTAATGTAATAAATTGTCTTTATTTTGTGATAATGGTTAGATGAGCATCTAATAAACATATTTAAGTAAATAAATCTTTACTCAGACAGAAATGTTCAGGGGAATCTTCTCACCAATTAGACTGGGAGCTCTTAGAATCTTGAAACTGAGTAGGGCCCTGTAGGGCTCATGGGCACAAAAGCCTATGTTCCCCATTGCTTTTTAGGAAATAGGCTTCATTCAGCCTCCTTGACCTTCCCTGAGTTCCAAAGGGCAGGTTCAAACAGTGGCTAATCAGGGAAGGGAGGGGATGCAGAGACCCTGCCAGAAGAAGTCAACAAACAATAGTGCAGCTTTGGGGCAGGGTCCTGGTCCCTCCTCAAGGAATATAGAAAACAATATCTTTGAGTTCTTCTGCAGACCTAAAACCCACAAAAAATGGAAGATGTTAATGAAGCATTCTTCATCTGGAAAGAAGACCACCAGACCACTGAATACCAGCTTTGAAAACACTGCAATCATGCCTCTAAAGTGATCCTCATTTGCGGTTCTCTTTTCTACTCCCAAACTATAACACCACCTCCTGATCTCCCCCAAGTGAGGGCATACTCCTTAGGGCGTTATCCAGCTGTGACCCTCCTTTGCCTGGCACAGCAATAAAGCTATTTTTTTCCTCCTTCACCCAAAACTCTGTCTCTGTGTTTCTATCTGGCACAAGTGGAAAGAGGCCTAGTTTCAGCAACAATCTGACTGGTATAGAACTGATGGATTATTGAGTAATTTACCTTTTAATCTATTTCAAAGCATTCATACCTGAGATTATCTGCATTGCCATCGTTTTCACTGACTTTAATCTGGAGAGAATTTTCTACATTTCTTTTGGTTGTTTGCTATTGTGTAGACACATAGCCTTCATGTTACCTTGTAAGTTTAGAAAAACATTACAGTTTCTCTGATAAAATACATTAAAATGACTGAGTCACACTTAAAAAATTTAACTCCTCTAGAGAGTTCCCTGGTGGCCTAGTGATTAGGACTCTGAACATTCATCACTGTGGCCTTGGTTCAATCCCTGGTCTGGGAACTGAGATTCTACATCAAGCCCCTGCATGTTGCAGCCAAAAGAAAAAAGAAAAAGAAACGAACTCCTCTGGAGGTAGCATGAAATGTGGGGGTAGTCACAATTCTGAAGAGGTGTTTAAATTTGACTCTTGTGGATTTGTATTGTATGTCCAATTTTAAAACTTTCATTGTCTGTACAAGCAAATTAGGTTGTCTAGACTGTCTTTATTTTACCTCTGCAAATGTTTAAATTGTGTAGCTGGAAGAAAGGCCTGTACATAGATTCTAATGGAGCAATTTTGTCTGATTCCTGGCCCCAGAGCAAGATGCAAACTGGCCATTTGCTTTTGTTTTCTGTATCTCCTCCCTGCCTTTTATTCCCCATTTCAAATGGTTAGTTGCTTTTGAAAGCTTTTTGTTTGGTTTTTTTTTTTTTTTTTCCCTGCTCCTAGTTGTGTGCACTCCTAGTCTGGCTGACTTTCTGGGCTCTGATCCAGTTTAGTTTAACATTGTTTACTATTTTCTTGGGAGATTGGTATTTTAATTAACAACATATTGATTTTAGATACTAGAAAATGTCATTTGACCCAAAATGTTTCTCCATTCTAAATCTCAACAGATGTCTCACTGAACCCTAGTTTCTCCCTAAAAATGATGCCAATCTATTTTGAGTACTTACATTGTTGAATTTAGTTTTTCTCATAGCAGTCAATCAACACATTTAGTACACCTAGGCTAAAGTATTCTCCTCACCATAGTTTGCTAGTTTTTTCCATTTTCCTACATTTTAGTTCACTTATAAAGAAAATCTTGAGCTCCATATAAAGAAAGGGTAATTACATTGAATGTAGTAGTTATTATTAATAACTTGTAATACTTTAAGTCTTTTTTGGCCAGGGCCATGGCCAGGGATCAAACCTACGATACAGCAGTGACTGGAGCTGAAGTAACAATTCTGGATCCTTAACCTGCTGAGCCACAAGAAACCCCCCAAATCTTAACATGTTTATTAAGACAATTTGGTATTAACTGTAATTTACTAACCTTCTGGTTTGTGAACTATCATGACTGCCTTCTGTAAATATCTCTTTCTTCTTAATATTTAAAATAGATAATTCTAACTCCAGTATCAAAATGGGGAAAAAGCATGGATGATCAGGTAATTGACTAAATAAGAGGAGAAAAAGCTCATATTGTCTAGGTTGGGTTCCCAGCCTATAAGAAGATCTGAGATAAGGATGCAAGTTCAAGTAGTTAATTTGGGAGATGATAACGTGGATAGGAAGAGGAGAAGTGAAGTAGGGAAAGGTGGGGAGCCAACAAAGGATGAGTCATCAAGTCATTTCCTCTGTGGGCAGCTGGGGCTCAGTCCTACTGGAACTCTGGAAGACGGTGTGGAACATTCTCCAGAGTTATCCCACCTAAGGGGTGCAATTGAGGTATCCATCCCTCAACTCTGTTGAGGCTACTCCTGGGGACATTAATTCCCTGGCCCTTCCCACCTGCCCCGCACTGCTATGCAATCAAAGACATGCTCTCAGGGGTGCAGTAAGTAGCCAGAGTTTGTAGAGGTAGACACAGACAAACACTGGAGGGCCTAACAATGTCTGCTACGCATGAAAAGACGGTCAGTTTCATTCATAATCAAATACATGCAAATGAAAACAATGAAATATGGTTTTGACACACTTCTGATATATTAGAAATTTTTTTTTGAAAGAGGAGGATGTTGGAAATTGGCACTCATATACTTGATGGTAAAAGTTAGTATAATCTTTCTATAAGGGTGATTTGGGCTATGGATCAAATGCCTTAAATATGTGTTTCTCTCTTGATCCAAGAATCAAAGAAATTCTAAGAATAATTTTTTTTCTTTTTTTTTTGTCTTTTAGGGCCACACCTGTGGTATACGGAGATTCCCAGCCTAGGGGTCAAATCAGAGATACAGCTGCCAGCCTACACCACAGACATAGCAATGCTGGATCCAAGCTGTGTCTGTGACCTATACCACAGCTCATGGCAACAGCGGATCCTTAACCCACCGAGAGAGTTCAGGGATCGAACCTGCGTCCTCATGGATACTAGTGAGATTCATTTCCACTGAGCCACAACGGGAATGCCTAAGAATAATTTTGAGAGGATAACTATATCAGTATGTGATGTTCATTGAATTATTGATGATAAAAGTAAAATAACCAAAAAAATGGGTAACTACTGTATAGCACAGGGAATTCTAACCAATATTCTGTGATAATCTATATGGGAAAAGAATCTGAAAAAGAATGGATGTGTGTATAACTGAATCACTGTGTTGTATAGTAGAAATTATCAGAACATTGTAAATCAACTATATCACAATAACTTTAAAAAAGTAAAATAACCAGAAAAATCTAAATGCCTAATAATAAGTGATTGGTTATTCCCTTATTCATCCATCAACTCCATCCATCCAATGGAATACAATGGAGTCATTTGAACTAATGAAATAGAAATGGTTACCGGGAAATATTTTCACAATATATTTATAAGCGTTCAGATCAAATGCTCCTATTTGTTAAAATACATATGAGTGTATTGCATGCATATTAAAAATTCTGGAAAGATGGAGTTCCCATCATGGCTCAGTGGTTAATGAATCCGACTAGGAACCATGAGGTTGAGGGTTTGATCCCTGGCCTTGCTCATGGTTTAAGGATCCAGCATTGCCATGAGATGTGGTGTAGGTTGCAGATGCGGCTCTGATCCTGCATTGCTGTGGCTGTGGTGTAGGCTGGCAGCTAGAGCTCCGATTGGACCCCTAGCCTGGGAACCTCCACATGCCACGGGTGTGGCCCTAAAATGCCCCCCCCCAAAAAAAGTGAACACATATACAGTTTATGAATACAATAAATTATACATCAAAAATGCCAGTTGTATAAGTGTAGAACTATAATTTACAAGTGAAGGCTACTTCTATGACCTAAACTGAATAAGATATAAATGAATATAATCTTGAGATGTTTTTTATTTTGATTTTTTTGTAGAATTGGAGTCACTTGATTCTTTTCTAAATAAATGTCATAGTACTATCTCTTTTCTTTATACAAAAATATGGGTCATAGTAATTTTGTCTTGAGTAGAGTGATAGCTCATCTAATTTTATAACTTGGAGGAAAAACGTATTATAGCAGAAATGAAAATTCGAAGTAGATCATGTTTAAAAGTTCATATTATCCTGCAGCTAGAATTGTGGACTAGCAACAGAGAATACATTTCTTCATAAGATCAAGCGGCTATAGAAAATAATAATGAGCAAATGTCATGACTCTTTATGGCCTAAAATCATGGTTACAAATATTGTCTAAGTTATTTCTCACCAAAACCTCTTTGAGGTTAGTACATTATTATTATTTCCCTGTGTCACAAATGAAGTCCCTAAAGCTTAAGAAGTTGTAACCAATTTTTTTCTACCTCAGCTAAAAAAGCATTCCTTTCAGGAATCAGAGATTTTGAGGTTCTTAAGCTGATATTTTTTCTTCTAATACTGCACACAGGAATCGAAGTCCCAGGGCTCTTGTCCCAGGCCTCATCAGCTGGGTTATGCATAAGCTTATGTTCCCTCACTGGTGAAATAAAGATAGTAATATGTACAGATTAGGGCAGATGTTCCCAAACTGGAGTGCATCAGAATCACCTGGAGGGCACATTTTTTTGTTTGTCTGTTTTAATTGAGATACAATTGACACATAACATTGTGTAAGCTAAGGTGTACGGTGTGTTGGTTTGATAATTGGAAGGCCTGTTAAAACACAGATTGTTGGCCTCCAGCCCACAAATTTCTGAATCAGTAGGCCTGCGATGGTGGGGGCGGGGGTGTGTGTCTAAGAAGGTGTTTCTCTAACAAGTTCTCAGATATTATCTACTGATGCTGCTGGTTCAGTGACAACTCTTTGAGAACCACTGACTTAGGATTTTTTTTTTGTGTGTGCCCTCTGAATGCAGGAGTTCCCAGGCCAGGGATTGAAACTGTTACATAGCAGCGACCTGAGCTGCTGCAATGACAATGCCAGACACAATTCCCACTGTGTCAAAAGAGAACTCCTGGTTTAGGATCTATTAATTATTGCTACTGCTAGAATTGGTTTTATTTGTCTATGGCATTCTAATCATAATTTAGGTTATAAATTGTTTATATATGTGCATGTGTGTATATATTTATCTGTGCATATACATAAAATATATATTTAAGGTATTTTCTGCAGATGTAGGTCTGTTTTTTATGACATTTTCAACTGTCTCAGGTTTTTCTCAAATTATTTAAGTCTTTGCTATGTTGTATCCTTGGGTTGAAATTAGGAATAATATCTCTAATATGAAAATTATTTGGGGTAATTATTTTGGGTAAGAGTGGAGTTTATAGTTAGCATTGTTGATTAAATAGCAATAAGCTAAAGACCAGATTTCACTGTCTTTAGAAATTTAGGAAATAACGTCCAAGGTACCCACTCAAAATTTCACATTGCATTCTCTCAGGACTGCTATTTATTAGATGCTCTATACCATAAAGAGTGAGAGATGAAGTATCATTCTTATGGAAACAGAAAATAAATACAGCAGAAGTAACTGAAGTGTGTACTGCTTATCTGTTCCTATCCTTTCCTCCAGCTACCCTTGAAACTTGAAAGTAATTGCACAATCTTCCCATGCTAGAAGAAATCTTAGCATCTGGGTTATAGACTACAGACTCTGCAAGAGAGAAGTAGGCCTAGTAAGGGCTATTTAAATTTTATTAAGATTTATTTAGCATCTTCCACATATCTTGTACTGTGCCAAGTTGTTAGGAACACAACAGTGATTAATTAAGACTGAGCCCTCAAGAAACCAGGGTAAGTTTTAGACAGTAATCAGAAAATAACAATTTAGGCAGACAATCAGAAAATCATGTTTGTATGATAAGTGGTATGGTATCTTCTGACATGAATTACCATGCTTCAAAGTAGATCTCATTTCCGTTTGTCCTAAGTGCAACTTGCTTTAGTTTCAAAGCAGAATCTCTTATCCTAGCAAGTTAAGGACAAAGTTATTTTTTATCCATACCATTCATTAACTTCTGTATGATTTTAGCATTACCTCTTTTGGACTAAAATTACTGAATCTTCAGCGTTCCCCTTGTGGCTCAGTGGGTTAAAGACCCCGTCCTTCAATCCCTGGCCTTGCTCAGTGGGTAAAGGATACAGAATTGCTGCAAGCTTTGGCATAGGCTGCAGATGCCATGGTTGTGACACAGGCCCCAGCTGCAGCTCTGATTTGACTCCTAGCCTGGGAACTTCCATATGCCACAGTTGCGGCCGAAAAAAAAAAAATAAATAAAAGCAATGAATCTTCTAGAATTTTTAAACATGAAAATAAACAACAGCCACTGTTCACAACCTGAAAATGTGCTAAGTGGGTTTTCACCCCTAGATATGAAATCTTAAAACTGATGTTGCCTTTGGAGGCAGTTCTCCTTAGTGATAAAAGATGAAACTGCTGAGATTCAGTGGTTAAGCTTCAGGCTAAATATCTGCAGGACCAGGACCCATGAGGTTTTAGATTCAGATCAAGGACCAGGAATTTCTGATGCTTAGCCTTTTACTTTGAAAGAGAATCAGGGGAGAACATCCTGACCCTTGGGAAAATCTATATATGCTTTCTTGACAATGAGATCCTCTTACTAGCAATATGGCTTCTTTATTTCTAATCACGGAGACCATTTAGCTACTTGAGCTTTCTGTGCTTTATTTTTATAATGACATATGTTCTTTGTTTAGCTGCATTCTCTCTCATAGGGCTTTGGCTTGAAGTAGCTCAGGAAGGGGATTTTTATATCTTGTAGCTATCTGATTTAGAATTGCCCTTTCATTTCACACAGTAATTTTTAGCATAACACGTTAATCAAAGTTGTCTCATTTGTTTCCTCTTCTTCTTTCTCTATTTTCACATGAAATTTTTTTTTCTTTTTAGCCTATCTCTTGTACAGAGCCAAGTAAAAGTCCCACGAAAACCATATAATTTGGACCAAACAAAATAATGAAAATATTAGGACAATATGGTATTTATTTCTAGGTTTTTTGTACCGAAAATAATAACACCTCAGATTTATGTTGCAATTCAGGACACTGCTGCAGATATTTATCTTCCTATTATTCTAGGAGGAAGAAACATTTATTACAATCCCAGTTTTGTATGTGGAGAATGAATTATTGGCCCTGAGTTGCAAATTTAGTGAGAGACAGGGGTGAGACAAAAGCTCCAGGTTTCTTGGTTCTTATCCCAGTATACTTTGTAGTAGATGTCGCTATATTTGCAAGGACATACTTATTTTTTTTGGCCGTGCCCTGTGTCATGCAGAAGTTCCTGAGCCAGGGATCTAAACTACGCCATGGCAGCAGTCTGAGCCCAGAAGTGACAATGCCAATTCTTAACTTGCTGCACCACCAAAGAACTCCAAGAACATGCTTTTATAACATAAAAATAGATATTTAAAGGAAGCATTTGTTGTAACATCAGTTGTATGTTACGTTTTACTCTTTGCAAAAGCTTTATACAGGTTTTTTTTTTTAACAACTGCAAATGAATTTTGGCTTTAATTTTAGTTTTTTTAAAGAAAATTGCAAATGATGTGAAATTCTATGCAACATTAGGTTATAGCATAATGACTGGCCCACCTTGGCAGATGTATAAAATACCTCTAAAGGTTTGTCCTTTATATTTCTTTCTATGTTATTAAAATAGTCACATGGAGTAAACCAAAGTTTCTATGCATCTTCCCTGGGATTGACTATTATCTTTTACAAACAAGAGGTTAGGGTATTTCCCTGGTGGCCTAGCAGTTAAGGACTCAGCATTGTCACTGTTGTGGCTAGGGTTCAATCCAGGAACATGCTGCAGGCATGGCCAAAAAATAAATAAGTAAAAAAAAAAGAGGTTATGTGGAAAGTTTGAACATGGCATATCATGGGGCAGTCACATTATATTTGAAGATTTAAAAAAAGTGGCTTGGGGAGTTCCCTTCGTGGCTCAGTGGTTAACGAATCCGACTAAGAACCATGAGGTTGCGGGTTCGATCCCTGGCCTTGCTCAGTGGGTTAAGGATCTGGCGTTGCCGTGAGCTGTGGTGTAGGTCGCAGACGCGGCTTGGATCCCGCGTTGCTGCGGCTGTGGCGAAGGCCGGCGGCTACAGCTCCTGTTAGACCCCTAGCCTGGGAACCTCCATATGCCGCGGGTGCGGCTCTACATAAAGGCAAAAAGACAAAAACAAAACAAAACAAACAAACAAACAAAGTGGCTTGGGAGTTCCTGTTGTGGCTCAGTGGTAACGAATCTGACTTGTATCAATGAGGATGTGGATCTGATACCTGCCCTCACTAAATGGCTTAAGGATCTGGTGTTGCTATGGCTGTGGTATAGGCTGGCACCTACAGCTCTGATTAGACCCTAGCCTGGGAACTTCCATATGCCTCAGGTGCAGCCCTAAAAAGACAAAAACCAAACCAAACCAAAACAAATTAAAAAAGGGTGGCTCAAGTCAATAACATTCCTACCCATTATCCTCTTCTACCATAAGGCCTGTGAACTTCAACCTACTCCTTTGGGATAAAAGATCTATTATTACCTTTAAAAGAACAAATGTTGTTGCTCCCTCCTGTTGCAGCTGGTTAAGAATCTGGCATTATCACTGCTATGGCTCTGGTCACTACTGTGGCACTGGTTTGATCTTTGGCCTGAGGAAATACCACATGCCATGGTGCAGCCAAAAAAAAAAAAAGTTATCTAGTAAGGGTGGTGGATAAAAATAATAGTTAAGATTTGTGAATTAATCTATTCCACTATATTTCACCTTCTGGGTGAGCTTTGTGGTTGAGGAGGTTGGATAGAAATGAAGTCTACAGCCAAAAGGCTAGAAGCAGTGTGAACTCACTAAGTAGCTCAGAGTTTGGGAAGCTAAGGAAAACTAGAAGGCAGGAGTAAGCCACAGACAAACACTCCCAATTTAGTTCATCCTACATTATTTACAGAAAGTCAAATAATTTGTGAAATGAGAAAAGAATAGAAGCTGGAATGAAAAGTTAAAGCAGATTTCTTTTTAACCTAACAGGAGTTTATCCAAAGAATATGAAAATACTAAATTCAAAAAAATACATGCACCCCTATGTTCATCACAGCAGTATTTACAATAGCCAAGATTTGAAATCAACTTAATTGTCCATTGATGGATGAATGGATAAAGATGTGGTACATATATGCAATAATACTCGGCCGTAGAAAGATAAAATCTTGTCATTTTGACAGCATGAATGGACCTGAGGGTATTCTGTTAAGTGAAATAAGTCAGATGGAGAAAGATAAAAACTTTATGATTTCACTCATGTGTGAAATACTTTAAGAAACAAAGTAAAATATACACATACAGAGAACAGATTAGTGGTTACCACAGGGGTAGAGGGATGGAGGAGAGCAAAATTGGTAAAGGGGGTCAACTGGATGGTAATGGATGGAAACAAAATATTGGTGAAGAGCACGCCATAGTATATACAGAAGTTGAATTATAATGCTGTACACATGAAACTTATATGATATTATAAACTATCTCAATATCTTATCTCAATAAAAAACAAAACCTAATAGAAGCTGATAGATTGTAACCGAGTTTATTTTGGAGCAAATACAGTCTATTAGTCTGTGTTGTCATGGTATGTAAGGACATTAACAGCTAATGATGAAACAGTCTATGATTCATAGAAAATGATGCTTTTATCAGAATGGATAATTGCATATAAACCTTGGTAAAAGAGAATCCCATCTTTCCCACAACCAATGCAACTTCCACTCCATCGAAAGTTTGAATACAGTTACTTCAATACAATTCATTCCATTTAAACATTTTGTGAATGACTACCTTGTGCTGAAGCACTGGGGCTTCAGACACAGGAAGCAACAGCTACTGCACAAAACTAGAAGAAAAGCCCTGTGTCTCATAAAGCAGATTACAACTGCAAAGATCATGTGCAACCTCTTCCAAAGAAAGATACAAAGTATAGGGATGACACTCCTTTGTTCTCTTTAATTTGTAAAGAAAATATTATTAGTGTTTGTTATTTTTGCAGTATACTTTAAAAAGAAAATAAAAAGAACAGGTATATGTTTGGCCAATAAGCACCAGAAAAGATGCTCAAATGCTATTATTATTATTATTATTATTATTCAGGAAAATGTAAATTTTAATTTGGTATCAGTACTCACTCAGTATAAAGACTAAAACTTAAAAGACATAAAACCAAGTGTTGGTAAGGATGTGCAGCAACTGGAAATACTCATACATTTATCATGTAATCCAGGAAATTCCAGTTCAAAAGTTACACATGAATGTCCCTACCAGCTTTACTCTTGATGGCCCAGATATAAACATTCATTTTTCACCAGGGAAATGGATGGAAAATTTTTGTGTATCTTCATTCAATAGAATACTATTCAGCAATAAAAAGGGATTGACTACTGATACATACCAAAAAAGGGATGGATCTCAAAAACATCCCGAACTAATAAACACAAAAGAGTACATACTGAATAAACCCATACTCCTACAATCAATTAATCTTTGACGAAGGAGGCAAGAATATAAAATGGGGAAAAGACAGTCTCTTCAGCAACTGGTGCTATGAAAAATGGACAGCTGCATGTAAATCAATGAAACTAGAGCACACCTTCACACCATGCACAAAATGGCTTAAGGCTTAAACATAAGACATGACCCCATAAAACTCCTAGAAGATAACATGGGTCGAAAAATGGACAGCTGCATGTAAATCAATGAAACTAGAGCACACCTTCACACCATGCACAAAATGGCTTAAGGCTTAAACATAAGACATGACCCCATAAAACTCCTAGAAGATAACATGGGCAAAACATTCTCTGACACAAATTGTACAAGTATTTATTAGGTCAGTCTCCCAAGGCAATAGAAATAAAAACAAAAATAAACCAATGGGACCTAATCAAACTTATGAGCTTTAGAAAAAGAAACCAGAAAACAAACAAATAAAACCTGAAAAGATAATCCATGGAATGAAAGAAAACAGTTGCAAATGATGTAACCAACAAAGGATTAATCTCCAAAACATAAAGATAACTCATAACTCAACAACAACAAAAAACAAATAACCCAAATGAAAAATGGGCAGAAGACCTAAACAGCCATTTCTACAAAGAAGACATATGAATGGTCAATAGGCACATGAAAAGATGCTCAACATGGCTAAATATTAGAGCAATGCAAATCAAAACTAAAATGAGGTACCACCTCACACCAGTCAGTAAAGCCATCATAAATAAGTCTACAAATGCTGGCGTTGGTGTGGAGAAAGAGAAACCTCCTACACTGTTGGTGGGAATGCAAATTGGTACTACCACTATTTAAAACAGCATGGAGGTTCCACAGAAAACTAAAAACAGAACTACTATATGATTCAGCAATCCTACTCCTGGGCATATATCTGGAAAAAACTAAAATTCAAAAAGATACATGCACCCTTGTATTAACAGCAGCCTATTCACAATAGGTAAAACATGGAAACAACTTAAATGTCCATCAACAGATAGATGGATTACAAAGACGTGGTACATATATATAACGGAATACTATTCAGCCATTAAAAGAATGAAACAATGCCATTTGCGGCAACATGGATGGACCTAGAGATTGTCATACTAAGTGAAGTCAGAAAGAAAAAGACAAATATCATATGATATCACCTATAAGTGGAATCTAAAATATGGTATAGGTGAACCTATCTATAAATCAGAAACAGACTCACAGACATAGAGAACAGACAGGTGGCTGTCAAGGGGAAGAAGGGAGGGAAACAGATGGACTGGGAGGCTGCGGTTAGTAGATGTAAATGATTACATTTAGAATGGATAAGCAATGAGGTCCTACTGTATAGCACAGGGAACTGTATTTAATCTCCTGGCTTAGATCATGATGGAAAAGAATAGGGAGTTCCCATCGTGGCACATCGGAAACGAATCCGACTAGGAACCATGAGGTTGCGGGTTTGATCCCTGTCATCGCTCAGTGGGTTAAGGATCTGGGTTGCTGTGGCTATGGCATAGACCAGCAGCTGTAGCTCCGATTAGACCCCTAGCCTGGAAACCTCCATATGCTACAAGTGTGGCCCTAATAAAAAGCAAAAAAAAAAGAAAGAAAAGATATATAATGAAGAATGTGTATATATATGTATGACTGAGTCAATTAATTAATTAATTAATTAAATACATGTATGATTGGGTCACTTTGCCATATAGCAGAAATTGCTACATACTGTAAATCAACACCACTTTAATAAAAATTTTAAAAAATATTAAAAATTCTTCCTAAAAAAGTATACGTACTATATGATTCCATTTATCTGAAATAACAATTACAGTCAAAACTAAAGAAATAGATCAGTGTTTTCATGGGAGTTACATGGTGACTGACTGCAAAAGAGTACAAGAGAATTTCTTGAGACAATGGAAATAGTTTACAGCTTGTCTGGGATGAGTACACAAGGAACTCCTAAAGTTCCTTTTCATGAGATAACTTTTTCATAGAGGATCCAAATTAGTCTTAACATGGTGCCCAGCAGTTAAATAGTGAACATTTTTATAGTTTAATAAAAAGTAGGCCACTGATACCGGGGAAGCCGTTCTAGCAATTGCTATGAGGTGACCCTTTTCTCATCAAGTGTGGGGTAAGTGTGATGACTCAGGATTTAAACTGACAGAATTCAACTCTAGCTCACATCTGCTGACTGAGTGACCTTGGGAGAGTTACTCCGTTTCTCAAAGCATCATATTTTTGTCATGGATAAAATAGGGATAACAATGGCCTCCATATTGCAGTGTGTGCAAAGATTAAATGAGACAGCATATGTAAAGAGCCCAAGATATAGAAAGTGCTTCATAACTATTAGCTATTATTTATAGTTTAACCCCTTATAGGAATAAAGAGATTCAGAAGAGTAAGAACACAGGCAGAAGCCAGTCTGTGCAGATACATTTGTTTTCTCCCTGATTTTGTTTGCCCTTTATAATGTCCTAAAGCTCTCATGAAGGGAATATTGTTCTCCATTTCCAGGAGAAAGGCGGAGATTGGGGACATTGGGCTGAACCTGAGAGACTGAACCAGGAGAAAGCACAAGGCTGAGTTTTGCAGCATTCTCAGCTGGTCCTAGTGGTTTTGAGAAGCAAATACATTTAAAGGCAGGCAGCTACTCTCCAACCATTTACCCTCCTATCTTCACCACAGCAGGACCATTCTGGACCTCTGAACCCGCACTGGGCACCAGCAAAAATAAAGCCCCACCAAATGTTATCTCATGCTTACATTTAAAATAAAAAATTAGGGAGTTCCCATTGTGGCCCAGAAAGTTAAGAACCCTACATAGTATCCATGAGGATTGGGGTTTGATCTCTGGACTCGCTCAGTGGGCTAAAGATCCAACATTGCTGTAACCTGTGGCGAAGATTGCAGACATGGCTTGGATCCCGCGTTGCTGTGGCCTGTGGCATAGGCCGGCAGCTGCAGTTCCACTTCAACCCCTAGTCTGGGAACTTCCATATGCCACAGGTGCAGCCATTAAAAGAAAAAGTAAAGTAAAATAAAAGCACAAATCAAGGATCTGCAAATCAATTTTTATTCTGGTTTCAAATGCTAATGTTTTGTTTAACTTCAAACTATTTAATATTTAAGGCTCATTTATACAATCCATAGAGAATGCTGTGTCTGAGGTCAGTCTTGCTGCTGCTACATTTAAAAATATGTCTGAGAAATGGAATCCTCCTCTGCTTGTCCTATTTCCTTTTTACTTAAGTATTTACAAATTCTGTTTAGATTCTTGAAGTAAAATTAAGTGGACTTTTAAACTGTTCTTTGGGAAAAAAAGGGTAGTAAGAAAACAACCTGTAAGTTTCATTTACTCAAATACTTCCTCAGTTGCTCAGCTTTTTTTTATTTTCATGTATATGGGCCATTTTTATAGAATTAATTGGCAAAATTTTAAAACTCTGGAATATGAAAACTGATTATTTTCTTTGACTTGAAAAAATCTGGGTGAGTCCTCAATTCTTGAAGTATTAAAGTGAATGTGTAGTTATCTTATAAGCTGTTGTGCACATTAGTCTGCTAAGGAGAAAAGACAAGGAGGCAAACTTGCTTAAAAGGGATGAACTTTCACAACAATCCTGTTTTGGGTGTGTGTTTCCTGAATCCCTAAGATGGTGTGTTCCTAAGGCGATGTGGAAAAGAGGAGGGGACACTGCAACACCTCACCCATGAGAATGGATGTGTAAGTCTGAGTATAAAATTGAAGACATCTGTAGGAAAAATGAAAACATGTGACTTAACACCAATGCCCCAAACCAAATGAAACACTCTGGTCTTTCTTGGCAAACTGTATCTGATATAACCAACTCATTAGTTAAGTGATAGCAGGAAAGAGAAGGCCTAAGCTAGTGGGGCTTAACCAGTTTTAAAAGACTAAGATTTTCCCATTTTGTAATTTATTTAAGAATAGATTCTTTTTTTCACATGAAAACATCTAGTTGTTTCAAGTAATGTGTATAAATTTAGATTCTCTTGATTATGATGTGATTGGTGGAAACTATAAAAAATTTGAATGATTTGTATGTTATCAGTAGGAAAAACAGAATAACTAATATTTGGGGAAATAGTTTAGTCTACTATAGAAAAATCCACTAGGCTGAGGTCTCTGGATACCTAGCAAAAGAACTGTGACCCATGATCAGGATATTTTACAGATTTTTTTTTTTGGTCTTTTTTGTCCTTTTAGGGCCACACCCGTGGCATATGGAGGTTCCCAGGCTAGGGTTCGAATCGGAGCTGTAGCCACCGGCTTACGCCAGAGCCACAGCAACGCAGGATCCGAGCTGTGGTACACAGCTCACGGCAACGCCGGATCATTAACCTACTAAGCGAGGCCAGGGATTGAACCTGCAACCTCGTGGTTCCTAGTCGGATTCGTTAACCACTGTGCCACAACGGGAACTCCTATTTTACAGATTTAATTCTAGTTATTAGAATTATTTTAATTCTAGTTCTGTTATTAATATTTAGGTACAAATCACATCAACTCCCTGGACAGTTTGCTCTTCTTGAAAATAAGGGGGAGAGCACTGGATTTTACGGTTTCAAGTTCCGTAATTCTACCCTGGCTAAACTGAGATGAAAATTTAAAGACACCTATGCAGAGAGAGGCAGAATGATGTCTATCCTCTAAACCTCATGCCTTTAGTTTCTCAAAATTTTCATGAATTAATTATGTGATACTTGAGATATATAAAAGATACAAGGAACTAAACAGTCATTATGTTATATAAACTTCCAGGTAAAAATGGTGGCCTGAATATACACATAATTTCAATCCCTCCTGAACTACACATAAAGGAATTCCTAATTGAGGGCATAAACTTACTATGACAAGGAGAACATGATAATTACTCCCAAATGAACAGTGAGAATGTATGTATCAAACCTAACAGACAGTTCCTGGTTAGCTGATCTCTTTTTTTTTTTTTGTCTTTTTGCCTTTATGTAGAGCCGCACCCGCGGCATACGGAGGTTCCCAGGCTAGGGGTCTAACAGGAGCTGCAGCTGCCGGCCTTCGCCACAGCCACAGCCATGTGGGACCTGAGCCGCATCTGCAACCTACACCACAGCTCACGGCAACACCGGATCCTTAACCCACTGAGCAAGGCCAGGGATCGAACCCACAACCTCATGGTTCTTAGTCGGACTCGTTAACCACTGAGCCACGAAGGGAACTCCTGATCTCTTCTTTTTAGCTCCAGGTTTGGTTAGTGTTTTGTTTCCCATGCCAAGGGCATTTTGTTTCATTGCAATGGCATTTTAGCAGCTGAAAAGCAGCTGCATGAGTAGGAATTGACTTAGCCTGGAAAAGCCAAATCCTAAACTGATACTGGAAAAAGATGAGAACCTATTGCGTTTAAACCACTTGATTCTAAAAAGCCTCAACATTGCTGGCATTAGGGATGGGGGCAAGCAGAGGCTAAACTACAGAGGACTGATTAAAGCCAGAGAAGACTGGTAAGAAGCATTCAGATCCTGAAGTTTCCCATTACCGCCACAGGAGAAGTGTGAACTCTGGTTCTCTCGCAGATAATAAAATATAGTCTCTGAACCAAAGAAAACCAGACATAGTTAGTTAACAGCATAAATATCATATCTGAAAGAAGACGATTGATTAAATAAATGTAGGTATTGATTGTTGAATGCCTCCCCCCACCCCTACTGCCTTGGCTCTCTCCTCCCACTCAGCTCCCTAAATACTGTCAACCAAGCCTTCCACTGTAGGCAAGAGATACTGCATCCGAGGTTTCTCCATAGAAGGTCCAGCCATATCCTACCACATGCAAGCCCTCTTATCCATTATAGTGAAACTCCACCCACACGCTCAGAACTTCCAATCAGTTTTTACCCCTCACCTTTATTTATTTATTTTTTATTTTATTTTTTGCTTTTTAGGGCCCCACCTGTGGCATATGGAGGTTCCCAGACTAGGAGTCCAATGGGAGCTACAGCTGGCAGCCTACACCACAGCCACAGCAACATCAGATCCACAGCAACATCCCCCCGTCCCTAATGCCACCAGTGTTGAGGCTTTTTAGAATCAAGTGGTATAAACCCAATGGGTTCTCATCTTTTTCCAAGATCAGTTTAGGATTTGGCTTTTCCAAGCCAGATCCGAGCTACATCTGTGACCTCTACCACAACTCAGGGCCACGCCAGATCCTTAATCCACTGAGCGAGGCCAGGGATTGAACCTGCAACATCATCGTTCCTAGTCAGATTTGTTTCCACTGCAACATGACGGGAACTCCATACCCCTCACCTTTAAACATAAGCAAACAACCAAGGATTCCCAGATACCTCCAAAAGTATGTAACATAAATACTAGAAGCCAAAATAAACACATGGAGAAAAAAAAAAAGGATCTTGAAGGAAATGGCAGCTATTCAGAGTAAAGGTAATTTTAAGAAAACTATTACTATTATCCTGTGAAAGTTAGAGGAAGATATTGTGTCCGTGAAATAAGAATAGAAATCTATAAAAAGGCAACATTAAGGGGAAACCAAAAAGTTCATGGGAATTTAAAACACAAACATAGAGGAGTTCTCGTCGTGGCTCAGTGGAAACAAATCCAACTAGGAACCCTGAGGTTGTGGGTTTGATCCCTGGCCTCGCTCAGTGGGTTAAGGATCCGGCGTTGCTGTGAGCTGTGGTATAGGTCACAGATGTGGCTTGGATCTGGCGTGGATGTGGCTGTGGCTGTGGTATAGCCTGGCAGCAACAGCTCCTGTTAGACCCCTAGCCTGGGAACCTCCATATGTCGTGGGTGCAGCCCTAAAAAGACAAAAAGACAAAAATAAAATAAAATAAAACACAAACATAGAAATAAAAACTCCACAGAAATGTAAGATCAAGCTGAGGAATTGTCCCAGAAAGTAGACCAAAAAAAAAAACTATGTGTGTGTGTGTATGAGTGAGTGAGAGAGAGAGAGAGAGAGAGAGAGAAAGGAATGAGGGCATGAATACATGAGAAAAACAACCAGGAGTAGAATTCCAAAATCTGAATAAAAGACATAGAAGTAAGAGAGGAAACGGAGGGGAGGGGAGGAAAATAGCAACAAGGTGATTCAAGAATATTCCTCAGAACTGAAAGACAAGAGTTTTTTATTTTCCAGATTAGCAACATGGATAGAACTAGAGAATCTCATACTAAGTGAAGTAAGTCAGAAAGGGAAAGACAAATGATATCACTTACATCTGGAATCCAACATATGGCACAAATGAACCTTTTCACAGAAAAGAAATGCATGGACTTGGAGAACAGACTTGTGGTTGCCAAGGGAGAGGGGGAGGGAGTGGGATGGACTGGGAGTCTGGGGTTAATACATGTAAACTATTGCATCCAAATGGAATGGATAAGCAATGAGAGCCTGCTGTATAGCATAGGGAACTATATCTAGTCACTTGTGATGGAATATGATGGAGGATAATATAAGAAAAAAAATATACATATGTGTGTGTGTGTGTGTGTGTGCGCGTGTGTGTGTGTGTGTGTGACTGGGGTTACTTTGTTGTACACTATAAAACTGACAGAACTCTAAACCAACTATAATGGAAAAATAAAAATCATTAAAAAATAAATAAAAAGATCATTATCAAGAACTCAATGTATAGCACAGGAAAATCTACTCAATAGTTTGTAATAAGGGAAAAATAGTTTGTACATGGGAAAAATAATGGATATATTTATCACCAATTCACTTTTCTGTACACCTAAAACTAATATAACATTTTAGGTCAAGTATACTCCAATAAAATTTCTTGAAAAGTTTTCCAAATTAAAAGGGCATAATGAATTCTTTGCACATGGAATTGAAAGTGATTCACACCAAGGAACAACACTGGAAACTAGGAGACATAGGAGCAAGTGGAGAAATGCCTTCAAAATTCTGAAGGAAGTGATTTATAAAGTAGAAAATTTTTTTTTTCGGTCATGCCTTTGGTATGTGGAAGTTCCAGGGCTAGAGACTGAACCTGCACCACAGCACTGACCCAAGCTGTTGCAGTGACAATGCCAATGCCAGGTCCTTAACACATTGTGCCACCAGGGAACTCTTACAATTTTAGAACCAGCCAAACTATGCATTAATCAAGTGTCAGGGCAAGACATTTTCATTCTCAACACATTTATTACCCTAAAATATTTTCTTAGGAAGTTGTGGGATAGTATGTTATACCAGAACAAATGAATGAATGAAGAAAGAGGAAGAAATAGGATGCAATAAACAGGATACATAACTCAGGGGACCAAGAAGGGATTCCCCAGGGTGATGGTGAAGGGAGTTCCCAGAATGACAGAGCTGTACATGAAGCTTAAAGTCCAGAGTAGAGCAGTGTGACTCAGAAGCATATATGTCACTGTCTTTTCAACCTAAAAATGGCTGGGTGAGCCTGGCATTGTGCTTATCTATACTTGGATCTCTTGGGTCACATTCAGATGAAAGTCCATCTTTTCTCTTCCCGCTTGTGTCAGCTTAAGACACTCATTTACCCCATATATAGATTCTATCTGGACCTGTTCCTGAGAGCTGGAGGTTAGCCAAAGAGAGATTAGAAGCAACAAACAGACCATATTCCTGCCTGAGGTCCAGTAGCTGGTCCATAATATGCCCTTGCCAAATAACATGCCCTGCCAAATGTCCCAATGATGGTGAGCCCAGTGTTTCTTAGGACCCAAAGTTTGACCTGCTGTCTCCCCAAAGGGTTTCGGTAACATCTCAGTGAAGAAAAGGCCAGACTATGATCCAGAATCATACTGTAAGCATCCTTCTTTAAACTCCCTTTCTTCATTTAGAAATTTCATTTTTGTGAAATTTATTCATGTTGATACATTTAGCTCATAGCCATATGGTATTCTAATGCTTGCCTATACTATAAGATTTATGCTCTTTTGTTGTTTGGACTTTTCAGATGCTTACTTTTTTGTCATAACAAACAATATTTTATATTTTTTTTACACATCTCCTTGTGAAAATATAAAAGTTTCTCTTTGGTATTTACTTAGAGAGGAATTGCTGGGTTGTGCTGTTTGTGCATAACAATGGATATTTCAAAAATTTCCTAAGTAATTTTCACCAGTTTTTACTCCCACCAGCAATGTATAAAAATTTCTGGTGCCCTACATTCTCACCAATATTTGGTCCTAGCAGACATTAAAGTTTATTAATTAAATGTACGTAAAATGTTTTCTCATTATGATGTTCATTTTCACTTGCACATAACCAGCGAGGCTGAACAACTATTTATGTTTACTATCCATTCAGGATTCCTGTTATATGACCTGTTCATACCTTTGGACACTTTTCTATTTGAGTATTCATCTTTTCTCCTAGATTTGAGAAAGTAACTTAAATATTCTGAATAATAATCCTTTGTTGGAGTTCCCGTTGTGGCTCAGTGGTTAACGAATCCAACTAGGAACCATGAGGTTGTGGGTTCGATCCCTGGCCTTGCTCAGTGGGTTAAGGATCCGGCATTGCCGTGAGCTGCGGTGTATGTTGCAGACACGGCTCGGATCCCGCATTGCTGTGGCTGTGGCGTAAGCCAGTGGCTACAGCTCCGATTAGACCCCTAGCCTGGGAACCTCCATATACCGGGACTGTGGCCCTAAAAAAGGCAAAAAAAAAGCCAGAAAAATTGTTTTTTGACAATAGGTGTTGTAAATATTTTTACCCAAATGGTGGCATGCCTCTTCACTTTTTTTTTGGTCTTTTTTTTTTTGCTTTTTTTTCATCTTAAAATAGGTAAATTTGGGAGTTTTCTTGTGGTTCAGTGGGTTAAGGATCTGGCATTGTCACTGCAATGCCTTGGGTTGCTCTTGTGATGCGGGTTTGATCCCTGGCCTGGGAACTTAACATGCCGATGGTGCAGCCTAAAAGGGGGAAACTGCCCCCACCCCCCAAAAAAAATCATATAAATGTGATTGGCTCCATAAGGTCCCTTCCAGCTCAGAAAAACCTGACTTCATCATAACTCTTTTGCCATATTTCCAACAACCTACCCCTTGTGGCCAGTAAGCAGCAATGTGTATGGAATTTACCACTGGAGGATTTCCCATCATGGTGCAGCAGAAACGAATCCGACTTAGGAAACATGAGGTTGTGGGTTTGATATCCCTGGTCTCACTCAGTGGGTTAAGGATTTGGCATTGCCGTGAGCTGCGGTGTAGGTTGCAGATGCGGCTCGGATCCCGCGTTGTTGTGGCTGCGGGGTAAACCGGCGGCTACAGCTCCGACTAGACCCCTAGACTGGGAACCTCCATATGCTGCTAGTGCAGCGCTAGAAAAGGCAAAAAAGACAAAAAGAAAAAAAAGAATGTCTCCAGCCCCTTATTTTTTGTGTTTTCATGTTTGAGGACTAAAACAGATTGCATTTTTTTCCCTTTAAAGTTTTTCAGAGCTTGTCAACTACCTGAACTCAAAAAAGAGAAACAACTATCACTGATTTCTCATAAACGTCACATTTACTTTGTTCATACTTTCTAAAACAACTTGGTTTACACGGAGATTTTAGTTGGTCTCACTGGGACTGTAAAAATGCTTCTTCCCCTTTTAGAATGGGTTATTTCAAGTTGTGATATAAATGAAAATCAGTTTTATCTTGGTCAGTTTGAACTACAGCCAGCAGAAGAAAATTTCCTGCCCTTATAAAGTAAGTTAGTTCTATAGTGACATGATATAATTAGTGTACTTTAAGAACTATATTCATTCATTTACATTTACAAAATAAATACTTAGTTGGAGGATGCATGCAATTTTTCATTGTTCTTAAGGCTTATAATCTTAAAGAGGACTCACTATGGATTTCCTTTAAAATAGGAAGGAAGTCCTATTTATTAGAAAATATTATTGATAGTAGGACAGGTATGAAGTCAGGATTTTGAGGGTTCAAAGGAATTTTGGAAACCGGTTAAATCTGCTTGTTTTAAGACAAGAAAGCCAAGACCAGACAGAAGAAGAACTTGCACAAAGATTCAACTCGGGGAATCCCTTCAGCTACAGAAAACTTTTTTACATGAATTGAGCAGTATCTACTTGCCTTTCTCATTTTTTTTTTGGCCTTTTGCTGTTTTCGGGCCATACTCGCCGCATGTGGAAGTTCCCAGGCTAGGGGTCTAATATGAGGTACAGCTGCCGGCCTACACCACCACAGCAACGCCAGATCCAAGCCACATCTGCAACCTACACCACAGCTCACAGCAGTGCTGGATCCTTAACCCAATGAGCAAGGCCAGGGATCGAACCCACAACCTCATGGCTCCTAGTCAGATTCGTTTCCGCTGAGCCACTACAGAAACTCCCTTTCTCATATTCTTAAATTACAATATTATACGTACATTCAAGAGCAAATCCAAGTTTTGTGGAGTCTAAAATAATTCAACTGAGAGGGACGACTTTTTTTTTTAAAAAGGACACAGAAGTACCAATATAAAATTAAGTATAAAAGGGAAAATTGGAGTTCTTTTGTGGCACAGCAGGTTAAGGATCTGGCATTGTTACTGCAGAGGCTTGGGTTGCTGCTGCGGCATGGGTTAGCTCCCTGGCCCAGGAATTTTCACATGCTGTGGGTGTGGCCAAAAAGGGGGCAGGGATATTTACTCAGAATAGAAAAAAAATCTCAGTAAACTAATGAAGATTTAGAGATTCCAGCCCTTTCTCCTAAGAACTCTTTAGGCAATTTACCAGAAACACATACCGTAATGTTTCCAAGCCCAGTATGCTTCCCCTCCCCACCTGGACACTCCACAACTTCCAGCATTCATGGCTTCAACTGCTTCATGGCAAATCCTCTTCTGTACATATAATACACACTACTTCACTAATATTAAGAGTGATCAACAAAGTAAGAAGTAGTATGAAGGATTCTGTATTTCACTTTTATATACTAACAAAAGACTGAAAGCATATTCCTTATCATGTGTAGTGGAATGCATGGAATTTATCTAAAATAGGATAAAGGAAAATGATACCTTGTATTCATTGTCTGTTACATGCCAGACTCCCCCTTGTTTTTAGAGGAGGAAACAAAAGCTTATAGGGAGATTTAGCTATTTAAATGCATTCTATCATCCCAGCCTCCCACCAATGATTCCAAAAATGACTTTTCAAATGCTCTGTAGAGGACCTAGTGCATAAAATACAAAATGACAAATGAGGTCATTCCCCATTTGGTGGTGGAGCTCAGAAGCACAGAACATTCCCCCAAAGATTCCAGACTCACATCCATTTGGAAGTTTTCTTAACAAAAATAACAAGCTATACAGTTGGTCAGAGGTAGAGTTTGGGTTATTTCTCAATATTTTAGTTTGAAATACATTACAATAGTCTGCTATGTACCGGTATGCACCAATGCTGATATATCTCTTGTAGCTTGTAATTTTATCCTTTTTATCAGTTAGTAGAATATAGCAACATATTCACAACTTAATTTTTGCTAGGATATCACATTATGTGCTTTAAAACAAGCCACTTCAATATCCACTTTCAATACCTGTGTGAGAAAGATATTTACTTTTTTTGCCACACCCATTGCACGCAGAAGTTCTCAGGCCAGGGATAATCTGTGCCACAGTTGTAACCAGGGCCACAGTAGTGATAACACTGGAGCCTTAAACTGCTGAACCACAGAACTCTCAAGATATTTAATGTTAAAAGAGAGTCTGAGTTATCGTTGTGGTGCAGTGGAAACTAATCTGACTAGGAACCATGAGGTTGTGGGTTCGATCCCTGGCCTCGCTCAGTGGGTTACGGATTTGGCGTTGTCGTGACCTGTGGTGTAGGTCACAGACACGACTTGGATCCTACGTTGCTCTGGCTGTGGCGTAGGCCAGTGGCTATGGCTCCAATTCGACCCCTAGCCTGGGAACCTCCATGCAAAAAAAAATTTTTTTTAAAGAGTGTATCTTTAACACTTGGTAAATACAGTAATCCCCCTTTATTCACAGTTTTGCTTTCCATGATTTTGAAACTGAGCAAGACCCTGTGGGGCTCCTGGGCAGAAAAGCTTTTCACCCCCATTTCTTGTTTGTAGAAAATAGGCCTCATTCAACCTCCATGACCTTCCCTGAATTCCAAAGGGTAAATTCAAATAGTTGCTAATCCTGGAAAGGAGAGGATGCAGAGACAAGGGAGGAACGGTCAAGAAGTAATAGTTCAGTCTTGGGGCAGGGTCCTGGTTTCTCTTCAAGGGATAAACAGAAGAGTACCTTTGAGTTCTGCAGAACTAAAACCCCCGACAAATGAAAGCCAGAGACGAGGGCCACTAGAACAAGTCCTAGAGCCACTAAACACCAAATTTTAAGAAAAATGAAAGCTTGCACCTACCCAGATCCATACCTGTGGACCTATTCTTCATTCCTCAAACTCTATAAAATTACCTCCTAACCTCTCCCCAAGAAAGGCGCAGTCTTTAAGGCACTATCCTGCTGTGGCTTCCTTTTTCTGGCAAAGCAATAAAGCTATTTTTTTCTCCTTTGCCCAAAACACTCTCTGTGCATTTCTTTTTTTTTTTTAATTGAAAATCTTCAGTATTTTTGTTTTTTAAAATTTATTTATTTTGTCTTTTTTAGGGCTGCACCTGTGGCATATAGAAGTTCCCAGGCTAGCGGCTGAATTGGAGCTACAGCTGCCAGTCTGTAGCTGTAAATATGAACCGTGTCTGCGACCTACACCACAGCTCACTGCAATGCCAGATCCCTGACCCACTGAATGAGGCCAGGGATTGAACCTGCATCCTCATGGATATAGTCAGATTCATTTCCACTGTACCACAACAGGAACTCCCTTCTCTGTGCATTTCTATTTGATACTGGTGGACAGAGGCTGAGTTCTGACAGCAGTTTCAGTTACCCTCATCCACTGTGGTCACAAAACCTGAAAAACTCCCAAAATAATGTTTAAGTTTTAAGTTGTGTGCTGCTCTTGAAGTAAGAGTTTTAACTAGAAAAACACTCCACCCCAGAAAGGCACCTACACGCCTGTCAGCAGCTTTGCTGGCCACATTCTACTCTTCTTGTAATCTTGTAGTAATTATGTGTCTTATGTCTTTGCTAGCAGCCCTGCAAACCCTGCTCCAAGCACTGCTTATCAGTTTTGTTTTTGTAATCTTTACTCAGCTTCTTAGGCAGGAACACCATCTGTCCCTTTCTGATGCCATGGTTTCTGCAACACTTTTGAGTAGCACAATGAAATCTGTTGTCCTGCTTTGTACAGCCTGGCATCTTCATTCTTTGCTTCTGACATCTAGCTGATGACATCATCATGGCTCCATGATTCAGAGTCACCAAAAGCAGATGATCCTCCTTCCAACACAGTGTCAGGAGGTCAGTAGCAGCTTAATGCTACATAATAATGCCTATGTCAGTCCCTTCACTTCATCTTATCACAGAGACATTTTATCATCTCACATGATCACAAGAAGGATGAGTAACGTACAGTAAAGCATCTTTAGAGAAAGACCACATTCTCCTAACTTTTATTATAGTATGTTGTTATAATTGTTCTGTTTTATTATTCATTATTATGGTTAATCTCTTACTGTGCCTAATTTATATATTAAACTTTACCATAGGCATGTATGTATAGGAAAAAAATACAGTATATAAAGGTTATAGTGCTATTTGTAGTTTTGGGCATTCACTGGGGGTCTTGGAATGGATCGCCCTAGGATTTGGGGGACTGCAGGATATTAAGTGCACCAGATCATGCCGTCTGAGAGTTGAGAGGACTAGTCTTGGTCCAGCCCTTGTGACCAAATACTTTTCTCTCCTTTGGATGCGGGCTACAACATTCTTCAATGTAGTATCCTTGGCTACAAAATGAAAGTGTTAGAATTCTCAAGCAGTTTATGATATTTTTTTTTAAACAGAGGACTAATATATGAGAATGTTTATTTCAGCATTATTCATACTAGTCTGGGGGCAGCTGGAAGTAACCTAGGGAACTGTAACAGGAGAATTAATAAATAATTCATGTTGCATGATTACCATGGGATGTTACTATCTATTACAAGCACCAAACTAGATGTAAAACTGCAGTGCACATAGATCTGAAAAATATAATAGATAGTGAAAAAATACAGGGATGATCAGTTCTATAGAATAATATGACTTATGTAAATTAAAAACATGTATTTTTAACACCTAATAAAAGTAAGCTTTTTACAAAGATAAGTGGATATTCAAATACATATAGTAAATACATCAAGTGCCACAGCTGGGGTTGGTACTAGGCATGAAGATCAAAGAGGAAAGGATACGGTAGTGGAAAGAAGCCCTTGCATGGATCAATGATTCCAGGGTCCCATGAAATAAAGTACATAATTAACTAAATCCTATGCTCTTGAGGTTAAAATTTTCAAAGTTCTGCAACAGTTACTTGCTCAAGGGAGTTCCCGTCGTGGCGCAGCAGTTAACAAATCTGACTAGGAACCATGAGGTTGCGGGTTTGATCACTGGCATCACTCAGTGGGTTAACGATCTGGCGTTGCTGTGAGCTGTGGTGTAGGTCGCAGACGCGGCTTGGATCCTGCATTGCTGTGGCTGTGGTGTAGGCTGGCGGCTAACAGCTCCGATTAGAGCCCTAGCCTGGGAACCTTCAGATGCCACGGGTGCAGCCCTAAAATGACAAAAAGGCAAAAAAAAAAGTTACTTGCTCAAGAATGGCAGTAGGCTTATAAAAGTCAACACCAAAAATAATCACCGAGAATCGTGTGAAATATAAATTTAATCTAATAAATATTGGAAGTAAAAATCTCCTTGTGGAAATTAATAATTACTGATAAAGTAAGGAGAGGTGAATTTAAGGAAGTAATCAGAAATTTTATATTATAATCAGGTCCTCAGTTCACACATGTGACTGTAGGTTGAATTAGAGTCTTGAATTTACAGGAAATCCACATGTAATAATAATGAAAAGTTAAATATTCTCAGCGTTGAACACTCACCAGCTTCATTGTTTTTGTTGTCCTTCCTACTTTCAGCCAGATTATTTTGCCTCTACTTTCTCTGGCTTGCTTTTATAGCCAGTACTGGGCTTCTTCTTCCATTGGCTGCTGTCTTCGCATGCTCATTATTGATATTTCTTTTAAAGAAGTAAATAGTTCTTGCTTTGGCCACACACATTGTAAACTCTCTCTCTTTTACACACACACACACACACACACAGCCACTCCTAAAACACTGAATAAAGCCAACCCTACAATTAGTGGCTTAGGAATGAAATTTAATACAAGGGTAAAAGACGTGATACATGAGATGATGGGAACAAAAATGTTCCAGAGAGTTCCAAGAAGTTGTTTGTTCCATAAAGAAAGAGATAATTAGGACCAAAACTTTTTTTTTTCTCATTCTTTATCATATCTCCATTCTCATAACCTAAATCTAAGTATTTAAATTAATTATGATGTATGATGTGCTTACTATCTCATCTAGGAAAAAAATATTCTGATCATGAATACCTTTAATAGGTAGGGATTGAACCTTAAGCCTCCAGCAACTTTTTCTGTGACTGTAACTTAATAATTTTTCTCTTTCGGCTGTAGGTGTTTGCCTTGGTGTTTAGAGGCTTTTCATAATAGAAGTTCAAGATAATGTTTGATACTTAGAATGGAAAGAATCTGAAATATAACACTGCTGTTTTACTTATCTGTCATTAACAAAGAATGAAGAGGTTGAGGTTAATGGATTCCCAGATCCCTAAATTTTTATTTTTAAAGGCAAAATTATTTTTACAATGTTATGATTAGTAGTACTAGTATCATTACTTTGGAAGAAAATATTTTACACTGAATTTTTCATTTTTTGGCTTTACTTCACAGAGCATGTTGGTTATCTATTCTACATTTCTTGATAGCAGTCCTCATGAATAGTGAATAATAGTTATGATGCTTCCTGTACCATAGTGGCAGTGTGGCAATGTGGTGTGGTGGTGAAGTGAATGGGAACAGGAGCTAGACTGCCTTGGTTGAATATTCGTGTTGCCAATAATGAACTGTGTGGCCTTTGCCAAGTTATTTAATTTAATAGGTTTATTACAAAGATTACATGAAATAATATTTGTAGAACACTTAGAATAGTGCCTATCACATAGTAAGCACTACTTCTGTGTTTATTAAGTAAAAATAAATACATTCCAGGAATCCCCTGGTGGCATAGCAGATTGGGGATTTGGCATTGTCACTGCTGTGGCATGCGTTTGATCCCCTGGTCCAGGAATGCCCACATGCCATGGGCATGACCACACTCCCCCCAAAAAAAACCCACTTCAGCAAGTGTTATTAAGGTGTATGTAAATCACCTTGGATTGAAATGACTCTTTCGTTGCTGGGAGGGGAATGCCCATGACATGCCCCATCCCTGGGCCATGGATCGAACCTGCACCACAGGAGTGACCCAAGCCACTGCAATGACAATGCCAGCTCCTTAATCCACTGCACCACAAGGGAATTCCTATGGGTCTTTTATTTTTTTTTTTAATTATTATTGTTAAAGTATAGTTGGTTTGGAGTTCCCGTCGTGGTTCAGTGGAAACGAATCTAACTAGGAACATGAGGTTGCAGGTTCAATCTCTGGCCTCGCTCAGTGGGTTAAGGATCCGGTGTTTCCGTGAGCTGTGGTGTAGGTTGCAGACACGGCTTGGATCCCACATTGCTGTGGCTCTAGCGTTGGCCGGCAGCTATAGCTCCTGTTGGACTCCTAGCCTGGGAACCTCCACATGCCACAGGTGAAGCCTTAAAATGACAAAAAAAGACAAATATATATATATATATATATATATATATATATAAAGTATAGCTGGTTTACAATGTTTCATCAAGTTCTGTTGTACAACAGAGTGACCCAACCACACATATTTCCCTGTGCTGTACAGTAGGATCTCATTGCCCATCCATTGCAAATATAACAGTTTTAATCCTATGGTTCTTATTTTAAGTTATATTGACATTTTATGTTTTTTCTGCATTCTCACTTTCTGTCGGCTTCCAGTTGACTCCATTTCTACTGCCTTATGCCCTTATTAAGTGACTGTTTCTAATTTTTGGTGGCCTGGGAATTGAGGATATCAACTTATTAGAATTACATCTAAACTTAAATTGAATAGTTTGAAGGTCTTTCTTATAAATCAAGCATATGATCTTAAGTTCTTGGATGAAGAAACATCTGTCAAACTTGCTGAAAAAAGGTCCTTTTCCTTTCTCTTCCTGAGTAATTGAGTTCAGTTGCTAAGTGTTCTCTAGTTAACAGAACTTATCTTTCATTCTGTAAATATATTTTACATTGGGTATCACAGTTCTTTACTCTCTCGTTTCCATTTATATAAATGCTAATACCAAGTAACAAGCATTCAGGGATAGCATAGAATTTTCAGGCAAAGGAAAAGAGTAATGGGTATCATGGTAGATGATGGCTAGGTAACTTCATCTGTGCTCACCTATCCATTGTTAATTACAGAGCACTTCCATAATTTTCTGCTAGCTTCTGAACTAAGTTTTTTTTTAACCTAACCTGTGTCTTTCCCACATGAAAGTGAAAGATACAAGAAATGTTTAACAGAAGAATATTTAAAGAACAGAATTGAACAATACTACTGAAATGAAAAATACACTAGAAGGAATCAATAGCACAGGTTAGAGTCCCATATAGGATAAACCCGTGGAGGAACATGCTGAAACACATATTAATCATATTGACAAAAATGACACACAAAGAGAAAATATTAAAAGTAATAAGGGAGGCATTCTCTTATAGCACAGTGGGTTAAGGATCCAGTGTTGTCACTGCAGCAACTCAGGTCACTGCTGTGCCATAGGTTCAAGCCCTGGCCTAGGGACTTCCACATGCTTTGGGCACAGCCAAAAAACTTAAAAATAAAAACAATAAGGGAAAAGCAATAAATAACATACAAGGGAATTCCCATAAGGTTATCAGACGATTCTTCAGTAGAAACTCTGCAGGGCAGATGGGAATGCACAATATGTTTAGAGTGCTGAAAGGGAACAACCTAAAACCAAGAATACTCTACCCAGCAAGGCTCTCATTCAGATTCAATAAAGAAATCAAGAGCTTTATACACAAGCAAAAGCTAAGAGAATTCAGCACCACTAGGCCAACTTTACAAGTGCTAAGGAAACTTCTTTAGGTGGAAAATAAAAGGTCACAACTAGAAACAAGACAGTTATCAATGGGAAAGCTCACTGACAAAGGCAAACATACAGTAAAGGAAGGAGATCACCCACTGACAAATATGATATCAAAACAAGCAATGTGAGGAGAGTACAAATGCAGGATATTGGAAATGCATTTGAAATTAAGAGCCCATCAACTTAAAACAATCTTGTATATATATAGACTGCTATATCAAAAGCTCATGATAACTGCAAACCAAAAATCTACAATAGATACACAAACTAAAAAGAAAAAGCAATCCAAATACAACACTAAAGATATTCATCAAATCACAAGAGAAGAGAACAAAAGAGGAAGGGAAGAAAAAAAGATTAAGAAAAACAAATCCAAAACAATTAACAACATGGCAATAAGAACATACATATGATAACTACCTTAAACGTAGACAGATTAAATTCTTCAACCAAAAGATATAGACAGGCTGAATGGATACAAAAACTACAACCATATATATGCTGTCTACTAGAGACCCACTTGAAAACTAGAGACACAGGCAGACTGAAAGTGAGGGGATGGAAAAAGGTATTCTATGCAAATGGAAATCTAAAGAAAGCTGAAGTAGCAATACTCAGACAAAATGGACTTTAAAATAAAGACTTACAAGAGACAACAAAGGATACTACATAATGATCAAGAGATAAATCCAAGAAGAAGACATAACAATTGTAAATATACATGCACCCCACATAGGTGTACCTCAATATATATGGAAAATGCTAACAGCCATAAAAGAAGAAATTGATAGTAACACAATAATAGTGGGGAACTTTAACATACCACTTACATCAATGGACAGATCATCAAGACAGAAGATCACTAAGGAAACACCGGCCTTAAATGACTCATTGGGCCAGATGAACCAAATGGATATTTATGGAAAAATCTATCCAAAAGTAGCAGAATACACATTCTTCTCAAGTATACATGGAATATTCTCCAGGATAGATGATATGCTGGGCCACAAAGCAAGCCTCAGCAAATTTAAGAAAAGAGAAATATAAATGTGTTTTCCAACTACAAAGCTAAGAAATTAGAAATCAACTCCAAGATGAAAGCTGTAAAATACGCAAACACAGGAGGCCAAACAATATGTTACCAAACAACCAATGGATCACTGAAGATGAAATATTAAAAATAACCAGAGATAAATGACAACAAATAATAAGATCCAAAAATCTATGGGACACAGCAAAAGCAGTTCTAAGAGGGAAGTTTATAGCAATACAATCTTACCTCAGGAAACAAAAAATTCTCAAATAAACAACCTGACCTTACACCCAAAGCAACTAGAGAAAGAACTAACAAAACTCAAAGTTAGTAGAAGGAAAGAAATCATAAAGATCAGAGCAGAAATTAATGAAATAGAGACAAAGAAAACAGCTGAAAGATCAGTGAAACTAAAAGCTGTTTCTTTGAAAAGATAAAATTGATAAGCCTTAGCCAGACTTATCAAGAAAAAGGGGATAGGGATCAAATCAATAAAATTAGAAATGAAAAAGAAGTTACAACCAAAATCTTAGAAATACAAAGGATTATAAGAGACTGCTATAAGCAACTATATGCCAATAAAATGGACAACCTAGAAGAAATGTACAAATTCTTAGAAAGGTACAGTTTTCCAAGACCGTACCAGGAAAAAAAGATGAACAGACAAATAACAAGTACTGAAATTGAGACTGTAATTTAAAACTTCCAACGAAAAAAGTCCAGAATTTCACAGATAAATTCTACCAAACATTTAAGAAGAGTTAATACATATCCTTCTGAAACTATCCCAAAAAATTACAGAGAGCATGGTTGCAAAAGTTTAGAGTTGGAAGGTTAAATATTATTTAATTTAATTTCTGGGTTTTCAGATGAGAAAATCACAAAGCCAGAACTTGATATTTTAAATGCTGGTGAGGCTATAATTTTTTTAAAAATCACAAAGCCAGAACTTGATATTTTAAATGCTGGTGAGGCTATAATTTTTTTTCCTCATGATACCTACTTTGGGCCCTGAGATATACTGTAAGTTGTACAGTTTGGCTTAATCTCAGTTATATGTAATTTTAAAAAACAAGTAAATAAACCAAGTCTAAACTAATTTAAGAAAAAGGGGAACATTATTGGCTCATATAATTAAGAAATATGTGGGAGGTTTGATTTCAGGAATCCCATGATCAAGCGGCTCTAGAAATAACCTCAACAGAACTCATTTTCTCTACCATGGATCTGATTTACTGCTCTTCTCAGACTCATTCTTTCTTCATATTTGAACAATGGTGGCAGCAGCTCTAGACTCTATATCCTCTCTGATTCAAGTTCAGTAGGAAACAACTAGCAGTCCCAGAAGTAGACTCATAATCTATTATCTGATGAGGATGATGTGCCATCTAGCAATCACAGAGTCCAGGAGGAAGAATGGCTTAGGGTTGGGTCACATACAATGAGAATCAGTACACAAATAATCTCAAAAAAGTTTATATATATATTTTTATATGTGTGTGTATATATACATATGTGTGCATTTATGTGTGTGTGTATGTACATATGTGTGTCATTTATTGTTTTCTAATAGTTACATAGCACTTACCCTGCCAGGCTGTTCCAAGAACCTTATAAACATTAACCCATTTATAAGGATCCAGTGTTGCCCTGAGCTGTGGTGTAGGTCACAGATGTGGCTCAGATCCCACTTTGCTGTGGCTGTGGCATAGGCTGGTGGCTACAGCTCTGACTGGATGCCTAGCCTGGGAACCTCCATATGCCACGAGTACGGTCCTAAAAAGCAAAAAAAAAAAAAAAATCATTAACCCATTTACTCATCTAACAACCAATGAGATAACTACTATCCTCAGAAATGAGAAATGAGAAAACCAACTTAAAGGAAGGTTAAGTAATGTGTCCAAGGTTGCATAGCTACAATTTCAACCAAGCAAGTCTCACTGCTGAATGCCTGCTTCTCTTTTGCATGCCCTGAGTGACTTAATTCTTTATCTAGTACAGACATCTTCTTAACTACAACAGTTTACCAGACTTGAGTCTATGATTTTTCTTCCTTCTTGTCATGAAAAGGCTGATAACAGAAACCTGTGGTTTATGGAAGGCAAGTTTGCAGGCCCTGAGGTTAGAGGCAAATTCAGCTCAGCATAGGTAACAGCTAGTTCTCAGTGTCCTGGGCTTCCTTGTGCAAGTCTTTTGGGCTCTTAAAGAGAGTGTTCACATGCACACCACATTTTCTAATTCTGGGAACTGAGAAGATTTGCCAATGAACTTCTTGGAGATGCATGACTTCTTAAATGTCAAATGAAACGTTGAGCCATTAAATTGTGCTGTTTAAAATGTCAGGAAAAACCATTATTTTTGCAGACAGAGCTTCAGTGCGGTCTGATTTCAGGTTTGTAAAATGACTCCTGCCATTGAGAAGAATCCTTTTTTTGAAACGTTGCTGTTGTTTGGTCCAGAGAAGAGTGGTCTAAAAGGCAGTTCTGGCCTCTGACCCCAACCTAACATGGGAAGTAGTGTAACTCCTTCAAGGCATGTCTACCCCATGAGCCTAACCTTTCTGAGAAACTCCATGGACAGCTAGCCACTGTCCACCCCTCTTCTCACCTCCCCGCTCCTTCCTCCAACAGCAGAGCTCTGGGTGATGTTTCCTCCAGAATTCATTCCAGTTATGTAGTTTTAAACCACTTTTCTGCAGAGCACAGAGTAGCATTTAGTTCTCAGGAGAATCTCCTAGTTGAGTGATTTAGAGAAAAGCAGCCCACAGAGAAGACCCGAAAAAAGACCAGTCCCCGTGGAGAGTTAGAACTATGAAGGTTTGGATCTATTTCTCCACCCCGTCAGTTTCATCCAGGTATTGTCACATGAATAGGAACTGAATTAAATAACCAAAAAGTAAACTGAAGTTTGAGTGATACGTGAGAAAATGGGTGAGACAGAGGTCTGCTAAATCCCCTTGTGGAAGGAACAACGAGAGGAGAAGGATTAGAGCTGTCCCTAGGGCCTGTGAACTTCCAGCCTCATACAGTTAGCCTGTCTTTTGCTTGCTTCCTCTCTCATCATGACCCAGCTTGATCATCTCAAAATTGGGAGGTTGTAGGAGATGACTCCTAGTCCATCTTTGTATCTGAATTTATATGGTCAAAGCTACCACATAATTTATAAGACACAAAGTAAATTTGGGAGGGGGGAGTAAGTCTGTTTTGATAGCGTAGGAGCCTGCCATATGCATGCTCCCAAGATTCAGTATGACCATATGATTTCACCTGTTCTATGTTGTCATATTTTCTCTGACCCCACGGGAACTGGTACTTCAGGAAAGAAGGCAGGGGAGGCCACCCTGGGACAACACTCAACCCAAGTCCTTGGATAGATGGCCAAGCCTCCCTGATCTACACTGGGAAAATTCTGAGGCATATTCAACAGGAATGTTATCAGGGAGTCCCCAGTGGGACTGAGTCCCTGGTGCCCGCAGCAGAATTCAAGAATACAACCTTTACTGGCATTTCTCCCTTCCCCCATACATTTTCCCCTTTCTTTACTTGTGCTTCCTGGGATCATCTCTCAAATAAACTATCTGTAACCAAAAACAAACAAACAAACAAACAAGCAAACAAACAAAAAAATAAAACACTTTGAATAGGATAAGGAATATGGCCAAGAGCCCAAAATCCTGAATGGCATGTGAAAAGGCTCCATTTTTAGCCTAAACTAAAACTATCTAGCTGAGTGAGGTTGAACAAATGAAGATCTTTCTGATCTTTTTTCCCTCCTGTGTAATGGGGAAATAACCTAGATAATTTTTTAGATCTGCTTCCTGCTTGAACAATCAAATATTGTCTATGAAAACAAGTATTTTAAAAATGTTAGCAATTATTTTTTATATTCACAGTCCCAGAAATTTAAATGAGTATTTGCTGCTATATAACAGATGAGAAAACTAAGACACAGAGAGACTTATAGCCCACCTAACATCAAACAGTGAGCTCTTCAGAGAGATCCTGTTCTCTTGCATGATGCTTTGTCAGTGAGTCACTGACCTACATCACACAGGCCATGCTGGCTCCTCCACTCTGGGACTAACACAGTAAAGTAAGTGGGTATGAATAGCTTGGTTCCCAGATCGCTCAGCTGGGAGATGATATTTAGAATGATGGCTTAAAAACAATTCTGACCAAGCAAAGCATTACTCAGCTTGGGAAAAACGTTACGACTTGGGAGGAACTTCTCAGAGAGGGAGAGGTAACAGTATATCCTATTCATCCCAGGAGGACCATTTGCCATAAGTCAGTCAGGGAAGAATTTGTTTTGGACTCACACAGAGAAAAGGGAAGCAGTGAGGGAAAGCAGACCAGACTGTCAGAAGATTTCACTTCTAGTCCACTCTGCCAAATACTTAGGACGGGGCAAGAGCTTTACCCTTTTTGACCTTAACTTCTACATCTATAAAATTGGAGGATAGGAACAGATAGTCTTTAATCTTCTCTAAACTGTGACATCTACTTTTTTTAGGTCACAGCGGTGACTGGGAGGTTGTCAAAAAAAAAAAATCTTAAAACGATCAGAATGTTCTTTTTCTCCATGGTTTCTCTCTCCCCTGGTTCTGTGTTCTCTTTAGCTTATGAACCTCTTCCCATAAGTAACCTAATCCAGGACTGATTTGTATTATTGAAAGTGACATATGATCTTGTCTCTCCTGAGGTGGGCTCTTGGCAAACAAATTTCAAGTCATTCATTTTAGGGTCTCCTATAGCACATAGCGAATGCTGCCTTGTCTTTTGTTTAGTAGAATTACATATCCAGGAAACTTCAAGCCTATGATTGTTCAATATTTCAAGTACTATTCAAAAATCTGAATGCTAATTATTTAATAATTTCTTGTATAACTTTCTTGATATGCTACTGGTATGCAACTACAGAATTCCTTCACTTAAATATACAATTATTTCTTTCCATTAAGGAACAGAGACATATATATGCATATGATTTTATACATGCATATGCATTTTCTCTTGTGCCAGTGTATATTTTATTAGATTAAAGAAGCGAAACAATTTTATACTGATTTTAAATTTTTATGCTGGAGATGGTTGCAGTTATTTCCTGCTTCTTCCTACTATTTGCTTATTATGAAGCCTTTATCAGAACTGTAAAGCTAAAAAGGTCCTTTAAAGTCATCTGGGATCTAACTGCTTCTTTTACAGTTGTGAAAACAGGTCCAGAGAGGTTAAGGTGTCACTGCTGGTCACAGCCAAGAGTGAGCTAGAATTGATGATTATTTCCTTGGTATAGCACAGAAACTTATATATTTATAGATACATAACACATATGTTTTCATAAACACAAATATTTATGTTTTGCTTACATTCTGTTGCAGAAACGTAGAGAAATTCCAGTATAAATTTCCCTCCTAAGAGTGTCTCTGAAATGTGCATCTTTATGAAGATTATTCATTGATTGTAGAAAATATAGCTAGAGAAGTAGAAGATGTGTATCCTGTTTCTTTAGAAGCCTTGTTCACACTGAGCCAAGGGGATAGAGTATAAGTGCTAGTTAATAATTTATAGTATGCATTCATCTCCATTCCTCTTTGACTAAAATATTAATTTTCCATTGATTCTCATTATTTGCTCTTTGCCCAGGCAACATACAATGTGCAGAGAGTTTGATGAAGGGGTTATTTCCTAGACTCATCATAGCTCCCTATGCTCTGCCAGTAATTTACTGACTTTATTTACTTGTGCTGATGAGCACACCATGTAGGCGATGCCAGCTGCTGGGATTGTCTTGGGTGCCTTTTTTCTAGGGCAGGACAATGTAGAAAGTACAGCTGTTTTTCTGATTTAGTATGGGCCGCATGTGCCCACATTTTTATTACATTTTTAATGGAATAATGCAGGTGAACATACCATATAAAGAATCTTAGTCTGATTCTATTAATAAGTTGAATTGTTTAAAAATATCTTGGGAAGTGTTTGAAGGGTTTGTATGTGTGTGTTCTAAAAACAACACCATACTCTGGAAGATGGGACACAGAAGATTTAGTCTGGTGACTTAGAAATTATATAATTGTATAATTTTTGTGTATATAGATACATTTAATACCTGCATATATTTTGTATGTATGCATAATTTGTATAATTTTTCATAAGTTATAATCGAAGAGATAGAGTAAGCCATCCTTTACTGTATCTGTTAAAGGTGAGAAACTTTTTATATTTTGATTTATAAAAAGGATGTCAGTCTGAATCTTTTTTTACTGAGAAATGCAGCTTTGAATTTTTGTTTGCCTGAGAATACCTGTTTTTTTCAAAATGTGGGCATTTTGACTACACAGTGGAAGCCAGGAGGGTGACCTAATTAAGGAGGAACAATCACTTTTCCTGCTTCCTCATTTGGCCACTTGCTCATTCCCTTTCTGTCCCTTGTTCCATGGTGGGGATTAAGAGCCTCACTGTTCTGACCACGAGACCCCATAGCTAGCTCCTTTTACCTCTTCTCTTTCTGACTTTCGTCTATATCTTCCTCTTTAAAAAAAAAAAAAAAAAAGAAACATCTGCTTTTGTCTTCTCTCACTACCTCTTTAAATCTTCAGTTAATTTAAATAAACTCAAGAATTGCAAGAGCTTTTGCAATTCAAACCCAAGTCTGTGGGCTAAACTGCATGCCCCATTACATACCCTTAGTTTCTCGTGGATGACGAGCCAGTGATATGAGAACTGTGGATCACTTGGTTGCTTATAAGGCACTGGAAGGATGATGGATTCATATTACAATTGCTCTTGCTCAGCTGGTGGCCCAGTTTTTCCTGAAGCTCCTTTCTTTGAATAGTCATTGATGCAATGCCTGCATACTGGGGAAGGCATTGCATACTGGACAGAAGTTTAAAGACAGAAGTTTAAATAAAGAACATGCTTCTATGACCTGCATACTGGAATAGTCATTGATGCAATGCCTGCATACTGGGGAAGGGGCAGGAAAGTCTTAGTAATTGTGTTCTACTCTTGAATACTATACCTGCACTACTTGGCAAGTTACCACTTTAATACATCCATCCTTTACATACACATGTATCAATCAGGATCTAGCAAGGAAATCAGAAACCATTTTTAAGTATTTATGAGAAGAAATTCAATACAGAAATTGTTTACACAGGTGATGGAGAAGCTGGGAGCAAAATAGGGGTTTATCAACAGAGAGAAGTGAAGGAGGCAGAACTACAGGTAAGGCCCCAGGAGCCAGGGTCACCTAGCAGTGGCTGGAACCACAACAGCTCTGTCCAGCAGCAGCTAAGGCCTAGAGAGGAGACACATCAGTCACCTGAAAAGCTGCCCAATGTGGAGGGGGCTGTGGCCTCAGGTTTCCCCCACCCCGATCCCCATTTCCTCCACAATCTCATGCTAGTGCCTTCCATTGGCCAGTCACTAAGAGCAGCTCAGGGAAAGCAAACTGTGGAAATCAGCTCCTCCTGCCCACAATACAGATCAGAGTAGGATAGAGGCTGGGTGATGCAAAGGGAAGGGAGAGGAGAATGGATCATATCATTAATAAGCTCAGGACACCCACTTGAAGGTCACTGACACTGAGTTCTCTTGACCCTCAATAATGGCAAAATCATCATGTAGGTTTATAAATCCAAGGGGGCATTGACTACAGAATCTAGAAGTTATCTAGAGCCTACTAGTGGTTCATGGGGGACATGCTTACATTCCTTTCTCTTTGGGACTTTCTGTTTACCTTTCTCTTCCCTCCCACACCTGCCACTACGTCTTGCTTAAACTTTCCCTGTGGCTGCAGTCAGAATTATGTAGGTTTTCTGGGGAAAACCTCAACTCTTCTTCAGCTGGCTCACAGCCTTGGTTAGGGTTAGGATAATTAAGGCAAAGACAATGTCTGCAGAAGAGATGCTCAAGTCTCAGAGCTGCGATCATGCATTCTCCAAACATCTGCACAGGAAGTGATCTCTGACAGCTATGGTGGGTTTTTACTCCATGTGTCACCACATGTTGCCAAATATTTGAATTATTTGGTTAATGTGTTTGCAATCCTATTAGGATATAGATTTCTTGAGAAGAAACAGTATGCCCTAGAATTTTACATCTTATACTACAGTACTACTCAAATATTAGGTATTGTAATGGTTTTGATGGAAAGATGACGTTCCCTAGATGGAGAGAAATAAGCTCTAGTGTCTGTGGTTTCGGTTAAATTATATAAAGTCTCTGAGCCTCATTTTAAGGCTTTTAAAGACAGAAGTTTAAATAAAGAACATGCTTCTATGACGTGTCTAATTATATCACAAGCAATTTGAGGGCAAGGTCAGTATCTTACACTTTTATATATAGCATCTGGCGCATTGTCTTGCACAGATAATATGCTCAATACATGCTTAATAAAGAAAGATCTGATTGAAAAAATCAAAAATAAGATTGATTCACTCTGCAATGTGAATAAGCTTTTAATGTTCACCATTCTTTAAGATTTTTCTATTTCTTTGCATTATATTTAGTAGTAAGAAAAAGTCAGGAATCTAGTTATCAGGGGTTGCACATTCAAATGTCTACCAGGGATCAAGCAGGTAATGAGAAATGAACCTGTTAAGACAAAAGGGAATAGTGGGGACTGTGCAGAAGCGATTATCAGAGAGAACTCTAAGTGTCCTCTTTATAGGAGCAGCTAATATGCTGTTCTAGCCAATTGTCATATGGAAAAGTGACACGAGTCTTGTCAGAATTTCTGAATATGTATGTGAAATTTCTACGTTTGTGGCTCTATTAGCCAGTTAGAGGATTCTGCTAAAAACAATGCATACATCAAAAAGGTATTCGTTGCCAACTTCTAGGTGTTAACAATATTTATGCTTAATAAAGTACTTATTTAAGATGCTTTGGGAACTGTCTTATGATTTTGAAGCTCTCATTTTGCCTGCGTTCCTTTCTAATTTCAATTGTAACACTAAACTTTCTGTTGTACTCAGTTTAGTTGCAGAGGTAACTACAGGGCAGAAGTAAGTGCTTTTTGCTATTGCTGAACTTTGTGTTGAAAAAAGTACTAAGCAGTTGCTTTTTCAGACTATTTTCTATAACATTTAAAAAAAAGCATGAACGACAATAGATTTTCAATCAACCAATAGATTATCCCCCAAAATATTCTTACTCTACAGAGACTAAAAAGATTATGTTTAGATGTGGTCAGCTCAGCTAAGTGCAATACACTGTTGACAAGACTAGGCTTATGAGTGTTTGCAGTCAAACAATCATTTGGTTTCATACATAGAAAGCCTCCGTGTACCAGCAGAAAGCAATGGCTCAAACAGGGCCACTTGAGTTTCATAAGATCGACTCCAATTTGCAGTTGATTTGATGTGGAGAGGAGCTAATAAAGGTAATAAATGAGTCATTTTCCAGCATGATATAACTAGAATTGGTTCTTGGCCCAGAAAGATGTGAGTCAGTTTAGTCCTGACTCAGTTCCCAGTCTGATGCACAGTGACTCACTTCCCTCTGTGATGTCATTTTTGTTCCTTGTAAGATCTGACCTCGTTTTGCTGCATTAGGGTTAGCTTTTTTTTTTAAAAGAAGAAAATGAGGATATTGTAGAATAAGATGAAATACTCCAAGGAATACAGAATTAGACAAATAAAGAAAGCCTTGATTTTCTTACAATGAGTCTGAAGGAGTAATTAAGCTTTAAATGTCTATATCGCTGTTTCCATCTATTAGGATTATTAATTTCCAAACAGTCTAGCTATTAGCCAACATTTGATTAAAAACATTTTACATGTAAAAGAAGAAAAATTGGTATAACAATTCAATCATTCAGTAAATATATTTATAAAAGGCAGCTGTGTCTGAAAAAGTTAACAATAGATTAAAAAGGACACATAGACTGATCTTTCTAGAAAGATACATTAATTTATATACAGAAAGTGAACCAAAACTGGAACATAACTTATAGAACACGTGAGCATATCTGGAATAGATAGAATTTTAAAAACAATATTGTAAAAATGGCTATTTTTATGTTATGTCAGTTGTGAATGAAATTAAGTATTAATGGCTTATGTTAGTGGTCAAGTTTAAAAACTGAAGAGCAAAGCACCAGCTGCATCTCAGACACTATATGGTGAAATGAATTGACTTTGGTCTTTCTCTCAAGGCAGACCAAAAAACTCTCATCTTCAGTAGGTAATAACTACACTGAGAAAGTCAAAGTGATGTAAGTTAAGGTTGTTTCAATGAAATGCCAGAGAAACCCTTATGGCTAACTTAAGCTAAAAAGAGGATATTTTAGGCAATGGATAAATCAAAAGAAAGGAACTGACAAATAACCAAGTGTCAGAGCACTCTGGAGGTCCCCAGATTAGTTACTTCTGGATGTGCTAGGGCTCTGTCAACTTGCAGCTCTGCTCCAGCTGCCTTCTATATCTTGTTCTCACTATTCATGTTTGAAATGGCAGAAGGATGATCCATTAATTGGCCCACCCATGGCAGGTGTGTCTTCCCTTGGATGAATCATCTCTGACAGAGGAGCTAGGTGCATAATTCCCACTGGGAGAATTGTCATGAGCTAGCAATCATCCCAACATGCATGTGCTACAGAGACCATTTGGTTTGTTCTCCAACTTCTTTCCCCTACAGCTCCAATCATAACAATGTTTTTATCTGTCCTGTAGATGAGTGCGTCTCAGAGTTTTATGTTCATATGATTACCTGGGGGATCTTGTTAAAATGCAGATTCTAATCCAGCAAAACTGGGGCACTACCTGAGATTATGCATTTATCTGCTCCCAGCTGGTACCAATCATGCCAGTCCACGGACCACACTTTCAGTAGCAAGCTGTAGATGATCTGGCTGCCTAACTCATATACATTCTCTTTTCCCCCTCTCCTAATAGCACCGAGGTCTTCATCCAGGTCTTCACTTCTATCCCTATACTGTACTGTAATGTATTTTTGGGGAAACAGAACAAACTCCCAGATCTAGGGATGGGTATCAACTGGCTTAAGCCAGTCAGTCATTCAATGTTATCTCCATATCCTGGAATCTAGAACAGTGGCTGGTAACTAGTAGATATTCAATAAATATTTATTACATGAATACATGAATTGATATGATCACATATATGACGTGAGCTTATCTGATGAAGATGGATTTCAAAAGACTGCTTAGAACGCTGATCTGGAAGCCCCTCTTGCCATCAGATGAATGTCTGAGACCTGACTGTGACTGACAGCCTTCCTACAACTGTCAGCCTTAGAATGAAGCTAGCACTATCAAAGGCAGAGCAGAGACAGAAATAGGCCACTGATAACACATGGAGACACTGGGTTAACTCTATGTTCACCCAACAATGATATGAACCAAAAATTCTCTTCAACTTTAAAGCCAATTTCAGTTGGATATTCTCTTACAACTTAAAAAAATCTTAACCAACAATGAGGAAATGTCTTATTCTATACTTACTCTATTCCATTTTGGAGCAATGTGGGTGCTTCGTGGGTCACCATGGTCAGAAATCACCGAGGTCAGAAAGCATTTCACAATACCTTATGATGTGGATTTATAAAGAGACTTTACTGAAGAAACTTACTGAGGAAGTGTCTGTAGGAAAGTAGAAGTCTGTGATCTCAGTCTTACCCATCTACTGGAATATGGAAAATTTATGTTCTAGGCGAAGGATGGTACTTTCAGGTGCTTTCCAGATAGGGAAAGTGAGAGAACAACTTATCAGTGGGGGTACAAACAGATTCTGGGGCATGAGGCCATCTGAGTTAGGTGTTAGACATTTTCTTGTGCTATCCATGAAAGCCAGTTCTGTAGCCATAGAGATTTGAGGCTTGCAGGGAGGCTTGTAGCTTACCTGACTGGGGTGGGGAAGTAGCTACCAGAACTATGAATTTGGGGTAGCCCATGCCACGGGGAGAAGGGGGAGGCCCCTGCCCTCCTTGGCTTGTCCAGGCTACCTTAAGTGACCTCCCAGAGTCATTTCCAGACAATTCTGCTTATCACAGACACTAACCTTGATTCTTGATCTAGCCAGTCATTTAAGATCCTTCATATGCTTCACCACTCTCTTCAGGATAAAGTCCAAGGAGTTTTTTTTTCCCCAAGACAATTACCATCAGGCCTAACCTAACTTTTCAGTCTTTCTTGGGCCATCTCTACCTTAGATCATAAACTGCAACTATGCCAGACAACCTTCTGTGCTCCAAACATTTCCTGTATCATCACCTCTCAGTGCCGGGAAGACTTCTGCACTGTGCCTCTTCCTGGAATGCATCTTGCTGAGCACTCTGCCCACTAAATTTCCTCATGATCAAAGCCTGCTCATCCTTTGAGTTTTAGCTCAACGGCGTCTCTCTCTGGGAAACATTCCCAGCTCTTTAATCCCCATACCCAGCATAATTAATCATCACTGCCTTTGAGTTCCCACAGCACTCAGTTCACACTGCAGCTTATCACCTTGTTAAGCAACATAGCAGTAGCCTCCCCTAGATTATGAGTTTCCTGAGCATTGAGAGCTTGTCTTATTTGTCTTAATGGCTTAAGCCCTACTGGGCTGCTCTCCATGGGACTGATCCTGCTAGCCCCACTGTGGGATCTTGCCCTTTATTCTCATTAGGGAGCTGCCTGAAGGCCAAAGTTTACTGAGAAGTTGTACAAGCCTTTCCCTGGTGATAAGAGAATCTAAAGATGGACTAGGCACAGCCTTTTGAAATGCTGGAATTTGTGACCAAGCTGGCACTTTCATTTTCATCAGGTCAACAAACTTCAGGGGTTTGTAGCTCTACACCTTGACCTCTATGGGTTTTTAGAACAACAATATAATGTCCAGAATGATAAGAACAAGCAGGTGATGTGGCTGTTCTGAACGTTTATTCAGTTACCTCAGAACACACCTAAAGGTACGCTGAAGCCAAAGTACACAGGCCACTGGGTGTGAGCCTGCCGGGAGTAGAGACTGGGAGTCTAATAGAGCTGCTGGCACAGTGACAGTCTGCAGGCCCAGTCTGGCCTGCACAGCAGCTGCACAGGCTCCTGGGACCAGAGCCAGCTGGTGGCTCGTGGCAATGGTTTCTGGGTCCTGGCTCCACCCCAGGACCAGCCCAAGCTCCTTAGCCCTGAGCTGGCAGTGGCTTTGTTCTGGCTCTTTAGCCCCCTGAGCCAGAAGGTGAAGGCAGGCCCTTGCACCCTAATCAGTGCCCTCCTCCCAGGCTGACATACAATCTGCTCCAGAAGGCAGGCCTTAGACCAGAGGGAAGGACTGGTCCTCCAGGTTTAACCTTGGTTAGCCTAAGAATTTTTTATTTTTTTATTTTTATTTTTTCGCTTTTTAGGGCCGCAACCACGGTACATGGCAGTTCCCAGGCTGGGGGTCTAATTGGAGCCTCAGCTGCTAGCCTATGCCAGAGCCACAGCAATGCTAGAGCCAAGCTGCGTCTGTGACCTACACCACAGCTCACAGCAATGCCAAATCCTTAACCCACTGAATGAGGCCAGGGATCGAACCCACAACGTCATGGTTCCTAGTCTGATTCGTTTCTGCTGTGCCATGATGGAAACTCCTAGCCTAAGAATTTTTACAGCAGCTTTGCCCTCTCTGGAACTCAGGGATACATGTCTGTATTGCCACCTGTGTACTGGGCCCCAAGTGGGTGTAGAGATTACAAAGGAGATTCCCCTGATCCTGACCAATCCAGGAACATCCAGAAGGCAACTTAAAAACTCAGTTTCAGAACCGGCCTTGTTTTCATAAGCAGTGTCACCCCAGACCAGCGTCTACTAAAGAGAGAATCAGGAATAGCACAACATTCTCAAAATTAGATGGATTTCAATCTCAATTAGCATGTTTCACAAACGCTCCAAATAAAAACATCCACATACTTAGTCTTCTGCCAAGTGCGTCTAAAGCATCTTTAGAATGTTTTGATATCATTAGTGATTGGAATGGGCAATCTAAGTAACAGCAGAGTGCCTGCTATGCAAATAGGTTGCTTCCTCCCCCTGCCATCCTGAGCCCCTCCCCTCCTGTGTGGAACTCTGAAATACAGAGTCTTTATTTGCATGTTCTCCCCTCGTGTTTCAGTCCAACTCTCCCACATTGTGAGATACACAATAAAGGGGGAAAAATTATTTTCAGTGCTTCCCTCTTACAAACTCTTTTTTTGGAAACCACAACCTCGGATCCCAGCAGAGGTTCCTGGGGGCTTTAAGAACATCAATCAGTTACGCAGCTGGAGGCCGAGGCTTCCCTCAGGGAAGACTTTTTACATAAAACAGATTGTACTTTGTCCTTGCCAGGGCAGACAAAGGTTTAAATTAAATATGCAGCAAGCTGCAGTTGGCTGCTTGCCACAGCCTAGGGAAGAGGGAAGGGAGATCTTGTCCCTGCTCTACTTCCCTTTCTCTGTACAGTAGCTATTTCTTTTTCCTGTTTCTTTTTTCCAGTGGAAAGAGCCTGGAGTTAAGAGACCTGGTCTCTGGGCTGGGCTTTTCTGCAAGTTCACTGTAGCACATGATATGAATTCTTTAGCCTCCTGGGAACTCAGTTTCCTCTTCTGTACAATGAAGAGTTTGAGAGGATTTGGGACAGTCTTTTTCGTGTTTAACCTAAGTTATCTCCAAATTCAGTTTCACGAGTTTCCAACAAATGCCCCAAGCCTCACCTACGAGTAATGTGTCCTCACTGGTCCTGAGTTGACTGGTGATAACGTAAAAAAAAAAATAGCACAACCTAAAATTTGAGAATTAAGTTTGATTTGGTGCAAAATAAGCACTATAGCACGGGAGGCAGCATTTCAGAGAGCTCTGAAATACCACTCCCAAGAGTTAGGGGGGCAAATATATGTGATTTTGGTGAAGTGGGAGGTACCTGCAACCAAGCACACATTTTTTACAGAAGGTTGCTGCTAGTCACAAGGAGCCAAGGTCACCATGAAGAATTTTAGTTAGTGCTTTTCTAGATATGAAGAGATGCAAGAATTGGGCTCATAAAATCTCCTATAAATATCTAAGTATCTGAAGTCCTGTTCTGCTAGTTTTCCCAGAGTACAGAGTGCCTCACTCCTGATCTCTACCCTGAGCTCCTTTCAGGGGATGTTGGGGATCAGCAGCTGCAAAGGCTCATCATTCAAATCTGTGTAGAGGCAAGTGCCAGTCTCCAGTTCACACTGGGGTGACCAGGTTCCTTTTTCCTCAGACCCAGGGACCAGAAAGGACATGTTATGAGAGACGGAAGCCCCATAGAACTTGATAAATGGCAACTTTTTAGGGAGCAGTCGAGAGACTAGTTTGTTATGAATTGGAGGGAAAAAACCCTCAAAACTGGGATAGCTTCTACTTAACTCACTTCAAACCAATTACTGCCACTTGGAATGTGAGCCACTTGGGCAGTCAGTTCTTTATTTTAATGTGAAAGCTCTAAACTTTTAAATATTGGCAATTAATTTTAAAAAAATCCTTGTAAGTTTCACAAAAATAGACAAATAGGAATGTGGACTAAATTCAGTTTGAAGAGAGTCAGTTTGCCAGGTTCATGGAGTTTAAGAAGAATTTTTGCCTATCTCACAGAGCTGTTCAGAGAATCCGTGCATTTAAATGTGTGTTGTAAGCTGCCAAAAAGTACTATAGGATGGTAGAACCTTAATAGGTTGCCCAATCATATTTTTCGATATAGAAAAGTTCCACTGGAGAGTAAATTTCAGGAAAACAACTTTACCCATATTCAGGTCCCCAATGAATTTTTGACCTGGGAGCTACTGGTTCTTTTTTTTATTGGTTAAAAATAATTTCTATTATCTACTTCCATGTTAAAAATTCTGATTTCATGTTTTCTCCTTTGGAGAAAGCATAATAAATTTAAACTCCAGAGTGTATATTTAAACTCCAGAGCTATATGCTGCATTCTGTTATAATGGTATCCTTTTATGTTGTTACTAGCATATTTAATGAACATATTATTTTAGCACATAACTGTTAAGATTTGTATAAGGTAATATGCATTTTAGTCAATTTTTCTGCCATTTGGATCCATGTAGACTATAATACTATGATAACTGCAACAAATAGTCTGCTAAAGACAAGTAAATGGGAGTTCTGTTCTCTTCATACTGAAATATTAGGCATGGTCTTTTTCCATGAGAGAGAGAATAAAATGAAAATGGGATTTAATCCTTTAAACACTCACTTTGGTGGCTAGATTACCTTTTTTCCTATTTTAACTGCATAAGAAATGCAAATTTTAATTTCCAGAATGTATATGAAATACACTGCAACTGTTCTAAATTTATTCAGCTGGTATGCAAGTAATATTTGTTTAGGTAATTTATTGGGAAGCAAGATAAAATCACTTCTTGAAATGCCATGATTTTACCAGGAAAATAACTGAACTGGTACCTAGATAAAAGGCATTTCCTTTTTCATGGATAGTTTTCAGTTTTCTTCCTTGACCTATAACATAAATACTTCATTTTTTTTTCTCTTCCAGAATTTGTCTCATTTTCTTCCCTTGTATTTAAATTTTAATCTTTTTGTCTAATATATGGTAGGATTTGATCCATTAATTTATCGTTTCTGACATAATTTAAAAAATATCACAGCATTGTAAATCAACTATACTTCAATAAAACTTACACACACACACACGCTTTCACTTTTAGTATAAATTCGAAGGATGTAAATAAACAGGATTTCTCTATAAGCAGGGCAACATGTGAAATATTTACCAAATGAGATGGCATGGCCACAATCAGAATGGACTCTGTCCTAGTCAGGATAAACACCAGCTGTAAATAACTGTTTCAGACTTACTGGTTCTTTTTAACAAGTTGCAACTGTGTAATTATTATCACTAGAATAATTATAGTATGGGAAGCACAGTGACATTTGGTTGTTGTGTTAGTCTGGATAACTAACCACTGGCTGCTGTAACAGACCAACTGTGAAGTCTCAGGGGCTTTACACAACAAAACTGTCTTTCTTGCACACACAAAGTGATGTAGTCAGCAGGGATTTCTTTCCACTCAGAGGTCCCACGCCTCTCCATTTTGTGGTGCTGCCCCTGGGGCTCACTGTCCCTGACCTAGAAGTGATACCTGATATTTCTGCTCTCACTTTTCACTGGCCAGAACTAGACACAATCTAACTATAAGAAAGAGTAGAAAATGCCAGGGAGTGGGAAGCGGGGGATGGACACCAATTGTCTTGTGAGTCTGCAGCCCAAGTACTGATGGTGATTTCTATCTCATATCACACATGCATTCAACCGATGGTGCCTTGAGACCTTTGCTGCTGGTGTGTAGCCTGATTGTGTAACTTCTTTGTTTAACTAGCTCTAAACATACTCTCTCCAATCTATTTCTGGGTCAGATGCCCAAGAGGGACAATCTGACTGGCTTGTTTATCATCTGTCTGTGTGGGTATAGCCTTTGTTTAAAGCCATCTGAAACTCACTGGCCAGTCTATAGACAACTGCTCTTGATTTTGTGCCCACGCTGGTTTTAGCCATTTGTGGAAAGGAATTTGGGAATAAACTGAGTAGGAATTTGGAGGTGAAATTACTACATAAATTTGGTAGAACTGTTTTGAATAATGAAGATTTTCAAACATATTTGATAATGTTTTCGTTGTTATTGTTATTATATCACAATAACTACAAATCGAAAATTTTCAAGGTTTTGTAAAGAACTATAGCTTTACTTTTTCAAGCATATTCAAGTAATATGAATTAAAAGTAGCTGTTATGTCAGTCTATAAAGTATATAAAATGTTACTTTCTTCATTTTTTTCAATAGCCAAATTTAATTTCTATTTTATGTCTCCATTCCACTAAGTTATTGAAGATTAATTTTGTTACATTTCAGGTCTCCCTTACCTGCCCAGATTGCACTGAACATTCAAGGGGTTTAGTTGCATCAAAGCACTGGAAGGTGTATAATCTTGCCCTCTGTATATATTCCTCCCCTCAACTTTCAAGAGATACTAACTGTGACAAAGATCACTACTTAACTTATGGATAACCGTTTTCTCTTTCTTTAGTCAAAGAACCACCTTATTTTTATGTGGGTACATGGCTACCCACACAATGACTACATTTCCCAGGCTCTCCTAACTAGGTAAGGCCATGCCCTTACATGGCATCTACTGGCCCACAGCTTTCCACATTTCTTTTTCTTTCTCCCAGGATGGAATAAAGAAAGGGTGTTAGTGAACCAGCTTTGTTTCTGTGACGGCAAAGGGCAATCAATATTCTGGTGGGTGGCATAATAACAATATTCTGGGTTCTTGGATGACCTGGTACAGCAGACCAGCTCTAGTCCAGGTGAGAGAAATGAGTGTTCTACCTTGTTTAAGGCTCTGTTATTTGGTTATCTGTGAAAGCAGCCGAACCAATACTGTAAGGCATACACCCGCTTTCCAGGTACTTCCTGCTGTGTCCCCTCTTGTTTCCCCTAGCCAAATCTCTTTCATCCTACTGCTCCTCAGTGCATTGCTCATGTAGCTCTCTGTGTGTTGCTAACATTCTAATGTTTCCTCACCAGCTGTGCTGAGAGAAACTCTGCTTCAGTGCTTGTCTTGCATTGCTGGCATCATTCTACTGCCACCACACTACTTGGTAGCTTTGGGAACTCTGGAACTCTTTAGGGGGCCATCTGCCAGGACACAGCAGACAGATTTTCCATCTACTCCTATACATGCTGGACAAAGAAATTTGAGTCCTACAGCTCTCAGATTCCATCTGGAGAGGGGGCAGAATATTCTGTTCTAGAATCTTCAAACATAGCTAGGCATTTCATTATTCCTCCCTCTGAATCAACCAGAGGACTTAGATTAGGATAAGAGTAGGACCATGTCAGGTTTCCTTCTAAATCTTTTTGTCTTAATGCCCACCCTAAGATTTAAAAACACTCTGTTTTCTGGATTCTGCTATGTCTTTTCTTCTCAGAGGCAATTAAGGCAAAACATTTTATGAGATGGAGGATGGTGATAACTACAGTAATATAGATGGGTGACAGTGTTAACATTTCAAAAATTCATCTGTCATTTAAGTGGTAGCCAGTAACGCTAGATTCTTGTCTTTTAGGAGTTTTTTTTTTCCAGTCAATAAATGAGTTATTTATCATGGCGCAGTAGAAAGTTCATTGGCTCAAGATTTAGATTTGTGTTCTAAGTCCTAGTTTATTCCACTTCTTTGGAAGCAAATCCTCTAGGTCAATAGTAAAGTGCAATTGCAAACGCTTATTTTGTTTATTTGTGGACTCTGATTCTGTTGATTGTATAACATTGGGAAACTGACCTAGATTTCGTACTTCAGTTTTTACTGTGTATTTCCATAGCACTTTGTACCGCTGATACAGGGAACTTATGTGGAATAAGAAAATAGTCATTATTCAAATATCATTTCTATGTGCCAAGTATTACTCCTAGTACTTTACATATATTAATTCATTTGAGACTCATTTATGAGGTAGATACTGAGTTATAATCCAAAGTAGAGTCAGAATTTAAACATTCACAATCTGGTGCCAGGGTCTGTGCTCTTAATTATTAAGCTAGACAGTCTCTTAAAATAGAGAATAATTTGAAGGAAAGGAATAATTGGAGTACTTTCCTCGCTTGATTTATAAGCACCAGTCTTTCAAAAGTAAACTATGACTCAATTCTGCCTAAATTCTGCATAAATTATCCCAAATTTCAGGTATGCCAAAGAAGAGCTGAATGAATGCTAATAGTACTATTATTAATATTATTAAGCCTATTTTAAGAAAATGAATAATAAATATGTTTATTTAAAAACTGCCTCTTTTCAAATGGATTTAGGTCAGGAATCAATACAAGCAATACTTTTAATTCCCACTCGGAAATAATAATTCAAAACTAGTATTAACTAAGTAATAATTAAGAAATAATTTCTGTTTTGTTTTGTTTTGTTTTTTGAGCTGTGTGAATTAAAAGTATTTTTACTCTAGCCCAACTGTGTTAACTGAACTATAACTGCATGATAAAACTTTGTTGCCACCTAGTGTCAGTAAAGAACATTGCAGTAATGTTGCTTTTTTTTCCTTTTTTGGTCACCTCAGGGGCAAGGGATTAAACCTGAATTCTGGCGCTGCAGAGATGCAGCTGATACTGTTGTGCCACAGGGTGAACCCCTAATGTTGCTTTTCTGTCCCTCTTTGACAGCTTCTTTCTATATTTATATTAATATCAACCTGCACTCCCAGGTGGCACTGTTTGATTCCTTTACCAGTGATCACTGGTTCTGTGGACTATGATAATAATCTGATTTCAGAGAAACTCATTTCATATTTCTCGCTTCCAAAGCATGATTTACTTTATGAGAATGCTCCCAGGGGACCACAAGAATTTTCATCGAAGTTAGGGACAGTGTCTAAATACTTAGAATGTGCTCAGCCCCAAAAGATTCCTTTACTTTAGCTTCAAGATGCTAAATATGGGAAAAAATCTTCACGGTATATATCTGAATTGTTATGAAGTGTTTTAGATATTCAGAAGAACATAATAAATATTTATGAACCCATTGTATTTATTATCTATTACTGTATCACAAGTTGTCTCAAAATGTAGCATCTTAAATAGCAAACATTTATTATCTCACACAATTTATGTGGAGGAGTCAGGGAGTGGCTTAGCTGGGTGGTTCAGGTTCAAGGGCTTTCAGGAAGTGCAGGCAAACTGTAGGCTGGGGTTGGAGTCACCTCAAGCCCAACAGGGGCTAGAATATCTGTTTCCAAGCTTACTTATGTTGTTGTCAGGTTTCAGTTTCTTGCTGGCTGTTGGCCAGAGGCTCATTTCCTCCACTAGTGTGCCTCTTCCTAGGACTTGCTTCTCCCAGAGCAAGAGAGGAGCGAGAGAGAGGGAGGGAGAGGGGAGGAAAGGGGAGGAGAAAGAACTGTGGGAGGATGAGCAGGAGGGGGGGTGGAAGTGAGGAAGAAGGAGGGAAGCCATGGTCTATTTTAAGAACCTAATCTCCTAAGTAACTTTCACTTCTACCATAAGTTATTGGTCACACAAACCAGCCTTGGTACCATGTGGCAGAGGACTACACAGGGGCGTGATCAATAGGAGGCAGTCACCATTGATCACTGGGACCATCTTGAAGGCTACTACTAGACCAAATATCAAGTTTAATAAATGGTAACATGTTGCCTGTTTGTATAACTGCCTTATGGAATGAGTTTAGCCCAGGGCTGAACTATGGGAGATAGAAATGAGAAACGTTTTCCCCCACAGTGGCTTTCAACCACACTCTGCTTTATCTCCCTTCCTTGTTGTGACCAACACCTCTGACAGATCCTATAACTTTACGCTAACGTTTTTTTTTTAACTGTAAGAAGATTCTATTTTCAGACATGGAAAAGATTAACCTGATATCATGTGTGGCTCAAATCTAAACTCTTTACATATTTTGGCTGCGCCCAGGGCATGCAGAAGTTCCCGAACCCATACCACAGTCTCTTGCCTTTGCAATTCTCCAGACCCACAGCAATGACAATGCCAGATCCTTAACCTGCTGAGCCATGAGGGAACTCCTCAAATCTCATATTTTTAACTCTTTTTACTGCTGCCTCTGAGAGGAAGGAGATAGTTTTCCCATCAGTGATTTTTCTGACTTGTTTTTGCCTCTTTCCTGCTTTCGAATTGCTCTAGCGTGAGATCCAGCATGCGGAGTAAAGAGAAGCAAGAAAACCTTAGTGCTTAGCTGGTGTTACAAGCAGCCCCTTCTTGGAGTTCCCTTCGGGGTTCAGGGGTTAACAAACCTGACAAGGATCCATGAGGATACGGGTTCAACCCCTTGCCTCGCTCAGCGGGTTAAGGATCTGGAGTTGCCATGAGCAGTGGTGTAGGTTGCAGAGGGGGCTTGGATCCTGTGTTGCTATGACTGTGGCATAGGCCAGCGGCTATAGCTCTGACTCAACCTCTAGCTTGGGAACCTCCATAAATCACAGGTGCGGACCTAAAAAGCAAAAAAAAAAAAAAAAAAGCAGCTCCTTCTTGCCTACTGCTGTCTGGGCCTTACCCCCTCCATTAATCTAAGCATCCAAGTACAGGTTCTTCAGGAGGGGGTGTAGGTTATTTGGAGAATCTGTGAACAGGGCTTCAAACTGTTCCAGACGTTCTCCAGTTGGCTTCTTGAAATTAGCTCTCAGCCTTTGCCCTACATCTTTGGAGCTACAACTTTTGCCTCAGGAAGCACTGTTCTTGGGTGGCAGAGTCTCTCCAAGATGACTCATGTCCTTTTGGTCAATGGGAAAACAAACGTCCTTTTCCTGTCAAAAGCTTACCCATCTCATCAGCCCTCCCTCCCATCCTGTAACTGTGTGCTGTCCCAGCCAGTCTCTTGTCTTTGCAGTTCTCCAGAGGGGAATGAGAGCCCAGGCACAGATGCTAGTAAATGCCTGCTGATGCTCAGCTGCTCTCCTGAACTCTTGTTCTTCAAGATGGTCTTGAAGTGGCTCCAGGGCCTGCAATGTCAGGGCTCTGTAAACATCTGGCCAGGAAGTGAGACACCAGTCTCTCTCTGGTAGACACCCCTGGTCTCTGATTTGCTTGGGGTTCCTCACTTGGCTTGGCAATGGGTGGGAAGCATCTCACCGTAGTAGAGAGTGGGAGAGCCAAAGCCTTTCTCCTCCTAAAAATCCCCTTCAAGGCACCCTATCTAAAGCATCAGTGAATGTACAGCCTTCTCTTAAAATGTCTGATGATTACTGATGGGCATTAAGATAGTTGAAGACCATTTTTTTATAAAATTCTGCAGAATGTGTTTAGTAAGTTTCTTTGGCTTTAGGGCCTTAGCTGAATTTCAAAGATAATTAGAAAAATCCCTTTTAACATCCTATTAAATTTTACTCAGGTTAAAAAAAATGTAGAAATTTACAGATTTCGTTGAAGTCCCCTGTGTACTTGTCCTCAATCCCACTCTCCTCCTTGCCATCCTAGAGGGTAATAATTACCTGAATGCTGTATTTTTCAAGCCATGAATATTTGATATTTGTTCATTCAGGTTGCTAGAACAAAATGCCACAGACTGGGTGACTTATTTTTGTCTTTTTGGGGCTTCACCCATGGCATATGGAGGTTCCCAAGCTAGGGGTCTAATCAGAGCTACAGCTGCTGGCCTATGCCACAGTCACAGCAATGCCAGATCTGAGCCGCGTCTGTGATCTATACCACAGCTCATGGCAATGCCGGATCGTTAACCCACTGAGCAAGGCCAGGGATCGAACCTGCAACCTCATGGTTCCTGGTTGGATTCGTTAACCACTGCGCCACAATGGGAGCTCCCTGGGTGACTTTTTAACAACAGAAATCTGTTACTCGCAGTTCTGGAGACTGGAAGACTGAGATCAAAGCGCCAGCAGGGTGAAGCAAGGGCCCCCTTCAGGGGTGCAGACTTCTCCTATCCTACACAGTGGAAGCGGACAAAGGAGTTCTCTTGGCCCCTTATGAAGGCTTTAAGCTCATTCATGAAGGCTCCACCCTCATGACTGAATCACTTCCTAAGCATTGCATTGAGCCTTAGGATTTCAATATGTGAATTTGAGGGGACACAAACTTTCAGACCATAGCAATACTATAACCATATATGTATGTATCCATGAAGAAAACAGAATAGGCATTTTTTTCAAGCTTTAAAGGAAAGGTATTTTATACACATTATTGTGGAACTTACGTGACAATATTTTTTTTGAGATTTATCCATATTGTTACCTGAAATTTTAATTTTACTTTCAACCACTTTATCATATTTCATGTCTGATTATGATATACTTTATTTAAAAATTTCATCTATTGAACATTTAAGTGATTTTCTTTTCATTTGCTATTGCTGCAATCATCATCCTTATACTTGCTTCCTTATACACTACAGTATATATAAAGGAACTATAGAGTTATTGCTAGCACCTTTACTAGATGCTGCCAGATCATGTTATTTTCTACAACTACCAACAAATCCAAATCCTCAGTAACATTTGACATTTTGGGACTAAACAATTTTTGCCAATTATCTTGGAAATTGTATATGTACTTTCATGGTGGTTAGTGTGATTGAGCATTTTTCACATGTTCTTTTTCCTGGTCTTTTATAGCTTTTGGGATAGGTCATCACAAGGCCACTCAGAAAGCCCTTAGACTGGAAAACCCCTATACCATATGAGGAGGTCCTTATGTTAATTTGAAACCCCCAGGCTCTATGGCATAGCTGGAAATTATAAACATAGAGTTCAGCCATTAGGGTTGTATATGCATTTCCAAGCTCATCACTTTCTTGTAAGGGTTGAGCTGGACATTTAATGATGTAATCTCCAGGGCTGTTAGGAGGTAAAAGCCCAAATGCTATGAGATTCAGTACCTCCTTTGTCCTTGAGGGAATGCCCCCAGTCTCAGTATGTCTATGTATTTATTGCTAAAATAGTCTATATCTTTTTTATTTGTCTGAGAATGATGCAGCAAAAATATTCCCAATCAACTGTGGATGTGCAAATTTCTTTTATACATTTAGAGGCTGTTTTCAGGTATATAAACATTTATGATTGCCGTGCTTTCTTAAAGTATTTTGTCTTTTATGTGTCTTCTTTCATAATTTCTATTAATATATTTGTTTAAAATATATTTGATATTAATATTGATATACTAGTTTTCTTTTGATTAGTATTTGCATATTATACATTCTTTCAGACTTTCATTTTCAACTTTTTAGAGTGGTTTTGTTTTAAATGAGTCTCTTATAAGTAGCATATAACAATATTTTTTTCTATTTGGAAAAATAGGATAATACTTTACTCATAATTACAATTATTATTGTAATTTGATCATGGATACATTTCTAACACATTATTTTGTATTTTCTGTATAGTATCTTCTCTTTTTTTTTTCTTTGTTTTTTTGGCACATGGAAATTCCCAGGCTAGGGACTGAATCGGAGCTACAGCTGCTGGCCTATGCCACAGCCATAGCAATGGCTCACAGCAACACTGGATGCCCGACTCACTGAGTGGGGCCAGGGATTGAACCTGCATCCTAGTCTGACTCGTTTCCCCTGCACCACAATGGGAACTCCCTCGTATAGTATCTTTTATTTCTTTTGCTTCCTTTACTTAGTTACAATGTATGGCACATAGTAAGAACTATATGTGTTTGCTACTATTATTATTACATTGAATTAACAAAGCTTCTTATATTCTTTTTTTCCCTTTTTGTTGCTTTATAAACTATAGATTTTGTTTCTAATCTTAGTACTAATATTTAATTTAAAAGCACATATATATATTTGTCCCCTTTATTAACTAGATATAAAGCCATTCAGTCATTCACTATTTCTCTCCCTGTCCTGAATATAACATGGACCTTAACACATTTTAGCCACATATTAATCAGTCTCACTCCTAACTTGTTATTGTTCCAAGTGTTTTATTTGTTCCCTTTTTAACATACAAAAGAGATTATTATTTATATTCATAAATGTCACTTTGTCATTTTTCTTTTTCTTTCTTTTTTTTTTCTTTTTAGGGCCACACCCGTGGCATATGGAGGTTCCCAGGCTAGGGGTCCTATTGGAGCTGTTAGCTGCCATCCTATGCCACAAACACAGCAACGCCAGATCCGAGCTGCGTCTGTGATCTACACCACAGCTCACGACAATGCCGGATCGTTAACCTACTGAGTGAGGTCAGGGATCGAACCCGCAACCTCATGGTTCCTTGTCGGATTCGTTAACCGCTGTGCCACCACAGGAACTCCTTTTTTTCTTTTTCTTAATTCTACACTTAGACTCTTTTTTTTATTTTTCTTTTTAGGGTCACAACTGCAGCTAGTTCCTGGGCTTGGGGTCAAATAGGAGCTGTAGCTGCTGGCATATGCCACAGCCATGCTGGATCTAAGCCGCATCTGTGACTTCTACTGCAGTTTGTTGCAACACTTAATTCTTAACCCACTGAATGAGGCCAGGGATCAAACTCACATCCTCATGGACACTAGCTGGGTTCTTAGCCCGCTGAGCCACAATGGGGACTCCTCTTCACTTTTATTCTTACTAAAGTTTATTCTTTAATTACTGTTTTAGTGAGATTCTGTGGCTATTACATTCTTTGAGCATTTTCTGAAAATATTTTAATTTGCCCTTACTCTTACATGATATTTTAGCTGGAAACAAATTTCTACAGAAATACCTAATGGTGATAAGAAATTTGATATCAGTCTAGTTCCCATTCCTTTATGAAAAATTTTAGAGGCTTTTAATATTTTTCTCTTTATCTTTGTTTATCCTACTTGGTATCTGGATTAAAGTTTTACTCTGATGACTGATATCTTTCTTCAGTTTTGGAAAACTTTCAACTATTATTTGTTTAAATACTGTTTCTCTTAATTTCAATTTTTCCTAGCGAAGCTCCTATCTTATACATGTCAAAGTCCTTCAGTTAATCTCTTATTTCTCTTAACTATACAAATTTCATACTTTTAATGTCTTTGTCTCTCTGCTGTGTTTCAGGTAAGATTTTCACTGCTATCTTCCAATTCACTAAATTTTTTGTTTAATGTGTCTGGAATAGAGTTTTCCTTATTATTGAATTGTTAATTTCAATGACTATTTCTGCTTCTAAGTTTTAAAATTGATTCTTATGTAACTTTTTTCTTTTTGCTTTTTTTTGGTTTCGGTTTACAAATTCTTATTTCATAAGAGGAAATATATTCCTCAATTAATTACTAAATATATTTATTCTCAAATTTTGTCAGATTCTTTCAGATTTTTATTTTATTTTTTTTAGGGACGTACCTGCTGCATATGAAAGTTCTCAGGCCAAGTTGGAGCTGTATCTGTTGGCCTACACCACAGTCACAGCAACGGGGGATTGGAGCCACTTTTGCACACTACAGTTTGCAGCAACGCCAGATCCTTAACCCACTGAGTGAGGTCAGGGACTAAACCCACATACTCAAGGATATTAGCCAGGTTCTTAACCCACTGAAACACAAGAGGAACTCCCAAACTCTTTTAGATATTAATTTGTCTTGGATTAAAGAATTTTTGGCTATCTTTCTTTGCATCAGATTTTTTTTTTTCACCAAATCTTTTTTTGGTTTTAAAAGGATTTGGTCAATCTTTATTTTCTGTTGTTTCTGTTATGAAAACAAATCATTTGTACTCCCACACTGCCCTCTGCCACCCAATATAATATACTATCATATAAAATAAACTTTCAAATTATACTTACCAGTCTGTATAATCTGACACACTTTTGCTCCTTCTTATCTGAGAATGACTGGCTGGGAACACAATTACCTGTTGCTTCCCATTTCAGAGTCTCTTTCTTGCCAGTACTGGGGGATCCAAGTTCTATTTTATTAAGGAAAATAACAGTTTTCCTTTCAGAGGATGGAAACAACACAAAACTCCTATACATTTGTGGTCCAGTCACTCAATGATACCTTATACATAAATGAGAATTAATGATCTACATCTGTATGCAATCACACAGATGAATCCCTTTTTTTTTTTTTTTAAGGACCGCACCAGAGCATATGGAGGTTCCCAGGCTACTAGGGATCTAATTGGAGCTACAGCTGCCAGCCTACGCTACAGCCACAGCAACGCCAGATCCGAGTTGCATCTGTGATCTACATTGCAGCTCATGGCAACACTGGATCCTTAACCCACTGAGTGAGGCCAGGGATTGAACCCGCAACCTCATGGTTCCTAGACGGATTTGTTTCCGCTGAACCACCATGGGAACTCCGAATCTTCTAAATATAATGGTAAGCGAAATACTACTTACCACGTCTATTAAGTAGTGGATAGTGTGAGTGGATAGTGGATGCAGTTCCCCCAGGGGTAGGCAATAAGGATGTGCATTGTATGTAGAGAATTTAAAAACAATAATAAACCTGATTAAAAATCAGTTTTTCCTTCTTATCACAATGTGTTGTCATTCACAGCATTATAAGTGATAAAATACTTCTTCCTGATGGGCAGGAAGTATTCTTTCCTCACCTCCACTCACAGCTGCCCAATCACTGGAGTGAAAGAAGCCTGCCACAAAAGCATATATACTATATAACTCTGTATACATAGGTTATAGAAACAGGCAAAACTAATTTATGCTGTTAGCAGCCACAATAGTTTTTTTTTAACTCTTTGAGGGTAATGATTGGAATGGAGCACAAATAAATTCTAGGGGGCTGGAAATGTCCTGGATGTTGGTTACAGGGGTGTGTTCAATTTGTGAAAATTTGTTGAGCTGTATTCTTATGATCAGTGTACTTCTCAGAATATTATAATCCAATAAAATTTTTTTTTTTTAAAAAGCTACAACTGGACTTCCCATTGTGGCACAGCGGAAATGAATCCAACTGATATCCATGAGGATGCAGGGTTATTCCTTGGGCCTTCTCAGTGGCTTAAGGATCTTAAGGATCTGATGTTGCTGTGAGCTGTGGTGTAGGTCACAGATACAGCTCATGTTCCATGTTGCTGTGGCTCTCTGTAGGCCAGCAGCTAAAGCTCTGATTTGACTCCTAGCCCGGGTTTAGTTTTGGGTTTCCCCATGCTGCAGGTGCGGCCCCAAAAAGCAAAAAAAAAAAAAGAAAGCTACAACTTAGTTTAAAAAATTAGATGCACTTAAAAATGATAATTTTGCCCAGGAACGTATTTCTGGCTTGATTTGGGAGAAGAAATCTTTCTGTTGGCTTTTATGGAAATTTCTATTAGGATCACTCAACAGCCTATAACAAACTTTTAGAATCAACTCCTAAAAACTCAGCATAGACATTTATTGAGTGCTTTTGACATGCAAGATATACTGAGCTCCATGCTCTGATGATAAGACAAAGGAGCTGCTTCTTTTGCTGAAAAAAAAATCTTATAAAGCAGTGGAACTGCTTGGGATTCAGTCACATGAAAACAGACATTTACCTTTAAATACAGATGGCAGATAACCTGTAATATCTCTCCTTTGCTATTTCTGTGGAGTGCGAATTCTTTTTGAGGTCACTAATTTTGCAGAAGAGGGACAGTGTTGGAGCTGGGAAGAATGAGAGTGGGTAGGTGGAGTAGATGGATGCCAAAAGCAGCAGCTAAGGAAGAGCAAGAGAAGGAGAAAAGGCATTGCTCCTTCTGTCCCCATTAAGCAGAGTAGATACAGAGATTAAACAGAACCAAACCATCACTCATTGTCACTGAATAACACAAAGGACAAAGCTTCACTCCAACAAAAAGTAGGAAGGATGTCACCTCAGGAAAAAGGGCTCTTGTTTAAATTGAATAAGTTTAACTTTATGAAAAATTCACTTCATTATACTTATTTTTTTATATTCTTCTGTGAACTGGTAAAGCTTCATCACTATCTGGTATTTGAGAAGGACCTCTGCTCTCACATAGAGGTCTGCCAATTTTTTCCACAAAAGGTGATAAAAGAGGTATCTTAGGCTTTGGGAAACATTCTCTGTTGCATCCACTCAACACTACCACTGTAGCATGAAGCAGCAATGGACAATATATAAATGAATGGCTGTGGCTTTGTATTATAAAACTTTTGGACACTAACATTTTTGGACAATAAATTTGAATTTCATATGATTTCTTGGATCACAAATATTCTTGTTTTGATCCTCCCCCACTCTAACCACTTAAAAAGGCAAAAGCCATTCTTAATTTGCAAAACTAAAGCTGTCTGCAAAACAGATGGGCTAGATTTGTCCTGCAGGCTGTAGTTTGGATTCTGGAGCTTTATTCTGACATCTGCACCTTTACTCAAGCTGTTTCCATTGCATGTCGTGTCCTCCTGGCCTTCTTTCACTCTCTTAAAGAACCTCTCCTCCAATAGCTCTTCTATTCCATCCTTTACATTGAGTTCTGCCCAAATGTTACAGTGGGTCTCCTTCACACACTGACTTAGAGTGGTACTGCCTCTTGTTAGCTGAGGATCTTGGGCAAACTATTTAATATCCTTTAGTTTTGGGTTTCACCTGTAAGATGGAGGCAATACTAGTACTTCATCAAGGTACTGTGTGTGTGTGTGTGTGTGTGTGTGCATATAAAGCACTCAGCACAGTGTCAGGAGTTCTAAATGCTCACTAGTGTTATTTAGTGTTACCTAACTACTTATGTTATCTAAGTGGTGTGTATGCAATAGCATTTTTTTTTTAGGGCTGCACCTGCAGCATATGGAAGTTCCCAGGCTAAGGGATCGAATCAGAGCTGCAGCTGCAGGCCTATGCAACAGCCACAGCAAAGCCAGATAGGAGCTGCATCTGTGACCTATGTTGCAGCTTGCGGCAATGCTGGATCCTTAACCCACTGAGCGAGGCCAGGGATCAAACCTGCATCCTCATGGATACTAGCTGTGTTACCACTATGCCACAATAGGAACTCCTTGTATGTAATATTTTTGTTCCTTCATTTAAAGCATCCTGGACACTAATGTTTTGTTTGAGTCCTCACAACAATAGCTTACGGTTCTTTTTAAAGCAGGTGATATCAATCTTGAAAATTAAAAATTAGTTAAATTTAAGAAAGTTTAAAATTTCTAGAAAGTTATATGAAAGATAGGAATCATTGGGAGTTCCTGCTGTGGCTCAGTGGTTAACGAATCCGACTAGGAACCATGAGGTTGCGGGTTCGATCCCTGGCCTCGCTCAGTGGGTTAAGGAGCCGGTGTTGCCGTGAGCTGTGGTGTAGGTTGCAGATGCGGCTCGGATCCCGCGTTGCTGTGGCTGTGGCGAAGGCCGGCGGCTACAGCTCCTGTTAGACCCCTAGCCTGGGAACCTCCATATGCCGCGGGTGCGGCCCTAGATAAGGCAAAAAGACAAAAAAAAAAAAGAAAGATAGGAATCATAGAAGTAACCTGGACCTTATCTACTGTTGAAAACTATAGGGCAGGCTTGCATGTCAATCTCAGGGGGTGCCTCTTTAAATTCTTGTTCTTTTGGGGAAAGGTTAAGTGCTCCTTGTGGGAATGGCAGAGCCAGCCCCCTCCCATCCTTTAGTCCTTATCAAGAGCACTTCCCTGCTAGACCCAAACTTGCTTACCTCTCCCACAAGTCAAACTTGGAAGCTAACTAGACCTCCCTCCACTTCCTTACCAGGCACTTTAGGCCAACTTTACAAACCCCTGTGGTATCTTACCATCTCCAACTGTTTTTTAACGTATTTCCTCTCAATCACGTCACATTCTCCATGGAAGAAATTTTGATAAATACAGCATTTTGTGTTTGGATATACTTTCTGTGGTAATTTAGTGCTTGCCTGCCTCTTAATCCAGCTCATTGTGCTGTGATTTGTTTGCTAGTGGATTTGAGATAAAAGCCTTTGCTCCTTGGTTAGGGAATTGCAGTGTCTGTCTTAGATTTTGTCCTCTGGTCTAGCATAGGAAGAGAGGGATCTCAAGCAGAGAGGAAGCTGTTTCTGAAGATGCTCTGTGAGATACTGGGATAAACTGCTATTTGGATGTAAAAGAGGGACACTGGACTGGATGAAAGAGGCATTCTCTGCACTTCTGGATGGTTGTTCTGTGCCTGAGAGCCTGGAGGGTAGGCGCAAGTGACTGACAATAGGCTTCAGAGGTGTGATAAGGTGCCCTTGTGCAAACATGTGGAGAAGGCCTTGGCTACAAACCTCTTCCAGGAGCTGGTTTCACTGGTAGTGGAGAAACAACCCGTGTGGAGAGTGTGTGGATATTAGGAACATGGGCTTTGGTGTCAGATGCTCTACCGCTTACCAATAATTTGGGGCTCTTTCTATGTCTAGAAATAGAGAATACTTACTGCATAGGGTTGTTGAAAAGATTAGATTAATACATGTAAAGCATGTGGTAAGTGACATTAAAATATCAAAAAGAGACATGGGTCAGTAACATATGAGATGTTCCTGGCAACATGACCCCATTTGAATCTATAAAGAGTAGTCTGGCATTTAGACACATGAGTCACATATGTTTCCATGTGCCTTGGGTGGCCATGAAATTAAGTGGTTTTTTTTTCTTCCCCTTTTAAAAACCACATCTCTTTAATAGAAAACTGCAGCAAACACCATGCAGTATGTGAAAAGGACGACTTATTTATTATCACTACATGTCAAAAACCATCTGGACCATTTTCTTGTAGCAGATGTTTGCCAAATTAACTTTGGAAACAGAGAATTCATGTAGGGTATTTCTGTTAGCACAATGAATGCAACTAGGACACATACAGATACATTTTTCAAAACAATATTAAGCCATATTACAGTCAGGTAAAAAACCATGATGACTGCACACATTCATAAAATTTTCAGTGTGCTCAGGAAATGTCAATAACCTATCTCTTAACTGCAAAGAAATTCATTTAGCAGTGATCTGAAATTCAGAACAAAATTTGACCACGAAGATTTAAAAACATTTAATTTTTGTTGTTTGCAGTAATGGTAATTATTAAGTGTGATAATATGATTTATAAGAAATATTATTTGGTTATTGTACCATTCCTAACACAGAGCTACTAAAACTTTGGAAATTTCCTGTGAAGATAGTGAAGGAGTCTTTTGTTATGTTAATGAGGTGACTTTTGAAAAGCTCCTAAGGATGGGAGCCGGTTGCCAGTGGAGTCAACAAAGGGAACAGAGGCTTTGAACTTTCAGTCCCACCCCCAACCTCCTGGGAGGAGAAAGGGTCTTGGGATTGAGTTCAATCATCAATTGCCAATGATTTAATCAATCATGCCTATGTAATGAAGCCTCCATATGCGAACTGGAGACTGGTACTTGCGCTCTGCGTTTATAGGGATTGCATCACGAGCAACTGCAGCTGCCTATCCTCAATACCCCCTCAAAGAGCTCAGGCTGGAGATCAGGAGTGAGACACTCTGTGCTCTGGGAAAACTGGCTGAATACGCCTTCAGATAGGTATTTTCAGGAGAAGATTCTATGAGCCCAGTTCTTGCATCTCCTCCTATCTAGAAAAGCAATAAAATCCTTCATGGTGATATCTGCTTCTTGTGACTAGCAGTAACCTTCATGAGACGAGCAGCAACCTTCTGTTAAATGTATTCTTGGTTGCATGTACCTCCCCCTGTACCAAAATCACATACATACTTGTTGGACCTTAAGGCCTCTTCAAGGAGAGAGAACTCAAAGCCTCTGGTCAACACAGGAATTACCAGACCCTTATCATTGCTGCACCTGTCTCACTGTAATGCCCTCTCCCCAAACTGGAGCAACCTGGCCTACTTCCTCTTGCCTCATATTAGGAAAGGTATGTGGCCCACTCCTCATTCCAAACCCTATAGGGGCAATATATGCCCCAACCAACCAGCAGGTGTATTGTAAGTCCTCTCTTTTCCCAACCAATCAGCAGGTCAGCAGGCGTATCACAAGACCTCTCCTTTCTCCCTGGGTTACAAAAACAGACATGACCACACACTCAACTTCGGCTCCCTGTGATTATTAGGAAGTCATCCCACTGACCTAGCAGTGTCTCTTATCTCAATAAACTTATCTTTCTTTTCACCTGGCTATGCTGGAAAATTCTTTTTCTGGCCCACATGCACGGAACACAACAATACCAACATTCCCCCTGTCTCTTTGGAGTGGTATTTCAGAGCTATCTGAAATGCTGCCTCCTGGGTTCTAGTCTTCATTTTGTTCCAAATAAAACTTAACTCTTAACTTTTAGGCTGTGCGTGTGTGTATATATATATATTTTTTTTCTTTTTTCTTTTCTTTTTAAGGCTGCATTCTCAGCATATGGAAGTTCCTAGGCTAGGGGCTGAACTGGAGCTATAGCTGCCGGCCTACACCACAGCCAGAGCAACTCAAGTTCCAAGCTGAGTCTGCAACCTATACCACAGCTCATGGCAATGCTGGATCCTTAACCCACTGAGCAAGGCCAGGGTTCAAACCTGTATCCTCATGGATCCTAGTTGGGTTCATTACTGCTAAGCCACAATGGGAACTCCCAGGTTGTACGTATTTTTTAATGTACACCTCAAAGACTGGAGTTGGAAGTGCTTTTGGTTGGTGAACGTGTGGAGATTTGGGGAGAGTGACGTGCTTAGAGGGGGAAAGGAAGCTCTGTGCCCTTTCTGTGTACCCTGCCCTGTGCACCTGTGTATCTCTTCCCTCTGACTGTTCCTAAGTTACATCCTTTTATAATAAATTAGTACACTAATAAGTTAAAAAAAAAAAAAGACTCTCTGAATTCTGTGAGCCACTCTAGGAAATTAACTGAACCTACAAAGGGGATTATTGGCACTTGCAATCAATAGCCGCTTGGTTTGAAGCACAGATAACAACCTGAATTTGCCTCTGAAGTGGGGTGTGGGGAGGGAAACTCTTGTAGGACTGAGCCCTTAACCTGTGGGACCTGATGTTATATCCAGGTAGATAGCATTAGAACTGAGGTAATTGTAGGACACCCAGTTGATGTTGGAGAACTGCATTGAAATTGAGTGCAGTGTCTTATTAAGAAATAGAGTTCAGGAGTTTCCTTCGTGGCTCAGTGGTTAACGATCCCGAATAGGATCCATGAAGATGCAGGTTCAATCCCTGGCCTTGCTCAGTGGGTTAAGGATCCGGCATTGCTGTGGCTGTGGTGTAGGTTGGAAGCTACAGCTCTGATTCAAACGATTCATCCCCTAGCCTGGGAACTTCCATATGCCGCAGGCGCAACCCTAAAAAGCAAAAAAAAAAGAGAGAGAGAGAGAGAGAGAGAAATAGAGTTCTGCTGATTTATAAGGAATGTCTAATTCTCTTTCATTCACAAACAAGCTGTGCTAGTACCTGGGAATAGTCTATTAAGAATTAGCCTCTGCATAAATTGTAGCAATATTTGGGGGGATATACCTCTTAAGAGAAAGAGAAAAAAGCAAAAATAGACAAATGGGACCTAACTAAACAAAAACTTAAAAGCTTTTGTAGAACAAAGGAAACAATTGACAAAATTAAAAGACAGCCTACTGAATGGAAGAAAATATTTGCAAAGGACATCACTGATATCACTGATAAGAGATTAATATCCAAAATATATAAACAGCCCATACACCTTAACATCAAAAGAACAAACAACCTGGTTAAATAATGTGCAGAAGACCTGAACAGACATTTTTCCAAAGCGGAAATGGAGATGGCCAACAGGCACATGAAAAGATACTCAACACTGCTAATCATCAGGGGGAAATGCAAATCAAAACCATAATCAGATATCACCTCACACCTGTCAGGAAAGCTATCATCAAAAAGAACACAGGAGGGAGTTCCCGTGGTGCCTCTGTGGTTAACGACTCTGGCTAGGAACCATGAAGTTGTGGGTTCGATCCCCGGCCTTGCTAAGTGGGTTAAGGATCTGGCGTTGCTATGAGCTATGGTGTAGGTCACAGATGCCGCTCGGATCCTGCGTTGCTGTGGCTGTGGTGTAGGCCGGCGGCTATAGCTCTGATTAGATCCCTAGCCTGGGAACCTCCATATGCCATGAGTGTGGCCCTAGAAAACGCAAAAAGACAAAAAAAAAAAGTCAATCTTGTAGTTCCTTGTGGCTCAGCCAGTTAAGGATCTGGCATTGCCACTACAGTAGCTTGGGTCGCTGCTCCTGCACGGGTTCTATCCGTAGCCCCAGAACTTCTGCAGGCCCTGTGGGGTGCTCCTCACCCTCCCAAAAACCTTAAAACAACAGTCAATCTCTAATATTTTCAACACGCTTGTGTGAACTTGAGATTTAATGTAGCTTAAAATCCAGTATTTGCCGTCCCGTAGAGTCACAGAATGCTGAAGTATGAAAGCATATTTAATATCTTAAATTCATTTTCAATATTAAATAATTTTTAGGGAGTTCCCGTCGTGGCTCAGTGGTTAACGAATCCGACTAGAAACCATGAGATTGCAGGTTCGATCCCTGGTCTTGCTCAGTGGGTTAAGGATCCGGCGTTGCCGTGAGCTGTGGTGTAGGTTGCAGACGCGGCTCGGATCCCTCGTTGCTGTGGCTGTGGCATAGGCCAGCAGCTACAGCTCCTGTTAGACCCCTAGCCTGGGAACCTCCATATGCCGCAGCTGCGGCCCTAGATAAGGCAAAAAGACAAAAAAAAACTTTTTAAAAATACCAAATAATTCATGTTTTTACAGAACAAATAAATCAGCAAAAGAGAAAAACTCATCTTTAGTGCTAATTCTAAACTAACGTGGATATTTTGTAGCTAAGTGCTTGTAAAGGCCCATGATTACTTCCTTGAGGTAAATTAGGAGCAACTTCAAGATGGGAGTTGCAAACTTAAAGAAAATGCCCATTTTAAAGCCTTTCGCTAAAGCCAAGAAAAACAGAAAGTTCATATTTACCAATGGAAGCCTCAAGTCCGAAGTCCGCCATTACCACCTCTGAGATCTGAGATCTTTCTAAGCTTTAGCTTCTTTTTTGGTCAATGAGGAATCGCTGCCAGAGCCAGGTGATGAAGGTGTATTGTTTGGCTGCAGCTGCGAAGACCAGGCTGGAGAAAGAGCGTGGGCGACCGAGGCGTGAAGAGCTCGCTTCTGGGAGCGGCGTTCTGAGGCGCCAAGATGGCGCGTAGCTGAGGCGCGGCTGAAGCGCGGCCGAGTGCAGAGGCCGTCCGTCAGGCTCCTCCGCAGAGAGCACCCCAGCAGGCCCCCAGATGCTGGCCCTTCAGGCCGAAGCTCTAAGACCAGCAGACCATCCTCTCGCATACAAGGTCTGGGTCCAGGAGCAGGTAAGTCTTGCCCCAGAGTGATCAGAGCCCCATCTCAGGTCACTGGCCTGTGGGTCTCGTGGATGTGAGCTCAGTTAATTTTCAAAGGTAGGTGTTTGGGGCTCGCCTCTCAGGTGGTCTTTAAAAGTTGGGGTGCCTGTTGTGGGGTTCAGATCCTTTACTCCTCAGGGAGACGCTCTAGGTATTGAGCTCCTCCCTGCCCGGGATAGGGCTTAAGCTGAGCCTGTGTCCCAGACCCTCCTGCCTGCTTCCTGTTGTCTTTCTCCTTTGCCCCCTGTGTAGACGTTGCTCAGATAGTTTTTCCTTTTTTATCAGAGGGAGTTGTTCCATACGTAGCTGTAGATTCGGTGTGTGTTGCCATCTTGAAACTGAACTTGATTTTTAAATGGAATTGCTTAACCACATTTTTTTAAACAACATCGAAAGTAAATCAATATTTGTCTTCCTCCTGAACAAGACTACTATTTTTAGAATGCTTTCACTTCTTTTAAATATTCCTCCCATGGTCTGCTCTGAGCAGCTTTTCCATCTTCTGTGTTATTTTTTATCTAGTATTAATTCCATTTTGTTTCAATACAAAAAGTTATTTACATTTTTAAAGTAGACTTTTAAATTTTTTTCTAGTTCTTTTGGCCATGCCCACAGCATGTGGCAACTCCTGGGTCAGGGATTGAACCTGTGTCACAGCAGCAATCCAAACCATTGCAGTGACAATGACGGATCCTTAATCCACTGCACTACAGGGGAACTCCAGTAAACTATTTTTTTAGAGAAGTTTTAGGTTCATGACAAAATTGAGTAGGAAGTACTGAGAGTTCTCATATACCCTTACCCCATTCTCATTATTTTTATAGTCAGTTCTTACTTAAATTTACCAGTGGGTTTCCTACTGCTCCCTGTGTCCCATACCTCCCTTTTGTATTTATTTTCATTAATGTAAGGTGAACCTCAATTATAATTTCTAGAAATGCAAAATAAATATATCTATAGGCTTTTGAAGGTGAGAACCTCTACTTGTTGGATTTGTGAACTAAGTCAGTAGCATTCCCCCCCTTTTTCATATTTTTGAGGAGTGAGGTCATCTTCATGGACCTTGTGTTTTTTGAGAGTTCTGTGCACACCTGGGATGGAAGGCCTCCCAGGAGCTGTTTTTTGGTATGCCTCTGTCCACGTTCAGTAGTGCTCATGAGTCCCCAATCAGTATTTGTTTTAAATAATTTTAGACTTAGAGAAGAGTTGCAAAGCTAATACAGGAAGTTTTCATATATCTTTCACTCGGTTTGTTACTTCAGCCCTTAGTTAGCTACATTTGGCCTTCAGTGATTTGTTAAACATTTCTAGCTAAATTCTACCTAATGGTTTGTATGGTGTCTGAGATGTTTGTCCCAGCTAAGTAAAAGCCTGGGTTCTGTTTTTCCTTGTGTATGCCTCTTTTTCCTCAGATTTTGGGGTAGTGGTTGGTTCTGTGACCTCACTTTTCCGATGGGTTCATGAAAAGTTGTTAATTTGCAGTTTGTCCAGCTTGTTCCTTGTTGTAAGTGGGTGTGGTGGTTTCCAACGCTATGTCTCCAAGTGGAACCAATTTGGGGGCTAGTTTCTCTTCCAGATTGCTGTACTGCTCAGGTGTTGCAAATCTGGGACCTGCACTGGCAGCCAGCACAACTTTGGTGCTCCTGACACAGTTAACTATCTCTTGGTTGTATCTACTTGGGTTAGTAATCATAGATTCTTGGGTTTCTATTTATGGACAAGTAGATGGGTTTTATTTCTCTTTTATTTTTCTTGATTTTTGGTTCTCCCTTTGTAGCAAGTTGTGGCTACTTTCTATGGGGATCCTCCTGAAGATAGAAATGACCTAAAAGAATACCTTTCCTTTTTTTAGCGTATTCTGTTTTATAAGTTAGATGGACTGCCTAGGCACCTCTGTGTCACTTTCTGTATAATCTGTTTTACATGTGATTTTCTTCTGCTTCCATTTGTTTTATGTATAACAGATTGGGAGAAGTTTGAATAAAGGGGACATAATTTCTCCTTTTGTATACCATGTTAGTGCTGATCATGTTTCTTTATTTAGCAAGTTTGTTCTTTCTTTCTTTTTTGTCTTTTTAGGGCCGCGTTCGAGGCATATGGAAGTTCCCAGGCTAGGGGTCGAATCAGAGCTTTAGCCGCTGGCCTGTGCCACAGCCACAGCAACACTAGATCCAACCTACAGAGTTTGCAACCTACACTGCAGCCCATGGCAAAGCTGTATCCTTAACCCACTGAGAAAAGCCAGGGATCAAACCCATGTCCTCATGGATACTAGTCAGATTTGTTTCTGCTAAGCCAAAATGGGAACTCTTCAGCAAGTACTTTCTGATCCTCT
>PVHT021183726.1:21259098-21358286 GCA_004024745.2 Catagonus wagneri | reverse complement strand
TTTGAGTTTTCTGAGGAATCTCCATACTGTTTTCCACAGTGGCTGCACCAATTTGCATTCCCACCAACAGTGTAATAGGGTTCCTTTTTCTCCACACCCTCTCCAGCACTTATTGTTTGTAGTCTTTTTGATGATGGCCATTCTGGCTGGTGTAAGGTGGTACCTCATAGTGGTTTTGATTTGCATTTCAAAACCACTATGGGGAATGACTTTTAAATTGAGACCTTGTGGTGAATAAAAGTTAGGTGAAGCATGGGAGGGAACAGCATGGCAGACACAGAACAGCATAGGCTAAAACATTTTGGTGGCGAAGAGTGTGGGGCATTCACCAAACTGAGGGAAGGTCCAGTGTGGGGCTGGAATATGGTGAGTGAGGTGGAGAGAGGTATGACATGAGCCTGAGAGAGTGCTCAGAGTCTGGAATATACAGGGCTTTGAAGGAGTTGCTGTTTCATTTTAGTCCTGGCAGCCTTGGAAAGGCTGATCTAGTTTACATTTAAAAACATTATTCTGGGAGTTCCTGTCGTGGCACAGTGGTTAACGAATATGACTAGGAACCATGAGGTTGCGGGTTCGATCCCTGGCATCGCTCAGTGGGTTAACGGTCTAGCGTTGCCGTGAGCTGTGGCGAAGGTCACAGAAACAGCTCGGATCTGGCGTTGCTGTGGCTCTGGCGTAGGCTGGCAGCTACAGCTCCGATTAGACCCCTAGCCTGGGAACTTCCACATGCCATGGGTGCGGCCCTAAAACAAAAAAAAAAAAAAAAAAAAAAGGAGAGAGAAAAAAACATTATTCTGGAGGCTGAGCAGAGGACATATGATAATGGAGAGAAAAATGGGAATAAGTAGATAATCAGGGTAGTCTCTACAACAGAAGACAGTGACCCGGATGAGGCCAGTAGCGATGGGGATTGAGGGAAGAGGAAGGACTCAAAATACAGTCTGGATGGGGAAGTGACAGGATGATGCTGTGTTTGGGGGAGGGGTGGTGGGGAGGGAGAGGATGGTGTCAACAAATCCTTTCCAGCTGATTTATTCACTTTCTCCCCCCACGTAAATTAGGGAAGAAACTATCTTTCTATGAGTCTGTCTGTGATTTTTCAGAGCAGGCACGTGCTATACAGCCACCGAAGCCTGGTTTGCCCCATCTGCAGTGTTCCTTCTACATGGTCTGGTGGGATTTTCCTTCTCAACCAGATTGTTAGTTGTTTGGTGGGGGTGCTAGGAAAGACTGTGTTGCTTTCATCTCCTGTCCTGCACAGCAGTTAGCATAGTCCTTTGTTCCGATGCTGACAATCATTTGAAAATACATTTCTTTTGAGTACTTTATATTTCTTCAGTTGGACAAGAAAGATTTTACTTTCCCTTTGGACTGAACTCTTCTTTCAGTTACTAGTCCTTTGGTAGACTCTGGTGCACTTGGCATATTGATTATATATATTCAAGTTAATTTTCCCTCTGATTTTTGACTTTAGTCGACAGTAGAATTGAATTGCTGGACCAGCAAAAAGCCAAGTGCTTCATCCAAGCCTGATACTGGTATTTGTGAGGTGAGCTGCTGAGGAACACATTGAAGCATTTGGCACATGTGTTTTTCTCTTTTTGCCTCTGTGGTGAGACATTTTTCTAGCTGTGCTTTGGATTCTTACCGTTCCAGTTTTGAAATTTCCACACAGGGTTTAGCCACTTGGTGAAGAGCTTTCAGATTCCCTGCTTACTATCAGGTTGGTTTCAGCTGTGAGACCTTTGGTATCTCTTTTTCGGGGCTTGGGTTTACTGCCCACTTGATGGTCTCTGCCAGTATTATATAGTTGGAACGTTTGCGCTTTTCCTTTCAGCAGTTCTCTGTCCTCAGGGAAGCACTCCATCTTGTCTGTGCCATGGTTTTTGATTTTGACTCTGCTGCTATCCAGCTGTGACTGTTGCAGCCTGGATCACTCAGACATGGTTTTTAATTCAGTAGACTTTTTCTCATTACTCTATTTCTTATTTGCCGATTCCAGTCTGTCTCTTTAAAATAAAGCCAATTTTGTCAGTTTCTTTCTTTCTTTTTTTCCTATTTGGCAATGTTGAGATTGCCACTGCTCTTGACAGCTGCTCTCCAATATGTCATTACTCAGCCTTGGAAGTAATTTTAGAATGTTGTGTGCCCCTGACTGTGGAACATTGTGTTACCAATGTCCTGAGGGTGGTACATCTGAAGGTGGGAATGACCTGAAGAAGAATCTGTGACATTTGAACAATGCCTTACAGTTTACAAGGGACTTTTAAATCTGTAATCATGTTTAGGACTCACAGTACACCTAGGAGGGTGGCAGGACGTAATAACTTTCCGTTTTAAAGTCAAGGAAGCTGAAGATCATAAAGTTAAGTGTTTTCCCAATGTTACCTAGCCAGAAGGTCATGGAGCCAGGCTTTGAACTTATGTCCCAACAGTGCTCTTTATACTCTATGATCTTGTCTTTGCAACATCATTTAAATTTCAGGCTGAGATGGACAGGCACAATTGGATCTAGCAACTTGAACAATGTTAGCAGAGCCTAGTCTTTCCTTCTCTTGGCTTTGCCTTCCTGAATTGACTTTCTCTTTATTTAAGCTCTTCTCTTGGGGGATGGTATGGCTTCAGAATCCTATCCTACAGTCTGGGGGGAAAGGAGAACAGGCCTCTTCTGCAGAAGTACAGAGACTGCTTCTCATTCTCCCTAATTGAGTTACATGTTTATCTCTGAGCCAGTCACTATGATCAGAGGGTTGTGATGCTGATTGGTAAGCCCAGAGTCACTTGATCTCTCCTGGTGTTAGAGATACAGTCAACTGAGCTTAAACCACACATCAGGAGAGTGGGAGGGAAGTTGCTACCCAGAAGAAAGTTGAGGTATTGTTGCCACAATGAAAGTAAATGCATGCTGGGCAGACAAGACATGAGATGTCCTGTGTGCTAGATATTTTTCATTTTCTCCTCAGATCTTCTCACTGCTCTGCTCTGTGCCCCAGGAGCCTAACTTGTATAAATTCTTTGATGCCCTCCCTTTTCCTCAAGTTTCCAGTTGCACCTGGCCAATGGAGAGCTCTGGCAGGAGATTAGAGTCAAGGAGAAAAGTGAGGGCGGGGTGTTTATTCCACCAGCCCCTTTCCTGTGAGGTGAGCAGCTGAAGCTGAGGGTCATAGCTCCTGCCAGGCTCTTTAATCCTCTTTACTTTGCTTGCCCTGTATCCAGGTTCTGCTAACTGCTTTCCTTGTTCTTCCAAGCCTGGAGTGGTAATACTCTGGGGTATTGTACAACCCCTTTTAGTTTTCTTACACTCTGTTCACACTTTGGTAAATGGTCCCTTTATTAAACTGTTTAATAAAATTTAGTAACTCAGATTATTAAATTTAAGTGTACCATATCTTTCCTGCCAGGGCCTGATTGACCCCTACGGGCAGGGAAGTAAAGACCCAATCCAGGCCACATGAAAAGTGATTTGCAGTTTCTGTGTTGTTAGACTAGAAGTTGAGAAGATTTAGTGGGCTATGAAACTATGACCAAGGGATATGTGAAGGATGGCCTTAGCAAAGACGGAGCAGCATGTTTTTTTTGCTTTTTAGTTCAAAGTTGTTAGAAGTTTCTAACTATCTGTGCTAAAAATGAAATGAGCTGCCCTAAAGGTAATGAGTTTACCATCATTGATGGTATTCAACTGGGCAGCTCTAGTAACTCCCATTTTTCAGAGGTTTTTCTGAAGGGGATTCCTTCATCAGATAGTCTGTAGGATAAGTGATCTTGAGAGTCCTTTCCTACACTTTTATTCATGTAGGAATCGCATTTCCAGATGAAATTTTCATTCTTTTTGTCCTTTTAAAGGCCCATTGCTTTCTCACTGCTTGACAGATATTTTGGTATCGAGACTGGAGTTTGTGGGTGCACTTGCTTTTGTGTTGGTTTTCATTGATCTTCTGGACTCTGGTTCCTAGAACCGCCCCAAATCCTCTGGTGTGAATGGCAGGAATCAGAAGTGGTGAGCTGTATTTTGTTACCTTCTCAGTTACATGTTGAAGGCTTTAAAAAAACCTCACCACAAACTGGCAAGTGTCCCTAAGTGGAAGCCATGGGGAGGTAATCTCTGATACTCAATACTAAAGGTACCCAAAGAAACCAGCTACTAATCCTAGAGAAGTAAAATTACATCAGCAACAGGAGTTCACTGTACGTTACTATTGGGACTAACTTAAAATCTATGAAATGATATTCATATTCTCTTTATTTTATATGTTTCTGCATTCAAAAAATTGAATGATAAATATCTCCTAGCATTTTATAGGATTTATCTATAACTTTCTCCCCAGTCTTATTTTGTTCAGAAGGAATCAAATTTATTTTCCTTTCTTTCTTTCTTTTTTTTTTCTTTTTGTCTTTTTAGGGCTGCACCCTCAGCATATGGAGCTTCCCAGGCTAGGGGTCGAATCAGAACTACAGCTGCCGGCCTACACCACAGCCACGGCAACGCGAGATCCGACCCGCATCCACGACCTACACCACAGCTCATGGCAATGCCAGATCCTTAACCCACTGAGTGAGGCTAGGGACTGAACCTGTGTCCTCATGGATGCTAGTCAGATTTATTTCTGCTGAGCCACAATGGGAACCTCGGAATCAAATTTCTTAGAGACAAATTCTCCTACCCTGCCAGGTTTTTATGGACCTACTATATTAGCTGGGTCTGGTTACAAGAGCAAAACTGATCTGGCCAGCTTAATTTAAAAGGGAACTTAAAACTGATGAACCAGTCTTGGAAAGGATAATTTGCAGAACAGCAGGAATCAAGAGAAGGACATTGCTACAGGTACAAATCAACTCTTACTAAATTTCTTTTCACGGGAGTTCCCTCGTGATGCAGTGGCAGTGAATCCGACTAGGAACCATGAAGTTGTGGGTTTGATCCCTGGCCTCACTCACTGGGTTAAGGATCTGGCGTAGCCATGAGCTGTGGTGTAGGTCACAGACACTGCTGGGATCCCTATTGCTGTGGCTGTGGCGACAACAGCTCTGATTAGACCCTATCCCGGAAATCTCCATATGCTGCAGATGCAGCCCTAAAAAGGACAAAAAAACAAACAAAAAAATTATTTCCACAAATCGTGATAGTCCACATGTGAAATTGTGAGAATGAGTCCTACTGGGCCCTTGGGGTCTCAAACCTGTCTTTGGCTAGAGGAGGGCAGTGCACTATGACAAAGTCCTACGAAAGCTGCACATAGTGGCAGAGGTAATATGCCTGAATGCTGGGAAAATGGAAACCATTGTCCACATACCAGCTCTTACAGCAAGTGAGAAATTACCACATGAAAATGGAGATCGAAACAGGTGTCACAATAGTTCTGAGATGGTATAGCCTATCCTAGAGAAGTGGATTATGGTTAATTTGGAAAAAGTACCAACACATAGACATACGTTTAAGAAATAGCCACCAAGATAAATAACGTTATTTCAAAGGATTATGACTCCATTGTTCCTCTCACTTGTGGTTTTATATTTCTTTCTTTTTCTTTAAAAACTTCTTTTAATTAATTTTTTTTTATCTTTTTTTAATTGCACTTGCAGCACATGGAAGTTCCCTGGCTAGGGGTCGAATTGGAGCTGCAGCTGCCGGCCTACACCACAGCCATGGCAACGCGGGATCCGAGCTGCATCTGTGACCTATATGACAGCTCATGGCATCACTGGATCCTTAGTCCATTGAGCCAGGCCAGAGATCGAACCCATGTCTTCATATTATCGCTGATCCATGATGGGGAATTCCTAATTTTAATTTAAAAAAGTTTTTATTAGAGTATAGTTGACTTACAATGTATTAGTTTTGGGTGTAAAACAAAATGAAAATGAGTATTACTATGTTCCAGTAAATCTTTATTTGCGAAAAGAGGCAGTGGTAAGATTTGGCCCATAGGCTGTACTTTGCTGAACCCTGGTTTAGAAGCATACTTTAGGAACCCAGTCAAGGCCAGCAGTTATGGACTTAGTGTGAGTGAATAGTTTGCATAGTACCTGAGTCCTTGGAGCGTGTTGTGATGGGCCCTGAAGGTATGTCTAGTACAGAGGAAAGTACGAGAGACTTTTTTTATTAGGTGGGCTGGATTCATAACCTTGGTGAACCGCTCTGTGATTGAGGGTAAGCTGCTAGACTTTCCTGAATTTCAGTTTCTTCATCTTTAAAATGGGAAATGTAACTGGAATGTCCCTTATGTTTGTTTATGTAAATGAAGCCACTTGTGAAAGATATTCAGCAGGGAGCTTGACACATAGTGTTCACTGAACACTCTGTTTCCTCTCTTCTCCTTTCCTAAAGTTATGTGGCAAGGATAAATTGCTTAATTAGGGCACCACTGAAAGATTACTGGCATTTCATCCAACTCAGGAAATGTTTGAAAAAAGCTGATGCCATATGGCTGCAGGTTCTCAGAAGCATAGAGTAATGGGGGTGAGGTTAGTGGGTAGACGAATGGAGAAGATGTGGTCCTCTTGCTTTCTTTACAATCCTCTCCCCAGCCTGGCCTCATGTTAGAGATGGGCAGCCTCCCTTCCAGGTATCAGGTGGTTCTGAAGTGTATTAATAAAGAGTTCCTGTGGAGGGGATTGTCCATCAGGCACCAGGGTAATAACACTTTAGGATTGTAGGGATATTCAGCCTAGAAATATGTCAATGCCTTTACGTGTTTGAAGGGCTAAGTTTGTGGAAGGAGGGGGCACCTTCTGCTGGGTGGACCCATAGGACAGAAGTAGAAACAGTGGGTATGGAAGCTGTGGGCCATTCAAAAATGACATGGACAGCCTGGGGAAGGGAGGTGGTTCTTACTGCTAGAAATCTTCAAGCACAGGGTTTCTGGGATGTTAGCAAGGGAATAGATCTGATTGGGGCTGTAGATCAGGCCCTCCAACACATGAATGTTTTCAGAGCCTGTGGACATTGAAAACAGTTGTTCCTGGAGATCAGTTGCCCCAAAATATTAGCCATAGTCTATGCCTGGCTGTGGACAGGCTCTTTGCTATGATTGAGGAATAATTAACACGCACTTTCTGGGGAAGGATAGCAATAGATAACATTTATTGAGCTCTTAGAATGTGCCACTCATATATGTACTGCAAATGTTTTATTTAAGAAGTGGGTGCTCATTGTTTTGTTGTTTTATAGATGAGCAAACTGAGATCAAAGGAAGTTATATATGGTTGCCTAAGACCACAGAGATATAAGTGATGACAAAAATCTGAACATAAATATTCTAACTCCAGGCCCACTTTTAATCCCCATTTTGTTCGAAATTAAATAGAGGAGAATGTCCTTTCTGACACAATATGGTGCTGGATTAGGTGCTCCTAATGGTGAAAACACTGACGTACATCCACATTTAATAAGAAATTGTATTTCTGGAGCTAAAAGTTTGAAAATTTGATGAAGACAAATGGCCCTTTTTAGCAAAATTAAACAGCAAGGTATGAGGTGCTGGTATTCAGCTTGTGGTAACTCTCTCTGGGTAGGAAGCTTTAGGTTTAGTACGGGGTGCAGGTGTTCCTTATCTGCATATAACCTTTTGTTGAAATATCTGTAGGGTGTTTACTGCAGAGTCTGCTTTTTGTGGAGATCCCATAAAGAAGTGATCCATCCTGGTAACTGGTGTAGAGAGGGGAGGAAGGGAATGCACCAGCAAGTTCAAAAGAAATTCCAAGACATATATGCAGTTGGGTAAAAACCAAAAAAACAACCCCCCCCCAAAAACCAAAACCTTTATTTAGACAGCTGGGCTTGGGAGAGAATGGTCTTTATGAAACCTCTTAATCAGCCTTCTGATGTTGAAGGCAGGGGCTGAAGGAATGATCTGCTAGATGACATCTGGGAGAGAGGTTCAGGCCCTTTGGATTGACTTTTGGATGTGTTGACGCTAATTGACAGGTGGATTGCACGTATATACAGCCTTTAAATCCTCCAGTCCCATTCCTGGTAATAAAGTTTGAGAGCGCTGGCATGCTCTGCTGACATCTTAGGCATACTAGGCTGTGTGTTTGGAGCTCTCCCATGTATGGCTGTTCTAGAGATGTTAATTTTAACCTGATTTTCTTCGGATGCAAATGCTGAAAAGCTGAGGAGGGGGTGGCTGACACTGATTTGCTACAGGCCTGGAGACTTTTTAGGTATGTGATTCCAGAGGGGGGAAAAAAAAACACCCACAGAGAACACAGTTGGAACGTTTAGTGCAGAAAGCACAGTGCCCAACCTGCCCCAGGGAGCTATTGGCTCCAGCTCTGCTGTGTGACCTTGGGAAAGGCATTTAGGTAGAGCCTCTCTTGTCTTGTTTTCCGTCTATAAAATAAGCGCAGTGGACTGAGAGATCTTTCAGGGCAACTCTTCGTGCTGTAAATTCTGAGTCTTAAATATTTTTTTCTCAGTGTTGAAGAGTTTATTTTAAAAATTCTCTTCTATTTTTAGAAGACATAACAATTCATCAAAGAGGAGTGGTGACACAATCCTAGAAAAAAGGAAATCAGAGTATTTTCTGAAACTTTTTTTCCCCATGTAAATTTCATGTCTGTGTGTTTCTTGCTCCCTCTTCTGTCCAAACTCTAATTTTTCTTTCTTTCTTTCTTTCTTTTTTTTTTTTCCTTTTATAGCCTTTCCTGTAGCATATGGAAGTTGCCAGGCTAGGGATCGAATCAGAGCTGCAGCTGCTTGCCTAAACCACAGCCACAGCAGCTTGGGATCGATTCGAGCTGCACCACAGCTCACAGCAACACCAGATCCTTAACTTACTGAGTGAGGCCTGGGATCGAACCCCCATCCTCATGGTACTAATTGGGTTTGTACTGCTGAGCCACAATGAAAAATCTGATATTTTCACATTTTGAAGCTCATGATGTAAATTCGGTCTTTACTGTTTGAAACCCTATGCTATTATCGTAGTTGTTGATATTTCCTGTCTCTCTTTATTTTTTTCTTAAAATTTTTTTTATTGTAGTTGATATACAATGTTCTTTCAATTTCTGCTGTACAGCAAAGTGACCCAGCCATATATGTATTCTTTTTTTTTTTCATGCTATTTTCCAACATGTTCTAACCCCGGAGACTGGATGCAGTTCCCTGTGCTGTACAGTAGGACCCCATTGCTAATCCATTCTAAATGTAATAGTTTGCATCTATCAACTCCAAACTCCCCATCCATCCCCTTCTTTCCTCCCCTCCTGCCGGCAAACACCAGTCTGCTCCCCATGTCTGTGATCTGTTTCCGTTTTGTAGATAGAATCATTTGTGTCATATTTTAGATTCCACATATCAGTGGTATCATATGTTATTTATCTTTCTCCTTCCACCTTACTTAGTATTAGAATCTCTAGTTCCATCCATATTGCTGCAAATGGCATTATTTTGTCTTTTTTATGGCTGATTAATATTCCATTGTAGATATGTATCACATCTTCTTAATCATTCATCTGTCAGTAGACATTTGGGTTGTTTCTGTGTCTTGGCTATTGTGAATAGCACTCCAGTGAACATAGGGGTGCATGCATCTTTTTCTTTCAAAGTGGCATTATTATTGTTATTTTATTTTATTTGCTTTTTAGGGCTGCAGATGTGGCATATGGAAGTTTCTGGCTAGGGCTAAATTGGAACTGTAGCTGAAGGCCAATGCCACAGCCACAGCAAAGCCAGATCTGAGCCACATCTGAGACCTACACCACAGCATGCAGAAATCCTGGATACTTAACCCACTGAGCGAGGCCAGTGATGGAACTGAATTCTCGTGGATGCTAGTCAGGTTTGTTACTGTTGAGCCATGACGGAAATGCCACATGTATCTTTTTGAATGAAAGTTTGTCTGAATATAAGCTCAGGAGTGGGATTGCTGGGTCATATGGTAGTTCTATATTTAATTTTCTAAGAAATCTCCATACTGTTTTCCATAGTGGTTGTACCAATTTATATTTCCACCAACAGTGCAGGAGGGTTCCCTTTTCTCCACATCCTCTCCAGCATTTGTAATTTGTTTACGTGTTAATGACGGCCTTTCTGACTGGTGTGAGGTGGTACCCCATTGTAGTTTTGATTTGTGTTTCTCTAATAATTAATGATTTTTAGCATTTTTTCACATGCCTGATAGCCATCTGTATATCTTCTCCGGAAAAATGTCTGTTTAGGTCTTCTGCCCATTTTTCATTTGGGTTGTTTGTCTTTTTGTTGTTGAGTTGTTTGTATACTTTGGAGATTAATCTCTTGTCAGTTGCATCATTTGCAAAGATTTTCTCCCATTCTATGGGTGTCTTTTTATTTTTTTAATGGTTTCTTTTGCTGTGCAAAAGTTTTTGAGTTTAATTAGGTCCCGTTGATTATTTTTGTCTTGTTATTATTGTTGTTATTCTAGGAGGTAGTTCAAACAAGATGTTGCTGTGATTTATGTCAAAGAGTGTTCTGCCTCTGTTTTCCTCTAGGAGTTTTATAGTATCTGGTCTTACATTTACATCTTTAATCGATTTTGAGTTTGTTTTTGTGTATGGTGTTAGAAAACATTCTAATTTCATTCTTTTACATGTAGCTGTCCATTTTTTCCCAGCACCACTTACCGAAGAGGAAACACTGTATGTTCTTGCCTTCTTTGTAATAGATAAATTGGTCATTGGTGTTTGGGTCCTGTCTCTTTTTAAATTGAGGTGGAATTTAAATAATGTAAAATTAACCATATTCAAGTGTAAAGTTCAGTGGCATTTAGCACACTCACAATGTTGTAGAAACAACACCTTTATCTATCCCAAAGTATTTTTCTTGCCCCCAAATAAAACTCCATATCCATGAATTTCTCACCAGCCCTTTCTCACCTTAGTCCCTGGCAACCACCAATCTGCTCACTGCCTCTATGGATTTACCTTTTCTGGATATTTCCTCTGAATGGAATCATACATGTGACCTTTTGTGACTGATTTCTTTCACTTAGCATAATATTTTTCAAGTTCATCAACATAGTAGCATGTATCAGTACTTCATTCCTTTTTATGACTAAATGCTGTTCCATTCCATTGTGTATATATACCACAAATTGTCTATACATTCATTGGCTGATAGATATTCGGTTTGTTTCTACCATCTAGCTATTGTGAATAGTGTTGCCATGAAGATATGTGTACAAGTATTTGTTTGAGTACCTATTTACAACTTTTTTGGATATATACCTGGAAGTGCAATTGCTATGGTAATTGTGTGTTGAACTTTTTGAGAAACTGCCAGTTTTCCTCAGCCACTGCAGCATTTTACATGCCCACCAGGAATGTATGAGGATTCTAATATCTTCACACTTGTTACTTTCTATTTTTTAAATTGTAGCCATCCAAGTATATATGAAGTGGTATCTCTATTTATTTATTTTTTTGCTTTTTAGGACCCTACCCACAACATATGGAAGTTCCCAGGCTGGGGGTCAAGTCAGAGTTACAGCTGCTGGCCTGTGCCACAGCCACAGTGGGGTCCAAGCTGCATCTGACCTACACCATACCTCATGGCAATGCCAGATCATCCACCCATTGAGAGAGGCCAGGGGTGGAACCCACATCCTCATGGATACTAGCTGAATTCATTTCCTCTGCACCGCAATGGGAACTCCCTGAAGTGGTATCTTATTTTTTTTTGGCCGCACGCATGCCATGTGGAAGTCCCTGGGCCAGGAATTGAACCACACCACTGCAGTGACAATGCCAGATCCTTAACCTCTAGGCCAACAGGGAAATCCCTTATTGTGGTTTTGATTCTTACTTTTAGGAGGTCACGAAGTACGTTTCAGACTCCTACCACTCCAACCCAATACAAAAGCTAATTAATACCAGGAAAATGGTAAAATTTATTTGAGCTATCAAGCTGTTCTTAGTCTCCTGTTTTTTATACCTGACCACCTACTTTCATGCCTGTCTCCATCTTTTTCCTAGGGTACAATTCTGTGCCTTTTTGTGAAAATAAGTTTTATTAACATTTAGGACTCGTCTTTTCTTTAACAGAAAATACTTTAAAAAATATGGAAAAGAGGGTATGAAAGCCAGGAGTAAAGGAGGAAAGTGTTTTGGTTTTGGTGAACATTCAGCGAAAGATACTGGGTTCTTTTCTATGGGGTAGGTGCTAGGTGAGGTAGTTAATTACTCCTGGTCCTGTGTAGAGTTGGGGACACCAACAGCAGATTCTGGACAAACATATCCTGGAGGGCCACACCAATTGTTTCAAACACTTTGTGACTTCCTAGGGACCATGAAACTGGTTTGTGTACCCCATTCAAAAGGATATCATTTTGCTCCTCCTTCCAAGAAGTGCTGCTTCTGGAGAGGATGTAGTTGGGTTTCTAACAGTAGTGGTTTCATCTTGAGGGAACTGTCCTCAGATGGTTCATGCAGTTCAGAAATGGGTGAACACAATTCTCCCTTATGAAGACTTAAGTGTTTCATAGTCAGTGAGGACTAGTAGGCTGGCAGACGACTAAGGCTAGCAGGTGTAAGTTGTTTCTCATTGCCACCCGAATGACCTTTCTAATCAGAAATTTCTTCTCTTTCCTCATGCATCATTCCTCTTGCCAGTTAGTCAAGGCCAAGGTCAACATTTTCCATGGATAGTTCAGTTTTAAAAAAATTGATGTTTCCCATCGTGGCTCAGCAGAAACAAGTCTGACATCCATGAGGATATGGGTTCGATCCCTGGCCTCGCTTAGTGGGTTTATTGATCTGACGTTGCCATGAGCTGTGGTGTGCATCACAGATGCAGCTCGGATCTGGAGTTGGTGTGGGTGTGGTGTAGGCTAGCAGCTATAGCTCTGATTCGACGCTTAGCCTGGGAACCTCCATATGCCACGGGTATAGCCCTAAAAAGACCAAAAAAAAAAAAAGACAAAAGAAAAAGAAAAAAATCAAGGACGGGAGGTTCTCTCGCTTCTGTAGTTAATGAGATTTGCCCACCCTCTATTATAAAATGAAATATCAAGAAGTTGAGAAAAATTATTTAAAACTTGGGAATAAGACAAAGAGATGGGGTCATATGTCCTTTCAGTGTCATCCAGGGGCATAGTTTAACAGATCCACACAAGGGGTATTTAGGAAGAAGAATATATCTTGTTCATCCCAACCATTATTATTCGTTAATGTTTCCAGACTTAGTGAAGTCACATGTTAACATGTAGATTTGGCAAATAATTTCTGTTCAATAGAAAAGATAGCCCCAAAGTTTATAGCTTATTGCTCTCTAGGTCATTAGCCAGTTTTGTATTTAACCTAGTGATCTCATTTTAATGTTCTTCCAAATACTTATGAAAATCTAGATCCTCAAATGCCCTTGAGTGAGCTTTACCATCTTAATGTTTCCCTCATTAATTAACAAATTGAGTAACATCTTTGATGTATGTTCATTTGATATTTAAACGAGAATCATGTTTTTAATTTTTTGAAAATTATGCTTTGATCAGCATTTCGGATGATTTTATTGGAAACGCAGGGGAGGGTGGAATTGGGTCAAAGCTATTATCAGTATAGGGGTTATGTCCTATGGGGACTGTTTGTCATACATATTAGACAAGATGATCTTGGATCTATTTGCTGGCTCTAGCTGAACAATGCATATTTTAGGGTGGGGGGCATCTGGCTCCTCTAACTTCAAGTCTATGACTTAGGGTATTCAAAACCTTGTCTTCCACTTCCAGGGTTAATTCTGCCTAACATCTCTCGGACTTCTGCTCTGGCTTCTCTCTGCTCTTCCAGCTCTTCAGCATCTCTCTGTTCATAACCCAAACAGACAACTGGTGAGCTCTTTCATGCCCAACTTTTGATCTTCTTCTCTTGATTGTGAGGTTTCTATACTTAGAGGTTCTAAAAGCTGTGTTTTTAAGTCACTCCTCAGTACCTGTTGAAACTGCTTTTTCCTTAGGATGTCTCTGAGGTATATATCTATCTGATCTGGCTGGAGGAGAAACTCTGGGACCGTTTTTTTTTTTTTTTTTTTTTTTAAACAAGAGCAACTCATGAGTTCTAAAGTAAAAACTTGGCTTCAGACTGAGTTGAGCCTTTTCTAGTCTTTGGGGCTGAGTGATCCCTTGTGCTCAATTATATCACTGCTGTATTTGGAAATCTGCTTGCTGTTATCAGTTCCCCAGGCTGTTTAATCTCTTGGCCACTCATCAGCAACTTGGGCTGTTCTGTTTTTCCCTCCTATGTGTATTTCTTCTCACAATTCAAACAAGAATTTTGTGGAATGTGAGCTCATTTTGTGAGCTCTTCTCCCACCCCCTCAGAGAGCCTTCTTCCTCTTTTAGTTTAGAGTTGGTTTGTGTTTCATCTTCTCCATGGTTCTTAGATGGAATGAGCCTTTGAGAATCAGATCATCCTGCCTTGACTTAGGCTGAGGAAAGAAGTAGGGCTTCTTTCTTGCCTTTCTATTCTTCTCTCTTCTTGTAATGGTTTCTCTGAGGTGTCTCAATCTCTCAGCTTCTGGGATTCCAGGGTAGATCAGGGCTGAACTGCTGAGGGACTGGCTCTACTTCTAGAGGTCCTGTCTGTCCTGAGGTAAGCTCAGCTTTTTCTTCCAGCCATATAACCATTTTTTTTTTTTTTCCTTTGGGTGTTCTCATTCGTGGCATATGGACGTTCCTAGGCCAGAGATTGAATCTGAGACTTGGCCTTGACTACACTGCAGCTGTGACAATAACAGATCCTTTAACCCACTGAGCTGGGCTGGGGATTGAACCCACACCTCCACAGCAACCCAACCTGCTGCAGTCAGATTCTTAACCCACTGTACCACAGCAGGAACTCCTGTATGACCACGTTGATGACAGTCTGGGAAAACGCCAGTGTCCTCAGTTGTCATTCTTTGAGGCAAGGCTGAAATAAGTCCTGCGCTGGCCCAGGTTTATTAGAGGCTGAAGGAAGCTAGGACCTTACTTCTGTTTCTCAGGTTATCAGAATGGGCTTCTCAGGGGGAACAGGATGCTTTCTGTCTATAGGGCTGCCCAGTAGCACTTTCCACACACTCTGCTGTGGGGTGTGATGATATAACCTTATAGATCCTAGCAGAGCCTGGAATACTTGCAAAAGGATGTTGCTCAATCTGTTTGATGAATAAATGAATGAATCAAATTAGTGGGATTTATTTTGACACTTGAATTCTGCTTTGGTTGGAGCCCTGATTGGTTCACATATAGCGTTTCCATAGATCTGCCTTTGCAGTCTTCATTTTTTTAAATGTTATTGTAATATAAATTTCAGAAATGTCACATAAAATGTAGATGCTCGTATAATTAAGACGTGAGGTCTTCCTATTTCTGCCAGACACAATTTCTATCTATATGGAGAAAATTCCATGCAGGTCTGTTAGGTTCACATCACACCAGGACTGAACTAACAACTCAGCCACTGTTTGTGGTTGTACAAGTGGAAGGAGTTAAGTTGTGGGGTTTTGATGTTGCATTCCTGACTAACGGCTAATTAAATGTTATTAAACTGTTTGATTACTTAATAATAATAAAAACGAACCAGCCCTTCCACCATGTGAAGACACAGCAAGATGATGTCCATCTTTGAACTAGGAAGAGGACCCTCACCGAGTCTGCAGGCACCTTGGTCTTAGACTGACTGCACACTGAGAGCCAGTTTCTTTTCTGGACACAGACTGAAGAAAGATTATTTTAATTTTTAAGACTTCCTTCTAGCCTTTCTCCTCCTCAGTTCTGTTCTCAAGCTGTTGTCGATAGATCTGTGGTTTCCTAAATGGGACAGCTTGAAACAGAAATGAGTTCATTCTCAAATGAAATATATGAAGAAAGAGAATAGCTCTGGAATGTATTTTGGTGATTAGCCATGAAGCCAGGAGAGAAAGGGCAGCAGTTGGTTGGAAATCATCCGTATCGAATCTTCATCCATTTAGCCTCTTTCTTTATTTGTATATCACTTTCCTGTTTTAATGGAGAAAATAAAACAAGTAAACATTTTTAAGCATGTATTTTTTTGGTGGGAGGAGGATTTAGTCTAAAAATAAGATTATGCACAGCGTTCGTGCAGGAAATTTTGGAATTTTTTAGAAGCAGATGAAATTAGGTGCAAATCTTTTTTGGACTGAAGTTATATGTACAAATAAATGAGAGAGGTCTAGACTCATCTTTGGTTGCAAGCAGCTGGGAGGTAAGATAAGTTTGGAGAGATTGAACAAATAACATTTTTATGAGAGGTTTATGAAACACGGCAGCTTTCCCTTTGGATACTGACGTATTTGGAAAAGAGAAGCAAAAAGATGTCACCCAAAGAAAAGATGGAACAAAATATGACTCATACTGTTTTTTGTCTTTTTTTTTTTTAGTTTAAATATATTGAATAAAATTATCCTAAAAAATATAACTCACAGTGTGTAAAAGAGACTGCAGAGGTTATTTTGTCCAGTCTCTTTTTTTCACACAAAGGAAATTGGTGCTTAGAGACATTTTGTGACTTGCCCAGTGTCACCCAGAAACTTAATGGCACATCCTGGGGTTGAATTTGTCTCCTTTTAAATAAACCAATATTCCTATAGTGTTATGACTCCCCAGCCCCCATTTACCTAATGTGCGCCAAGTTAAAGGTTTGAGATTCTCCCAAATGCTCCAATTGAAGAGAGAATTGCGGAGTAATTTACAATCCCTTGACCTTGCTTTGCAGTTGTGGAGTTCTCAGCTCATTTTATTTAAAATATGCTAGTCTCTAATGGATAGTTTTATGGCAGACTTAAATGTAAAATTTTTTGTGTTAGCCCTTTGGAAAGGATTGAAACCTCTCAGGGACACTGCAGGTAGCCTGGATAGGCTTTGACTGTAATTAGAATCTTCAGGCTCTGTTCTGCATTCAGATCCACGTGAAATCAGGACATTTTAACTTCATTACTTGAGTGCCTTGGTGGCTGAAAATTTCAACATTTGTTTTATTATCCTGGTACATGTCTTTGTGCGCATATATCTAATTGGTAAACATTATTGCATTAAATTCTTTCTGAAAGTTTTTTTCTTTTTAGGACTGCATCCACGGCATATGGAAGTTCCCAGGCTAGGGGTGAAATCAGAGCTATAGCTGCCGGCCTATACCACAGCCACAGCAACGCAGGATCGGAGCTGTGTCTGCAACATACACCACAGCTCATGGCAGTGCCAGATCCCAACCCACTGAGCGAGGCCAGGGACTGAATCCTCAGCCTCATGGATACTAGTTGGATTTGTTTCTGCTATGCCACAGTGGGAACTCCTGAAAGTTTTTTTACACTCTTGTATTTTTCTGTCTTTTTTTTTTTTTGATTAGAGTGTAGTTGATTTACAGTGTTGTGACAATTTCTGCTATATGGCCTGGTGACCCAGTCGTACATATATGTACACTCTTTTTCTTATATTATCTTCTATCATGTTCTACGCCAAGAGGTTGGATATAGTTCCTGTGTTGTACAACAGGACCTCATTGCTTACTGCTTTTTCTTTTTAAAGTTTTGTTTGTGTCTTCTGAAGATTTATCAATTTTTGCTGATCATTTGTTTTCTAAATGTTTTTCTTCTTTCCGTTTAGCTGTCTGAAGTTTCTCTTCTCCCAATGTCTCCTGACCCTCTTCAAATTTTGCTGTTTGTTTTTGAATAGGCAGAGATTTTCTGAATAGCTTGATTAATGCATTTTTAAATTGTGGTAAAATATAGACAACATAAAATTTATCATTTTAACAATTTTAAGTGTATAATTCAGTGACATTCTTTTTTTTTTTTTTTTTTGGTTTTTTTGTTTTTTAGGGCCACACTTGTGGCATATGGAAGTTTTAGGCTTGGGGTCGGATCGGAGCTGTAGCTGCTGGCCTACAACACAGCCATAGCAATGTCAGATCTGAGCCATGTCTGTGACCTACACCACAGCTCACAGCAACGCTGGAACTTTAACCCACTGAGCGAGGCCAGGGATCAAACCATCAACCTCATGGTTCCTAGTCAGATTCATTTTCTCTGCGCCACGATGGGAACTCCTATAATTCAGTGACATTAAGTGCATTCACAATTCATACAGTGTTGTGTAGGCATCACCACTAATCATTTTCAGAATTTTTTTGTCATCCCAAACTGAAACTCTTTGCGCATTAAATAATTTCCCATTCTCTTCATCCCTCAGTCCTTGGTCACCTCTATTCTGCTTTCTGTCTCTAGGCATTTGACTAGTCTAGGTACTGCACAAGTGGAGTCATACAATATTTGTCCTTTTGTGACTGGCTTATCTCAGCACAATGTGTATATGTAGGTATGTATTCATTTTTGTTTATAGTTGATTTACAATATTGTGTTAGTTTCAAGTGTACAATTTCAGATGCTTTTTTTCTTTATAGGTTATCACCAAGATATTGGCTATAGTTTCCTGTGCTATACAGTAAATCCTTGTTTATCTATTTTATTTATAGCAGTGTGTATCTGTTAATCCCATAGTCCTCATTTATCCCTTCTCCTGCTTTCACCTTTGGTAACCATACATTTGCTTTTTGTCTGTGAATCTGCTTCTGTTCTGCACAGTGTTTTTAAGGTTCATCCATGTTGTAGCCTTTTCAGAATCTTGTTTTTTTTTTTTTAAGGCTGACTAGTACTCAACTAGTGCGTGCGCGCGCACACACACACACACACCCACCCACCCACCCACACCCCCACACACTGCATTTTGTTGGTCCATTCATATGTTGATGGACATTTGGCTTATTTCCACCTGCTAGGAACATTGACTACTAGTATCTCTTTGAGTCTCAGCTTTTGATTCTTTTGTATATATACCTCGAAGTGAAATTGTTGGATCATGTGATAATTCTATCTTAACTTTTTGAGGTATTACCAAACTATTTTCTACTACTGCACCATGTTACATTCCCAGTGGCAATGTGCAGGGGTTCCAATTTCTCCACATCCTTATCTATATTTGTTGTTTCCTCTTTTTTTTTTGGTAATAGTCATCCTGATGGGCATGGAGTGGTATCTTACTGTGCTTTTAATTGGCCTTTCCCTAATACCTAGTGATGTTGAGCATCTTTTCATGAGCTTGTTGGACGTATTATATCTTCTTGGGAGAAATGTTAACTCAAGACCTTTGCTCATTTTTTGGCTCAGGTTGCTGATATTTTTATTGAGTTTTGTTGAGTTACAGGAGTACTTTAGGCATTCTTCCCTGCCCCCCTCTTTTCGGCCGCACTTACAGCATATGGAAATTCCTGGGCCAGGGACTGAATCTGAGCTGCAGCTGTGACCTATACTATAGCTGGGGCAATGCCGGATCCTTAATCCATTGCACTGGGCTGGGGATTGAACCCGTGCTGCCACAGAGACAATACTGGATCATTAACCGACTCTACCACAATAGGAACTCCCTTTTTTTTTCTTTAGGTATTCTTGATGTTAATCCCTTATCAAATATAATTACTTGCAAATATTTTTTTGTGGGTTTTTTTATTTTCTTGATAGTGTCCTTTGATATACAAAAGTTTTACATTTTGGTGAAGTCCGGTTTTATTTGTGTGTGTGTGTATGTGTGTGTTATCTATGTGAGGCTTATGGCCTATTAAGCATCAGGTAGGCTGGTGATTGTGTTATTTCTGTGAGGTGTCAGACATGCAAGGATAGAGGTGCCTCTGTCTCTACAGCTGCAGTCATCAGCCCGGTATACGCTGGATTCTGCCTCACCCTTGGAGCACCTCTTACCCGCCCCATGTGTAGAAAGCTGCTTAAAATCTGGCAGAAGACAATCAGACTCTCCTCAGATCAATAACTGCTTTTGTTCATTAGTTTCACAAAATTTTTCGTTTCTTTACCTATGCCATATATTGAAGGAATTAATTGTTATTGCTTTTATAATTTTTTTTTTTTTTTTTTTTTTTTGCTATGCCTGTGGCTTGTAGAAGTTCCTGGGCCAGGGGCTGGACTTTTGCCACAACAGTGACCCAAGGTTGCTATAGTGACAATGCCAGATCCTTAACTCACTAAGCCACATGGGAACTCTATTATAAGTTTGATCATGTAATTAAAGAACATATTCTTTGCCATATTTTGTCAAATAGACCTGCTGGTTTTTTAAGTATGTTTGTATTATTCATTTATTCCTGAATTTATTCATTCACAACACATGTATTGTGATAGCGACCAAGAATATAAAGATGAATAAATGTGATTTCTACCTCTCAATAGTAAAGAATCTAGTGGTTTATAGATACCATTTCAGTTTGAATGCAAGGGAACAACTGGGGATTGATAAGTTAATAGCTAATATTTATTGAGTACTCTCAGCTGCAAATGAGTGAAACACAACTCATTCAGCTCTGGATTTAGAGGATAAAACAATATCAGTGACATCATATATATGTATAACTAAAGCACTTTGCTGTGTGCCTGAAACTAACTCAAGGTTGTAGTCAATTATACTTCAGTTTAAAAAATGGGCAGAAGAACTGAATAGACATTTTTCTGAAAAGCAAATGTGGATGGCCAATAGGCGCATGCAGAGTAGCTATTGTCAAACCTATTGTCACACCTGTCAGGATAGCTATTGTCAAAAAGGACACAGCCAGTGTTGCTGATGATGTGGAGAAAAGGGAACCCTAGTACACTGCTGTTGGTGATGTAAACTGGTTTAGCCACTGTGAAAAACAGTATGAAGATTTCTCAAAAAGTAAAACTAGAACTAATGTAAGACTCAGCAGTTCACTCCTGGGTATATATCTGAAAAAAAACCAAAAATACCAATTCAAAAAGATGCACGTACCCCAATATTCATAGCAGCATTATTTACAATAGCCAAGATACTTCAGTGTCCATCAACAGATGAATGGATAAAGAAGATGTGTGTATGTATATAAATATTATATATATATGTGGTGGGCTCATTTATATGGAATACTACACAGCCACAACAGAGAATGAAATTTTGCTATTTGCATTAATGTGGATGGACTTGGAGGGCACTATGCTAAGTGAAATAAGACAGAGAAAGACAAATACTTATATATGAAATCTAAAAAATGCAACAAACGAGTGCATACTAAAAAAAAGCAGACTCACAGAAACAGAGAATAAAGTAGTGGTTACCAGCAAGGACAATGGAGGGAGAAGGGGCAATATAGGGGTGGGAGATTAAGAAGTAGAAACTATTAGTTATAAAATAAGCTATAAGGATATATTGTACAACATGGGGAATATAGCCAATATTTTATAATAACTGTAAATGGGGAATAACCTTTAAAAATTGTGAACCACTATGTCATACACCTATAACTTATATAATATTGTACATCAGCTACACTTTTAAAAAAGGTATCTACCACCACCACCCCCCCCCGCCCCGTCCCAGTATCATTGGGATCCTTGGGACCCTGTCTCTCTGTGTTTCTTGACTGTGCTTGCTTTCCCTAGGCTTCATTCTCCATCTCCAAGTCATGATGAGATAAGCCCCATCAGCTGCAGGCATACGTGATTCTTAAAGCTTGTGATGGTAGAATCTCCCCGTCTCTAGTTTAATGGTGGGATACTGACTGGTCCTATTGGTTATGTGCCCACTTCTTGGACTAATCCTTGTTATTGGGTGTAATAACTTGCCAGATCTGGGTCACATGCCCATTCCTATGAACCCACATAAAGAAGGTATTTATGTGTACAAAATGTATAGATGTCTATCTCAAGCACTTTCCACTAATGACTAGAAAGATGCATTTAAAAATTTGAGAGGGGATGTTTTCGCCCAAGTCTGCTTGTTAATTTAAAGGTAGTTAAGAGTGCCTAAACTTCATCCATTAGTCTTCATTTAACTGGACTTGTTTTATATAAAATTAACCATGATCATGAGTTATTGTTTTAGGTGCTAGCATAGTGATGGTTAAAGTGAAGGCTCCGTATGAGCTCTATCAGCCCAACCTCTTTGGTGAGGTCAGCCTCTGGGGTGGCTTCCTCCTGCCATTGGGCTCACTCTTTGGGATCACATGTTGGGGCATAATCTTACAGGAGAGCAACAGTTAATTTTGAGATCTATGTTTTTCCTATGGATGGTGATACAGAATGTATGACTCTTATTTTGTCACAAAGCGGATATGACTATGATTTGTTTCACATTCGATGTAGCTTTTATCATGTATTATATTTCACATTGAATCATGTTTGGAACTGTTAGAAAAATGAAAATGGCTTTAGAAGTTTTATTCTGGCTATAAAAATGATAAATGCTCATTGTAAACAATTCAAGAAGTAGGGAGAAGTATAAAAAAGAAAGAAAAACTGCTCCAAATTCTGTCACCCAGAGATAAATACTGTTAACATATTGATGAATATCCTCCTGGATATCCTTCTGGATATTTCTCTATGCATATATATTATTATCTGTCTCAAAAATGCAAGAATGAATGCTAAAATGCCTCAAGTGCCTTTTGGAGTCCTTTGAAATGCTCATATGACCTATTGAAATAATGAAAAAGAATATTTGTCTACAGATTTCTTAGTTTCTATATTTTTTTCCTATAGAAGCTGATGCATTTCTTATAGAAGTACTTACTTATCAGTCTGGTTTTCAAATTCCTTAATATCTGCTTTTTCCTATAAGTCCTTCTTGTTTTCCTTCAGCTTTTATTGTTCTTTTTCAGACTTCTTAGTCATACATTATGGTAACCAAAATTGAGTCCTGTTTTCTGACCGTCCTTTTACTGCCAGAAGAGACTCAAGAGTTCATGCTAAATAAACATCTCTCTGTTTTGATAACTCTTAACTTGGATTAAAGAGACAATGGGAGAGGCTAGTGACCTTTTCACATAGCTGGCTGGAACAGATGGTATTGCCATTTATTTGAGTTTTGGAAGCTAAAGGCAAATAACCATAGCATCTGGGATGAGATCAGTTAAATTTAAGAATGGGAGCAAAAAATTCGGGTTTTTCTGCTAGATAAGATGTAACAGTCCGCTCTAAATGTCACCACTGAAGGAAATGTTACCTCTGCATAAACTTAGCAGTGTGGGCTCACCCAGCAGGCCTAAATCCCAACATTTAGTACTGATTGTGGACTAAGGGGCCTGATGTTCTTAACAGAATTTGGCAGTTTCTATGACCTATTACAACAGGAAGTTTCTGGAAATCATATTTCCTCTGTTGATGCACTTAGTGTGGTCAGTTTTTTCAGCCTGAGGTCTCGCAATCTTCAGCATAAAACCATCCCTTCTAGGAGGACCAAAAGTTCAGACTGGAATCACATAGAATACATGCTGTCACTTAGGAGCTGTGACCTTGTCAAGTCTTGTACCTCTTTGAGCCTTGGTCTTCTCTCCTAGAGTATAAGAATAATATAAGAGTTTAGTTGGATAATGCATAGAATACAGCAGTGATTTTCAAAATATTTAATGGGGGCATTGACCAATCAGAAAAGACACAGCTCATAACGCTAACTAGGGATCCTAGAAGCCTCCTTGCATATTTCTAATTCCTGGGGGAAGGGGGATGCAGGAAGTTCTAGGGGGGGAGCTCAGATGATCAGGGCAGTGGGGGCTCCTTAAGTGTGCTCAGCATAATAGCTGCTTGGTCATGGATATGATAGCATGTCACTGTTTTATTTATTTATTTATCCTGTATTTATTATAGTTGATTTACAACATTCTGTCAATTTCTGCTTTACAGCAAAGTGACCCAGTCATACCTATATGAAAATTCTTTCTTGTATTATTTTCCATCATGTTCTATCACAAGTAATTGATATAGTTCCCTATGCTATGCAGCAGGACCCCATTGCTTATCCATTTGAAATGTAATACTTTGCATATACTAACTGTAAATTCCCTGTCCATCCCACTCCCTCCCCCTCCCCCTTGGCAACCACAGGTCTGCTGTCCATGTCTGTCAGTGTTTTTGTTCTGTAAATAGGTTTATCTGTGCCATATTTTAGATTACACATATAAGTGGTATCATATGGTATTTGTCTTTCTCTTATTCCTTCATTTAGTATGAGAAGCTCTAGTTCCATCCATGTTGTTGGAAATGGCATTATTTTATTCTCTTTTATGGCTGAGTAGTATTCCATTGTATATATGTACCACACCTTCTCAATCCATTCATATGTCAGTGGAGCATGTCACTATTTTAATAGCTAGCATTTCAGCCTAGAGAAAAGCATTTAGCACAGTGTCTGGCAAGAAGTAAGCATTTAATGCATGTAAGTCATTGTTCCTGTTGTTAGCTTAACACTTGTAAATGTGATGATAATGATGACTACACATATTCCTGCCCACAAGCTTGTGCACTCATTGTTACCCTGCTTATAGAATGGTACCGATTACAACTAAGGAATGTGGCCCAACACAGCTCTTTTTTTTATGAGTGGCACTTCCTATTTACTCTTCTATTTCTATCATGACCCCCCTCACCCCCGTCATAGTACTTCCTCCAAGGGTCATTTTTTTCCCTGATGGTCACTACTGACTATTCAGTGCATTTGACATGCTCAGCACTATGTTAGCACGCTGGACCTGGTCCTTGGCCCTGAAACACCTCTTTGATTGCTTCCTTTGGTTGTTTTTTTTAAGATTTTTATTTTATTTTTATTGAAGAATAGTTGATTTATAGTGTTGGATCAATTTCTGCTGTACAGCATAGTGACCCAGTCATACATATATATGTACATTCTTTTTCTCATACTGTCTTTCATCATGTTCTATCCCAAGAGATTGGATATAGTTCCCTGGGCTGTACAATAAGACCTCATTGTTTATCCATTCTATGTTTTAAAGTCTTCAGTGGCTCCCGGTGAACTCTGGATTTTCTATCAAAATTTCCAATGCTGTCTTCTGGCACTCATCATACTACAGTATATCTTCACAGTAGATGTTCTTGACTAATGGGACAGTTTGTCACTCTTCTCTAAACAATCACGTAATTTCCCCCTTCTTTGACTAGTCTGTTTTTTTTTTCATGAGACATGTCTTCCTTTCTGTCTTCACCAGCCTGGCCTCCTCATGTTGCCCGAAAATACCATGATAGTTTCTGATTTCTGCTTCAGCTTGTCTCTATAGAATCTGTTTCTTTCTGCTTCTCTGTTTTGTCTCCCTGCTTCTAACTTCACCAACCTTGTGATTATATCCTCCACAGAATTTTTTTGGCACCATTATTTGCACCATTAATTTGATACCTTATATTACCTTGGTTTTATATCTTTTAAAACTCAGGTTCTATGTAATTTCTGTAATTGTGTCATAGACTCCGGGAGGATGTTTTGCGTTTGCACACTCAAGCATCCATGGTAAGAATTCAGTAAATATTTGTGGGTAGTAGTGATGATTAATTCACTGCTGATTCTGGATAGCAGAATTACCTGTCCAATGCAAGGGAGGCAGGAGAGATTTTGCAGTAAGGTACAGAATGGATAGGATTAAGAGAATATGGAAAAGAAGAGACCAGTTAAGAGTCCGTTGAGGAAATTTATGCCAGGGCAAAGGTAATGGCACTAGGAATGGGGAGGATGGAACAAATCTGAGAGATATCTGGAAGAAAAAAACTGCACGATTATAGTACGCATTCCATTCAAGGGATGAAGGGTAGAGTCAGACAGAACAATGATTCAAAGGGATACATGCACCCCAATGTCCATAGCAGCACTCTTCATAGTAGCCAAGACATGGAAACAACCTAAATATCCATCGGCAGATGAATGGATAAAGAAGATGTGGTACATACACGTAATAGAATATTATTCAACCATAAAGAGTAAAATGATGTCATTTACAGCGACATGGATGGACCTAGAGATTATCTAACTAAGTCAGGCAGAGAAAGACAAATACATGATATCACTTATATGTGGAATCTAATAAAAAATGATACAAAAGGATTTATTTAAAAAAACAGAAACCATGCCATGCCATGAGAGTTTCTGATCTCTGCTTTAAGCTAGTCTCTATAGAATCCATTTGGTGAGATTTCAAAACCAATCTTATGGTTAGTGTTGAGGTGAGGGAAGAATTGAGACAGTAGGGATAACATATTCACACTGCTGTATAAAATAGATGATTAATGAGAACCTGTTGTAGAGCACAGGGAAATCTACTCAATAGTTTGTAATAACCTATGTGGGAAAAAAAGAATGGGTATATTTATATGTATGTATGACTGATTTACTTTGCTGTACACCTGAAACTAATACAACATTGTAAATCAACTGTATTACAGTAAAATTAAATTAAAAAGCCCAACAGTCTTAAGTAGTTATTGCTGATAAAAAGGAGACATATTGAGAGCATGGAGGAATATCACAGGTAATCTGGGGTTAGGTTGTATTGCCAGGCTCTGTGAGAGTCTGGGGCAGGAACTGGATAGCCAGTGGTCTGCTCCATTCTTTGTTCTCTCCTCAGAAATTCTTTGTTTTTTTTTTTTTGTCTTTTTGCCTTATCTAGGGCCGCACCCGCGGCATATGGAGGTTCCCAGGCTAGGGGTCTAACAGGGGCTGTAGCTGCCAGCCTTTGCCACAGCCACAGCAACACGGGATCCGAGCCGCGTTGCAGCCTACACCACAGCTCACGGCAACGCAGATCCTTAACCCACTGAGCAAGGTCAGGGATCAAACCCGCAATCTCATGGTTCCTAGTCGGATTCGTTAACCACTGAGCCACGACGGGAACTCCACCTCAGAAATTCTTTAAGTACTCTGGTGTGTGCATAGCCAAAGCTACCTACCCTATTGTTCTACGGTCAAATGTTCTCAGTTCAAGTCAGTAGTTCACACTCAGTCGTATCTACCCATGATCTAATAAGCTGTGGCTAGGGCCAAAGGGATCTTAAAATAAAAATGAGGATGCTGGGCCCCAGCCTGTGGGTGGGGAGGCAGTTGTCAAGAAAAGGGGTGTTTAACGTATCTGAGGAGTTGGCAAAAGAAAGAGCAAAACTCGAGTGGCAGAAGGGATGCAGCATCAAATACGTATGTTTAAGTTAGAAAGAAATGAGTGTTTATAGACAGGAGACATGGGATCCTTATAGAGGAATAGCTTAAAGAAGGAGGTAATTGGAAGTCCTAGAGAGGAAAAAGGATATATGGTATCTAATGAATAAATAGGGGAGCTGACTTCCAGGGGGAGAGAGGAAATTTTTACTCTGGCATTAGGGAGATGAAAAAATAGAAAGCAATGTTAATGTGAAGAAAAGGGAAAGTAAGAGGCTTCTACTAGGTATCTGGGATAGACAGAACAATGCTCCCCAAAAGATGTCTTTATCCTAGTCTCTAGAAACTAAGAATATGCTACATTACATGGCAGAAGGGACTTTGCAGATGTGATAAAGTTAAGGATCTTGAGAAGGGGAGATTCTCCTGGGTTATCTGTGTAGGCCAAATGGACTTACAGGGGTTGTCATAAGAGGGATGGAAGAGAATCCGTATTAGGAGATGTGATCGCGAAGGCAGAGGTCAAAGAGAAGGAGAGATAGAACAGGAAGAATCTGAAGATGTTATGCTGCTGGCTTTGAAGATGAAGGAAGGGCCATTAGCCCAGGAATGTGAGTGGTCTCCAGAAGCTGGAAAAGGCAAAGAAACAGATTCTCCCATAGACCTTCCAGAAAGAAAGCCCAGCTTGCATCTTGATTTTAGGAATTCTGACTTCCATAACTATCGGATAATAAATTTGACTTGTTTCAAGCTGCAAGATTTGTGGGATTTGTAATGGCACAATAGGAAACTAATACAGTCTCTCAGTCTTTTCTGACAAGAATGTGATATCATTTGCTTATGTGTGATGAAGAAAGAAGAGGATGCATTGGAGAAGTAAGCTTAGGGCCTCTTACAAAGTCAGAAGCCTAAGTAGAGGCCAGAGCATAGAAGCTGGATAATAATCATAGTGATAAAATGCTAAAATAAGTGCTAAAACTTACTAAAGCTTCACTATTTGCCAGGCACTACACTATTATAAGTGCTTTACATAAGTTATTTCATGTAGTTCTTTCTGTTCCTTCCTTCCTTCCTTCCTTCCTTCCTTCCTTCCTTCCTTCCTTCCTTCTTTCCTTCCTTCCTTCCTTCCTTCCTTCCTTCCTTCCTTCCTTCCTTCCTTCGTTCCTTCCTCCCTCCCTCCCTCCCTCCCTCTCTCTCCTTCTTTCCTTCTTTTTTTCTTTCTTGCTACACCCACGGCATATGGAAGTTCCTGGGCCAGGGATTTAATCTGAGCTATAGTTTTGACCTCTGCCACAGCTGGATCCTTAACTGACTGTCCTGGGCTGGAATTGGAACCCGCTCCTCAGCATCGACCCAGGCTTCTGCAGAGGCAATGCTGGATCCTTAACCTGCTGCACCAGAGTGGGAACTCCTCATGTAATACTTTACATAACTCACTAAAATAGGTGCTATTATCAGCCCTATTTGCTCATTAGAAAACTGATGCATTGGAAGATTAAGTAGCTTGCTTACTGCTATACAGAGTAATATCAGTGCCAGGACTTGAACCCAGGTAGTCTGGCTTCTGAGGTCTAGACACAGGCTCTACTATGGATGAAGGGTCTGTTCTTTGTATGACTCCTGAAGGCTTGTGTCTGGGGTTGGAATCAGATGAATGCCTGACACTGGACACCACCTGACCTCTAACAGACATTGCTCTAGCAAGTGAACTCAGTCTGGTGTGAGTCTCTCCCCTCTTCCATGATCCCTACTCTCACTTCTATATCAGCTCTTCTAATCTCTCTCTCTCTTTTTCCTGAACATCTGCTTCTCTAGCTTCTCTTTGAAGAGCCAAAGCTTTTCTAAGTGTCAAACTTAAAAATAGAATAGGTTATACATTCTCCTCTGAGTTAAACACCTAATACATGCTAATGATATTCCTGTGGAAGGCTGTTTTGGTTAGTTTGATCTGTTATAAGAAAATACCATTGACAGAGAGGAAAGAGACGGAGAAGGTGAGGGTTGAACATTTAGTTACATTTTGGAAACTCTGGGGGACAGATTGTTGGACATACCATGATTCCAACAACAAAGCACAGAGCAGATGAGTTTTCATTGGGAGGTGGCATGGAATTGTCCTTAAATCTTGGGCTCTGCACCTCACACACCCCAGTTTGATTCAGCGTCCATTGCTTACCAATTTCATGAAATTAGTCATGTTCCATCTCTCTGAGCTTCTTATCTATAAAATGGGACTAATAATAGTGGAATCCTTGTGAGGATTAATTGAGATCATCTATGTTAAGTGATTATGGTAGAGCATTAAGAGAATGCTCCATAAATTTATTGTCATTATTTTAGGCAAGGAGGAATCAGTGCCACCAATCTACTGGTGATTCTCGGACTTGGAAACTCCTTGGTACACTGTTATTTAACTATTCTTTAGGCTCCTCCATTACTAGTAGGCGCTGCTAGATTTAGCAAAATGTGGGATATCCTGTGAAAGTAAAGGATATCCAATTACATTTCAATTTCACGTAAACAATGAATACTTTTTAGTATCAGTATGCCCCAAATATTGCATGGGTCATAATTACATTAAACATTTTTTGTTGTTTGAAATTCAAATTCAGCTGGGACTCCTGTATTTTATCTGGCAGCCCTAGAAGCCTAGTAGCTGTGTAACCTAAGGCAAGTGACTTAACTTCTCTGTGTCTCAGTTTTCTCATATATTAATTGGGTGATTGTATGTAAAGCATTATATATATGAACAGTGGCTCATAGTAAATGCTCAGTGAATTATTAAAATAAATGTTACCATTCATGTGCTGGTTGTACATGAATAATGCCAAGATTCTGATGTTAAGTCCTACAGTCATAATATTGAGGATTCAAGTGACATTTAAAAATTATATATCCACTGCTATTGTATTTAGCATCCATCTGGTATTGTCTTTAAAATGTAACCTTAGAATGAAATCAAAAGAGACTCCATTTTCATAATAGGCCCCCTTGGCTTTAATGAATTTCACTCTCCCATAAATTCTTATGTCAGGATTGACAACCAGCAAGGAAAATTCAACTCTAACTCTCCATTTTTCCAATTTTGCCCTTTGGAACAGTGCTGAGCTGGAGTTGAAACTGAAATGAAATTGTTTCTTCTTTTTCTCAAATCACAGAAGACTTGTCTGAAGGTTTTTTAGAAGTTTCTTCTCTTTTTCCTTTTTTTGGTCTTTTTGCCTTATCTAGGGCCACATCCACGGCATATGGAGGTTCCCAGGCTAGGGGTCTAACAGGAGCTGTAGCTGCTGGCCTTCACCACAGCCACAGCAACGCGGGATCCGAGCCGCATCTGGAACCTACACCACAGCTCACGGCAACGCCGGATCCTTAACCCACTGAGCAAGGCCAGGGATCGAACCCGCAACCTCATGGTTCCTAGTTGGATTCATTAACCACTGAGCCACGAAGGGAACTCCAGAAGGTTTTTTAGAAGTTTCAAACCAATTCAAAACTGGTTCTTTGGCACTGAGAGGGTTTTAGATGAAAGGCTCTGAATCTGAGGTGTAGCTGCAGTTCTCATGGGGGAAATGCTTATTTATTAATTTAACCCAGATATTGTGTTTCAAATTTGTCAGAGGTTAGTACTTACCATTATTATTATTATTATTTTCTTATCAGAGTCTTCACTAGTTAAAGTCAGTGGCTATACACATCTCTGATCCGAGAAAGTTACAACTAAATTTCTCTCTCCTTCACTTGAAGTATCCCTCAAGCCTCCCATTCCCCCCCACCCCAAACTCCCGAAGTTCTACTTATCTTTCCAGATTCAAATAAGGTCCCTTTCTTGAGGCCATCTCAGAATTAATCTTTATGAGAACATTTATCATACAGAAATAATCTTTACGAGAACATGTATATCCTCAGATCCTGGTCCCCTGGGGGGAGGGACAGAGAGCATTGGTAATTCATCTTGAAATTCCCAATGATGCCTTGCAGGTAGTAGATGGCTCAATAAATACTTGTGGTGTTGAGCTGAAAACATCTATCATTTGGTAGGACTTCAATGTCATGACAGAAAGACTCATATTTTAACAAATATTCACCTTTGCAAACCAATTGGAAGGATCTGCTTTTATTAGAATTGGTGAACTTAAAATATGGAAAAAGATTTTTTTTTTTTTGAAGCCCAAAGCATTATAGTATTTATGGTCTCAGGTTCCACAGATAGAATAGGTTGGAGCATGATTAATTCGCAGTATACATAGGAAATAAGTGATTTGATGGAAATTCTCTCAGTTTTTAGTGAGAGAACTCCCTTTCCTTCTCCCATAAGAAGGATGCTATCTATGGTGTCGACAATGGCTGGCTGGTCTTAAGTCTCTAAGCCGGTCTTAAGTCTCTAAGCCAATGTTAAAGGGTTGGGTCTCTCACTGGGTGGGTTGCTTGTCAGTTGCCCCTCTTGCTCCCCTGCCCACTCTCTGCCTTCATGCCCCAGAGACTGACCTTTCCAGATTTCATCTCCCTTGTTCACCTGCTGACTGCCTTCCAGGTGGGTTTGGCCAACAGAAGGCACCAGCAGGTCAGGAAAAAGACACTGGGAGTATTCTTTTTCTGTTTCTTCCATGCTTTTACATTGCATTGCTGGCAGCAACTGGATCCTTTCAAATGACAGCTCCTGCTGGGCCCCTTGTCCATAGCTGGTTAACTCTCCTGTGTCTCATAGGAGGTAACAGTTCCTCACTGTTGCTAGCTTTATCAATCCTGCTTCCTAAACCCTGCCTTCACCTCTATAACAAGTCCTTTCATTAATCTTTATTTAAAACATCTAGAGTAGATTTTGTTGTTGCTGAAACAGTACCAGTCACACTGCCCCCCCCAAAAAAAAAGTTCTCTTGTGGTGCAGTGGGTTGAAGATCCGGCATTGTCACTGCTGTGGCTTAGGTCACTGCTGTGACACATGTTAGATCCCTGGCCTGGGAACTTCCACATGCTGTGGTCGTGACCAAAACCAAGCCAAAACAAACAGTCACACTATCCAAAGCAAGGGCTTAATAAAAGGTGAAATCATTTTGAGTGAGAATTTTAACTGTCTTTACTCGGTTAAATCTTCCTAAGGTCCTTACTATGTCCCAAACCTTTCCTTAGCTAAGGCATTACAAAGAAGAAAAACCTGTCTCTGATCTTAGCTGGTTACAGTCTGGTGCTGTGATCTCTGAAGAGATCTTTAGATTCTGGGAAGAAAATTTCTGTATAGAATATTGGGAAAGTTGAATAACAGTATATTACGTATGTGAAAATTGGGAAGAGTAGATCTTAAAGTCTTCATCACAAGAAAAAATTTCTTTTTGTGACTAGGTTGCTGATATATATTAGCTAGAGTTACTATGATGATCATTTCATAATACATACAAATATCAAATCATTATACTGTGCACCTGAAACTAATAATGATGTATGTCAATTATATCTTGATAAAAATAAATAAATTTGATCTATGTTTTGAAAACAATAGAGGACAATTCTGACAGGTGAGGCGGAGTTCCCAATATAGAAATATGGAGCAAAGCATTTTCACTTTTGTTTGCCTTTGGTATATTGTGTCTAATTGCAATTTCCTATGCTGTTCAACAAAATTAATATTATAAAAACAAAGACTTTAAATATAATAAAATAAAAACTTAATATTCAAAACCAATCTTAAAGACATGAGGTATTTTGCTTTCATAAAATAGAACAATGCTCAAAATTTGCTCCCCCCTCCCTTTTGTTTTTGTGGAGACAGATGCCTATCGGATATACTCTGTTTAGGATGTTCCAGAAAGTTAAATGTGCTTTATATGTTCCTCCAGGTTAAAATTTGCTTTACAATAATGAGAACATAAACTGCTCTGCAAAAGAAACTTATATTACAGAGGGAGAGAATTTTGAAAAGAATCAGTCATTATGCAATTTTGTGGCCAAAATTAATGTAGTGATTTTTATCAGAAATTTCTGAGCTGTATACTAATTTCTCAAATGAAGAACTACAGAAAGTATTGAGCCCATTTGTTAAAAATATATATTGTATCATTTCCCAATTAGTTTGGAGATGACTGAGAGATTTTATGAGTATCTATTAGGGAAATCTCAAAGAAGATATTTTTCAAGTTTGACATAATGGAATTAAAAACTATGTCATAACCAATGACACACTTCTTCCATTAGACTTGATGAATTTTTGTGAGGTAATTTTTCTAGCTATGAGAGATATTAAAACTAAATATTGAAATTAACTGAGCCCAGAATGAGAATGTCCACTTGTCTTATCACTAAACATTTTACTGATTTCCAATAATGAAGATATCTCACTTCTCTAAAAAGTAAATAATAAACATTTAATTTATGTGATCATTTCTTTTAATAATTAGCAATTTAAAATGTTACTGGTGAGGAGTTTCTGTCGTGGCTTAGTGGTTAATGAATCTGACTAGGAACCATGAGGTTGCGGGTTCAATCCTTGGCCTTGCTCAGTGGTTAAGGATCCGGCGTTGCCATGAGCTGTGGTGTAGGTTGCAGACGTGGCTCAGATCCCGCGTTGCTGTGGCTGTGGTGAAGGCCGGCAGCTACAGCTCCTGTTAGACCCCTAGCCTGGGGAATCTCTATATGCCGTGGGTGCGGCCCTAGATAAGTCAAAAAGACAAAAATAAGAAAGTTACTGGTGATAAAAGAATATTATCACTGTTAAGTAAGGTAAGGCTTATTTGAAACATATTGTGGGAGTTCCCTGGTGGCCTAGTGGTTAAAGATCTGACATTGTCACTACACCAGCTCAGGTCACTGCTGTGGTTTGGGTTCAGTCTCTGGCCCGGGAACTTTTGCATGCCATTAGTATAGCCAGAAAAAAAAAAAAAAGAAAAGAAAAGAAAGGAAGAAAGAAAAAGTAGTTTCCATTGTGCCTCAGCAGGTTGAGGACCTGGGAAGATGAAGGTTTGATCCTTCACTGAGTTAAGGATCTGGCATTGCTGCAAGCTGTGGCATAGGTTGCAATGTGGCTTGCATCTGGTTTTGCCATGGTGTGGCACAGGCCTGCAGCTGCAGCTCTGATTTGGCCCCGAGCCTGGGAACTTCAATATGCTGCAGGTTCAGCCATTAAAAAAAAAAAAAAAAAAGGAAAAGTATTGTTTATGACATCTTTGATCTTTTAAAATACTTCTTTTTTTGTATATCTTTTAATGCATATGTTGTATATATTACTCCATGTATTTAAAGCTGGAAGAAGCTTTGGAATTCACTTAGCCCAGCCCTGCCATTTCAGCAATGAAGAAACTGAGGCAGAAATAGTTAGAATAGGTGCCTGGGACTAGAACTTAGGTCTCTGTGTTCCTAGGACAGAATTCTTTTCTCCATATCACACTTGCTTTAGGCTATAGTATTTAGGAACAGTAAAATATAGACTCCATTCTCTTTGTCTTATAAGTGACAGCCTATTGCTGTTGAAGAGTGGTGAGTCCATTGATGGGAAACATAACTATTTGCCAAATCTCCTGAAAGTGTGGCTTTGTGATGACAGCCCATTCAACTCTCTTGTCCCTGGAAGTACAATAAAGTTCCAGAGCTGGAACTTGGGATTTGTTCATAGTCTACATATTCCCCACTCAATGCAAATTATTAATTCCTTCCATTCAAACAGCAAAAAATAAAACCACCAAAAACAGTGAAAAGTCTTGACTGAGAATCCAGAAAGCTATGACTACTATCCAGAAGCATTCACCCAGTTGTACTGTGTTCTTTGGGAGAGAGGCCCTGCACGGGTTGAATGGGAACTTGGGTGTGAAAATGGTAGCTACGGCATTAGGGTTCTCTTTCTTCTTTTATTTTTGTTTTACTTTATTTTTGGCTGCCTCTGTGGTATATAGAAGTTCCCAACCAGGGATCGAATCTAAGTCACAGCTGTGACCTAAACCACAGCTGTGGCAATGCCAGACCCTTTAATCTACTATGCTGGGCTGGGGATTGAAACTGTGCCTTAGCAGTGACCTGAGCTGCCACAGAGACAGTGCTGGATCCTTAACCTGTTGTGCCATAGTGGGAACTCCTCTTATTTTTCGAGAAGGGCTAAACATCCCCAACTCCTTCTAAAATTGTTTTTCCAGGAGTTCCCATCGTGGCTCAGCAGTTAACGAACCCGCCTAGCATCCATGAGGTTGCGGATTCTATCCCTGGCCTCTCTCAGTAGGTTAAGGATCCAGTGGTGCCATGAGTTGTGTAGGTCACAGAGGTGGCTTGGATCCTGCATTGCTATGGCTGTGGCTGTGGCGTAGGCTGGCGGCTACAGCTCTGATTCGACCTCTATCTAGCCTGGGAACCTCCATATGCTGTGGGTTTGGCCCTAAAAAGCAAAATAAAAATAAAATAAAATAAAATAAAATAAAATAAAGTAAAATAAAATAAAATGGTTTTTCCAACAAATAGAATGCTTAAGCTTGGGGAGGAAGAACCAGAATTGGATACATGCTATTGGGAGAGGTGGTAGTTCTATTTTAATACCTCTTCTCAAACCTAATCTTTGAGTTACCAAGTCCTTGGTGTTTAAGATCCTTGAGGGAAATGTGACAGAGACAAATCCTAGGTCTTTCATTGCTTCATGCTAATTGAGAGACCTTGGGCATCTGATTGAAAGGGACTGAGGTGTTACAATGAGATAGCAAGTCCGTCTTTGTAGGAGCTTTGTGAGGACTAAATGGAGCAAAGTATGGAAAATCGCATAATGCTAGATTCTCAGTAAGTGATGATCACCATGGTATGAGATACTACACATAGAGGAAAGGTATTGAGAATAATACAGTGAATACCTCTCATTGCATTCCTCTGTATGCCCCCTCCCCATCCCGTATGTAACCGCAATCCTGTAATGGTGCTTACATTGCCATAGGTGTCTTTATATTGTTGCAAAAAATGATCGATAGAATATTGTTTGGATGTTTTAAAATACAAAAACACCACTTGGTGTGTTTCATTCTGTAACTTCATTTTTGCTTTATGTTTGTGAGGCTCATACTTATTCGGTGTAAGTCTAATTTGTGTCATTTTCATAACTTCTCCTATTGATAGATATTTATGTTGTTTCAAGTTTTTTTCCCCCTGCTGCAATAAATGCTATCAATCGCAGTAATTTCTGTATTCCTCCATTTTACTCATTTGTAAAATAGAGTCAGAGCATTTTCTCTGCCTCTATTGCAGTAGCCCTTACATAAATAATATTTTTAGAGCATTTTCCAGTTTACAAAATGCCTTTAAATCCATTTTAGCCTCCTACAGATGGAGACCAGACTCACACTGGGGTTTTTTGTATCTCAAACTGATACTCATTACAGTATCTTATGTTGTGAAAGTTCTTATAAACTCCAAAGATTTTCACCAATGTGAAATAACATCATCATTGCAAAAAGTACCTTTTGCAGTAGCTCAAAGCCCACTTGTTCTTTCTGTTTATCTTTCAAATAGGGTTTCAGATTCTATAGCTGAATTTTCCCAAACTGAAGTCTTGCAAAACACATCCAATTTTCAATTTTCCATCCTGAGGTAAAAAATAGTTCCTTGCAATAACTTTGGCATTTGCTGTCCAGTCAATGTGGCTTTTTAGTGAGTTTCTGTATAATCAAGATTTCCATGGCTTTTTTTTTTAAGTTGAGTTTTTACAACTATAAAATTAGTACAAGATTGTTATATAAGAATTTGGAAACTGTAAATGCAAAAAGAAAAACTCACTCAGAAACAAGCACTGTTGTCATTTTGGTACATCTCTTTCCAATTATTTTTTTCAACGTGTTTGTGCAGTTAGGCTTATGCTGTTGATTCAGTTTTGTACCCTGAATTTTCCACTTAACTTTATAATGTAAGCTTTCCCTATATGGACTTTTAGTGGCCAAAATTTACCCAGAAAGGAAGTCTGTGTCTCCAAGGAAACTCATTCTCAGAAAGGAAAAAATTCTGTTCTTCACGAGGTTATGGGAAAAATGCCTCTGGTTGTTCAGGCTGTCCCTGAGTAATTCCTTATTAATGTGCAAGTAAACTTCTGTTTTCTGAGTTTGGTTTCCATAAAGATAATGGCTGGTGTAAATAAAATATGTAAGCTGTTTGTGTATACATTTACACATCAAGTATGTGTATGTGTGGGTATATATGTGTATATGAGTAGATGTTTGCATTTGCACATGCACACACATTCACACACAGAGACACACACCCCTTAGGGAGGAAGTTGCAATATGATAGACATAAAGTACTATATTACTATTAGTTTACCATTTTTAACTCATCTTTATTCTAGCTTTATGTTGTAATTTTAATCTTAGGCTTCTTCCAGGAAGAGGGTGAAATAAAGATTAATGACAGCTGGTAGTCCAAGTTAATTTGCTGTTGGAGAAACTAATTATCCATGCTGGTTTCTCCATCAGTATAACAAGACAACACGTAACCATTGACTATTTTGTTTATGACGAAGCTAATCAAAGTTAATTAAACAGATTTGAGTTCACAATACAGATAATTACAAGTAATTAAGGTACACTAGGCTTGTAGTATACAGAGAAAAGTATCTTTGAAACCTAAATTGGGATCTAGTTTCCTCAGATTCAGTGAAAATGTTTGTAATATAAACAGTAATGAAGTCAAATCTGCCTAGGAAAAATTTTTTTCATAATCCATCACTAACTTTTAAAAAAGTTACATCATAATTGTCTGATATTTTAATTCATAAAGTATATAAGAATATGACTTTCGGAATTCCCATCGTGGCTCAGTGGTTAACGAATCCGACTAGGAACCATGAGGTTGTGGGTTTGATCCCTGGCCTTGCTCAGTGGGTTAAGGATCTGGCGTTGCCGTGAGCTGTGGTGTAGGTTGCAGATGTGGCTCGGATCCCGCATTGCTGTGGCTGTGGCGAAGGCCAGCAGCTACAGCTCCTGTTAGACCCCTAGCCTGGGAATCTCCATATGCCACGGGTGCGGCCCTAGATAGGGCAAAAAGACCAAAAAAAAAAAAAAGAATATGACTTTCCCCAGGCAGGGTACAACATGCAGAGGAGCCAATGTGAGGTTATGGAATACTTTGTTTTTTGGAAGTGTTGAAATGCTTTTGAATTTCTAGTGAATAATATTGAAATATATTTTCCAATTTACCTGAATTCACTGTAGCCTCCTTTTCTGACTCCAGAGTATATAACTTCACCCCATCACCACAGAGGAGGTGGAAGACATCTCTTGATTTCAGGCCAGAACTCTGTGTAGGTCCCTAACAGACTGGTCTAGCAGAGGATAATTCTTCTTGATGAGGCCCCTGTGTGACCAGTCTCTGGATGAGTTTGGAGGCAGAGCCATTGTTACTTTCTGACCTGAGAGCTCTGCCTGGCCCACAATTGGGATTATTTGATGAAAGAGAAATAACAGTGGGAGTTATCCCATTTGGGTGTCTGTCTTTAGAAAACTCTAGTTAGGTGGGTTCCCTAGTTCCTTAGGGAAGAGGTGGGAGGGATGTATGCTTGTAAAATAGAAAAAAAATTGGCAGTATTTGAATGTGGATTTTATTGGACACCTTGGGAACAGTGCTTCAAATCCTATTGGCTTCACCTTATTCCAGCCAGAGCAGTAGCAATGAGCTCCCCTTAGGTTCTGAGCAGCTTCATGCACTTTCAGTGGGACAACACCCTTAGGCTACAACTGTGCTTTCTTCCTGTACTAGGGATTCTGTGCCCTTGGGGTCCTGCTTGATACTCAGTATTCATAACAGGTAAGTACTGGGGAGTTAAAATGCTCCTTGGGGTGACCCTTGACCAACCCTTGACACATGCTTCTTTTCCCTTTTCCTGGTGGGGAGCCCATTTGATAAGGTGATAGAACACCTAGTATCTGGTAGTGCTGGCTAACTCGGTATCACATCTTTGTAGTTGTTCTCCTTGCTTTCCTCTTTCATTCTCCTGTCCTTCACTTCTGACCCCTGGGATCCCACTACCAAACAAGCTACTTGAATGTTAGCTATTGTCTCAGTGTTTTGGGGATAACCCAGGTCAGATCTGTTAGGCTTGGATGCACGGGAGGATGTTAGGCCTATGAAGAGCAGTAGGAAACCATGGATGAAGGGCAAGCTGATGAGATCAGTTTGGTTTATTCTGAATTTGAGGCTGCGGATAGGACCCTGGTCACAGAAAGCTCAGTGTGCATTTCAATGATATTGCTAGCCAGGGTTTTCCTGAGGTTAGAATCCAGGTTTCTTAGATTCTAATTTTAGCTTCTGATGCTGCACTGATGAGTCTTCAGTTGCTTTTATTTCTTCAAGGGTAGCAGTCTGTATTTAGTGTCTACTGCTGTATAAAAAATTACTTGGAAACTTGGAAGTTTAAAACAAACATTTATGATCTTGCACAGTTTTGGAGAATCAGGAATTCAGGTGTGACTTAGCTGGTCCAGGGTCACTCATGAGACTGCAGTCAAATTGTTGGCTGGAGCTGCTGTCTATGAAAAGTTGACTGCGGTTGTGGATGTCTGCTTCCATCTCACTCATGTTGCTATTCTCAGAGACTTCCCTTCTTCACTGTGGGGGCCTCTCCATTGAGCTGTTCATTATGGCTTACCACAAAGTGAGTAATCTGAGACAAAAGATCTATCAAGAAAGAGAAAGAGCCATGGTCTTTTATTAAACTTGAAGGTGACCTACCATTACTTCCATTGTATACTCTTGGTCCCACAATCTTAGTACAATCTGGGAGGGGGAACTACACAAGGGTATGAATACTAGGAAGTGGAAATTATTGGGGACCATATTGGAACATGCAACTACACAGTCTTCTCATTTTCTTCTTTTAGATAAAGTTTTATTATATAACGAGAGTGCAAAAAAATAAAAAATCGAACACTGAAGAATTTAAATTGAGTTGAACTTTGCCTAATGTACTACTCCCCAGGCCCAGTCCTCATAGATTATTAACTGTTTGTTTTTTTCTTCCTGTTTAACAACTGTATTAAATAACTATAAATAGTATAATTTCTAAATTTATAGTATAATTTCTAAATTTGTCAGAATTTTGTTCACAACTCCTACTTTCATTATCCTTCTATTTCCTAAATGTTTTGGTGACGTAATTATTTTTAGTTCCCCTCCTGGTTGCCTTAGATATTTAGGATGTACTTAAACATCTGGTTTTGATCCTTCATTTATAAATGAAGCCACTACATATGGTGATATAAGATTAGAAACTTAGTATTGCCTCTCCTCACTCTTGACTTCTGTTAGCTATTTCACTCTTTTAATCTTATGGATGTTAGTAATATTTACATTCTGTTCTATAAGTTTACTCGCTTTTCATTCCTTGACTATAGATTGAATCTTTTTTTTTTTTGTCTTTTTTAGGCACATGGAAGTTCCCAGGCTAGGGGTCGAATCTGAGCTGTAACTGCCGGCCTATGCCACAGCTACAGCAACTCAGGATCCGAAGCTTGTCTGCGAACTATACCATAGCTCATGACAATGCCAGATCCTTAACCCACTAAGCAAGGCCAGGGATTGAACCTGTACCCTCATTGTACTAGTTGGATTTGTTACTGTTGAGCCATAACAAGTGGGAACTCTCAAAGAGGTTTTCTATTTTGTACTTTTGCTCTGTGTTTGGGGAAATAGCCCTGTCTTTCAGATCAGGTACATTCTTAACAGAATTGAGTAACTTCAGTTCCTCTTTTGGATTTGTTCTTGCTGTTATTCTCTGGTTGTTCCTTTTTCACAGAAGCGTGTGTGTGTGTGTGTGTGTATGTGTATGTATGTATGTGTCACCTTTCTAATTTCTTTGATCATCTTAGTCTTTCTCATTTACCTTCTCAGACTTTGTTCTTTCTCCAGCTCCAGTGCCTATATAATATGCTCTCCTCAGCCCAGTCTTTTGTTGCATTTAGAAAACAGTTGTTCAAATCTCTAGCAGGGTGACATTGCTGAAGCAAGCCTTCTGTATAAACATGGAAAAGTGGTACAACATTTGTTTCTGACCTTTCTGGCAGCTTAATTTTTCCTAGAGAGAAGCTGTCATCTGTTTTATGATGGAAAAATGTTAGCCTAGACTGCTTTCCTTAGAAAGAGTTGGGTATCTGTATGTAGATCACAAGATTTAGCCACCATTTTACTACGAATAGTGAACATTTTTGGAGTGTTGTCTCTGTGTCTGAGACATGACATATATATTATCTCTTTCTTTCAAACAGCTTTGAAAAATAATTGCTATTACTTCATTTAATAAAGAAACAGGTTCAGCCAGGTAAAATAACTTCTCTGAAGTCACCCAGATAGTAAATTTGAAACTAGGCTTTCAACCTAGGTCTGATGGAGGCTCTAAGGCATTACTTTTAAAAGGCTTCTCAGAGTTCCCGTCGTGGCTCAGTGGTTAACGAATTCAACTAGGAACCGTGAGGTTGCGGATTCGATCCCTGGCCTTGCTCAGTGGGTTAAGGATCCTGCGTTGCGGTGAGCTGTGGTGTAGGTTGCAGACGTGGCTGTGGTGAAGGCCGGCAGCTACAGCTCCCGTTAGACCCCTAGCCTGGGAACCTCCATTTGCTCCGGGTGCAGCCCTAGATAAGGCAAAAAGACAAAAAAAAAAAAAAGAAGGCTTCTCTCTGTGGCTTGACAAAAGAGGAATAAATTACTGCAACATTTCAAAAGGCTCAATTTTTTAAACTTTTCTCAGTTTGGTAAAGACAGTGTTTTCAAAAGTAGCACTTGGCATAATTCTCATCTCTCATGTACAGTACTATTTTAAGAGACTAAGACATTTATTGAGAGAAAGCTTGTATAGAATTTTGAAGAATACTCTTGCAAATAAATGGATCTATAATCTCGTGCAGGGAGGGGATGAGGTTTTTTAGGGTTTTTTTTTTGTTTTCGTTTTTTGAAATGAAACTGAACTTTGAGTTTATCTCCAGGGAAGGGAATTATAGTTGATGAATGAGCTTAAATAATATATGAGTATTACTTAAAGTGAGACTTAGACAATTTGGATAGCAAAAGATCTTTATCAAGATCTTCAGGAGCTAATCAGGTGCTGTAATATGGTGGGGTGGAGTGAAGATACAGGCGAAGGAGTTCTAGGATTTATAAAATATGGGACTATGAGAAAAATGAGTAGCCTATTTGTCAATTAAAATTCTTATTTTGGAAGACGTCCCAGCATAACATGCGCTGACAAAACAAAACCACACAGACACACACGCACACGCACACGCACACACACACACAGCCAAACAAAGGATGGGGAAGAGGTGCAAATAAAGGGTTAAATACATCGTGTTACACATAAAATGAAATCTGTTGTGCCGCATACCTAATTGCCACTCCTACAGGCTACACTTGGACCCATGCAATTGCACCAACATAAGCTCTTTACGAATAATTTGCCTTTTCTCTGCATTTTGGTATAGTCCCTAATTAGTAAGCCTATTCCTAGAATTCTCCCATAAACTCCCATTCTGAAGCTCTCTTGCTAATTTGGCTTATACTCCCCCTACTGGCAGACCAAACTCTTCTACCCAATTATCGTGGATTCCACCATTGCCAAAAATCACAGGATGTTAAGTACCAAAAGCCTTTCTCTTTAATTTGTTATGCTGTTAGGACAGCCAGAGGATGAAAACGAAGATTTTTCTTAACTGACGCTCTACCTGCAGGAAACCCTCTTTAGATGATGACTTCCTCTATATGGGTTCATTGCATTATTGTTCAGAACAACAATGCCGCAGACAGAAGACCAAATCAAAATGCATACCCAGTAGAGCTGTAATTTTTTAGTTCTAATTAGCCAGTTCTCTCTCCTTGAATGTAAATGACTTTTCTTCCTACCTTGAAATTTTTCCACTTAAGATTTATTCAGTACAAATTTTAAAGTAGATTAAAAAAAACAAATCTCTTCAAATCTATTTTAAAGATAAATGCCTCCTTCAAGCCTTGTCATCAGATACAACTCAATAGATTCATGTGTGCCCGAGGCACTGTCAGTGAAGTTTGGGGGTGGATAGAGTTTTTATTTCTATTTTATATTCTCTTCTCCCTCTCCTAACCATTTGAGTAAATGGAGGTGGGTGGATTGGCATATAGCCACTCTTTCCTCTCCCACGACTGGATGCAGAGAAGGTGAATGTTCTCTCCACAGAACTTCCTTTTTTGGACAGTGCAGTCCCTTCTTTTCAGGGGGAAAAACGGGAAAAACAAAATAACAGAACACAGCCAGCATCGTTTAAGATGGTTTATAATTGGATATGGGTGAAATAATAAGAAATCTATATATTTCTGAGTTCCTGACACAGGTCTCCTAAAATCTTTGCAAACAGAGGTACTAGGAGAATTTTCTATTCTACCCATTAGTTTTTGACCCCAGTTACTGACACAGAGTCCTAAATCCCTTGAAATTTCCTAGGTGTTAGTGGTGTCTTTTGTTCTAACCAGGTGATTCTTGTTGGGCTCCTGGATGGGGAATGGTCACCAGAAAGATCAAACCATGTTTGGAAGCTTGGAAGTTTCAGCCCCAGCTCCCATTCACAAAAGAGGGGGAAGGGACTAGAAATGGGGTTAGTAATTGATCATGCCTACTGTAATGAAGCTTCTATAAAAATCCCAGTATTATGGGATTTGAGGATCTTCCTAATTGGGGAACACATCTGTGACCTGGGAAGGTGGTGCACCCCAACTCCACAAAGGAAGAGACTCCTGTGCTCAGGACCCCTTCAGTCCTCATCCTATGTATCTCTTATTTTGACTGTTCATCTATGTCCTTTTCCCCCCATTACTTAATGAATTTTATTACAATTATAGGTGTACAAAAACCATCACAACTCAATTTGATAGCATTGCCATCCCAAACCCTCAATGTATCCCCCCACGCCCCAGCTTGTCTCATTTGGAAACTATAGGTTTTCCAAAGTCTGTGAGTCACTATCTGTTCTGCAAAGAAGTTCATTGTGTCCTTTTTTTTAGTTTCCACATGTAAGCGGTAGCATTGGATGTTGCTGCCTAATTGACTGGTTTCACTTCACATGATAATTTCTAGGTCCATCCATGTTGCTATAAATGTTATTTCGTTCCTTTTAATAGCTGAGTAATATTCCATTGTGTGTATGTACCAGATCTTCCCTATCCTAATGGGCATTTAGGTTGTTTCCATGACTTGGCTGTTGTATAGAGTGCTGCAGTGAACACTGGAGTACTGTGTCTTTTTGAGTCATGGTTTCCTCTGGATAGATGCCCAGAAGTGGGATTGCTGCATCAGATGGTAATTCTATTTTGAGTTTTCTGAGGAATCTCCATACTGTTTTCCAAAGTGATTGCACCAATTTGCATTCCCACCAACAGTGTAATAGGGCTCCTTTTTCTCCACACCCTTTCCAGCACTTATTGACTGCAGACTTTTTGATGATGGCCACTCTGGCTGGTGTAAGGTGGTACCTCATAGTGGTTTTGATTTGCATTTCTCTAATAAGGAGTGATATTGAACATCTTTTCCTGTGTTTTTTTGCCATCTGCTTGTCTTCTTTGGAGAATTGTCTGTTTAGATCTTCTGCCTATATTTTGATGGTGTTGTTTGTTTTTTTGGTATTGAGCTGTAGGAGGTGTTTGTAAATTCTGGAGATTAATCCCTTGTCAGTGGATTCATTTGCAAATATTTTCTCCCATTCTGTGGGTTGTCTTTTCGTTTTGTTTAGGGTTTCCTTAGCTGTGCAGAAACTTTGAAGTTTAATTAAGTCCCATTGGTTTATTTCTCTCTTTATTGTCCTTACTCTGACACATGGATCTGAGAAGATGTTGCTGTCGTTGATGTCGGAGAGTGTTTGGCCTATGTTTTCCTCTAATAGTTTTATAGTATCTGGTCTTATATCTAGAGTTTATTTTTGTGCATGGTGTTAGGAAGTGTTCTAGTTTCATTTTTTTACATGTGGCTGTCCAGTTTTCCCAGCACCACTTATTGAAGAGGCTGTCTTTTCTCCAATGTCTATTCTTGCCTCCTTCGTCATAGATTAGTTGACTATAGGTGCGTGGGTTTAATTCTGGGCTCTCTATCCTGTTCCACTGATCTATATTTCTGTCTTTGTTCCAGTACCATACAGTTTTGATGACTGTAGCTTTGTAGTAGAGTCTGAAGTCAGGGAGCCTGATTCCTCCAGCTCCATTTTTCTTTTTCAGGATGTCTTTGGCTATTCTGGGTCTTTTGTGCTTCCAAACAAACTTTAAAATATTTTGTTCTAGTTCTGTGAAGAATGTCCTTGGTAATTTGATAGGGATTGCATTGAATGTGTAGATTGCCTTGGGTAGTATAGTCATTTTGATAATATTGACTCTTCCAATCCAAGAGCATGGTATGTCTTTCCATCTGTTCATGTCATCCTTGATTTCTTTCATCAGTGTCTTACAGTTTTCAGAGTACAGGTCTTTTGTCTCTTCAGGTAGGTTTATTCCTAAGTATTTGATTCTTTTTGTGTGATGGTAAACAGGATTGCTTCCCTAATTTCTCTTTCTGATCTTTCATTGTTAGTATATAGAAATTCAGTTGATTTCTGTGTCTTAAGTTTGTATCCTGCGATTTTGTCAAATTCATTGTTGAGCTCTAACAGTTTTCTGGTAGAGTCTTTAGGATCTCTAGGTATAGTATCATGTCATTTGCAAATAGTGATAGTTTGACTTCTTCCTTTCCAATTTGGATTCCTTTTATTTCTTTTACTTCTCTGACTGCTGTGTATAGGACTTCCAAAACCATGTTGAATAGTAGTGGTGAGAGTGGACATCCCTGTCTTGTTCCTGATCTCAGTGGGAATTCTTTCAGCTTTTCACCATTGAGAATGATGTTAGCTCTGGGTTTGTCATAGATGGCCTTTATTATGTTGAGGTAGGTTCCCCCAATGCCCACTTTCTGAAGGGTTTTTATCAGAAATGGGTGTTGGATTTTGTCAAAGGCTTTTTCTGCATCTATGGAAAGGATCATATGGTTTTTATTCTTCAGTTTGTTAACGTGGTGTATCACATTGATTGATTTGTGGATAAAAATTAAAGAATCCTTGCATTCCTGGGATAAATCTCACTTGATCATGATGTACAGTCTTTTTAATATTTTGTTAGATTCGGCTGGCTAGTATTTTGTTGAGGATTTTGGGATCTATGTTCATCATTGAGATTGGCCTGTAATTTTCTTTTTTTGTGGGATCTTTGGTTTTGGTATCAGGGTGATGGTTGCCTAATAGAATGAGATTGGGAGTGACCCTTCCTCTGCAATTTTTTGGAAGCGTTTCGGAAGGATAGGTGTTAGCTCGTCTCTAAATGTTTGGTAGAATTCACCTATGAAGCCATCTGGTCCTGGCCTTTTGTTTGTTGGAAGTTTTTTAATCACAATTTCAATTTCAGAACTTGTGATTGGTCTATTCATCTTTTCTATTTCATCTTAGTTTAGTCTTGGAAGATTGTACTTTTCTAAGAATGTGTCCATTTCTTCTAGGTTTTCCATTTTATTGCATATAGTAGTCTCTTATGATCCTTTGTATTTCTGTGATGTCTGTTGTTACTTCTCCTTTTTCATTTCTTATTTTATTGATTTGTGTCCTCTCTCTTTTTTTCTTGATAAGTCTGGTTAAGGGTTTATCAATTTTGTTGATCTTTTCAAAGAACCAGCTTTTAGTTTCATTGATCTTTTCTATGGTTTTCTTCATTTCTGTTTCATTGATTTCTGCTCTGATCTTTATGATTTCTTTTCTTCTACTAACTTTAGATCTTGTCTGTTCCTCTCTCTCTAGCTGCTTTAGATGTAAAGTTAGGTTGTTTCTTTGAGCTTTTTCTTGTTTCCTGAGGTAGGCATGTGTTGCTATAAACTTTCCTCTTAGAACTGCTTTTGCTGTATCCCAGAGGTTTTGGAGTGTCATATCTTTGTTGTTATTTGCTTCTAGGTATTTTTTTTTGTCTTTTTGCCTTTATGTAGAGCCACACCCACGGCATATGGAGGTTCCCAGGCTAGGGGTCTAACAGGAGCTGTAGTTGCTGGCCTTCAGCACAGCCACAACAATGCGGGATCTGAGCCGCATCTGCAACCTACACCACAGCTCACGGCAATGCCGGATCCTTAACCCACTGAGCAAGGCGAGGGATTGAACCCGCAACCTCACGGTTCTTAGTCGGATCCGTTAACCACTGAGCCACGAAGGGAACTCCGCTTCTAGGTATTTTTAATTTCCTCTTTGATTTCTTCAGTGATCCATTGGTTATTTAGTAGTGTGTTGTTACGTCTCCACGTGTTTGTATTTTTTGCCTTTTTTTCTTGTTGTTGGTTTTCAGTTGTATAGCACTGTGGTCAGAAAAGGTGCTTGATATGATTTCAGTTTTCTTAAAGTTACCGAGGCTTGATTTGTAGCACAGAATTTGATCAATCTTAGAGGATGTTCCGTGCACACTTGAGAAGAAGTGTATTCTGTTGCTTTTGGATGGAACGTCCTATAAATATCTGTTAAGTCCATCTCATCTAATGCTTCGTTCAGGGCCTGTGTTTCCTTATTGATTTTCTGTCTGGATGATCTCTCCATTGCTGTAAGTGGGCTGTTAAATTCCCCCACTATGATTGTGTTATTGTTGATTTCTCCTTTTAAGGTTGTTAGCAGTTGCCTTATATATTGTGGTGATCCTATGTTGGGTGCATAGATATTTAAAATTGTTATATCTTCTTCTTGGATTGATCCTTTGATCATTATGTAGTGCCCTTCCTTGTCTCTTAAAATGTTCTTCATTTTAAAGTCTATTTTGTCTGATATGAGTATTGCCACTCTGGCTTTCTTTTGATTCCCTTTGGCATGGAATATTTTCTTCCATCCTTTCACTTTCAATTTGTATGTGTCCCTAGAAGTGAAGTGGGTCTCTTGAAGACAGCATATATATGGTTCTTGTTTTTGTATCCATTCAGCTAGTCTATGTCATTAGACTATGGCATTTTTGGCATTCAGTCCATTAACATTTAAGGTAATAATTGATATGTATGTTCTTATTGCCATTGTATTAACTGTTTTGGGTTTTAGTTGCTCTTTTTTCTTCCCTTATTCTCTTGTTGTCCCCTCTCACAAGATGACTATCTTTAATGTATTTGAGTTGATTTTTCTTATTTGTGTATCAATTGTAGATTTTTGATTTGCAGTTACCCTGAAGTTTAGATATAGGAGTCTATATATAAATGAGTTTGTTCTAAGTTTTGGTTTCTTTTTCTTTTTTTTTCCTTTTTTTGTCTTTTTGCCTTATCTAGGGTCGCACTTGCAGCATGTGGAGGTTCCCAGGCTAGGGGTCTAACAGGAGCTGTAGCTGCTGGCCTTTGCCACAGCCACAGCAATGCGGGATCCGAGCTGTGTCTGCATCCTACACCAGAGCTCACGGCAACACCGGATCCTTAACACACTGAGCAAGGCCAGGGATCAAACCCGCAACCTCATGGTTCCTAGTCAGATTCTTTAACCACTGAGCCACAATTGGAACTCTGAGTTTTGGTTTTTCAATTGGAAGTGCATCTCCGGTGTCCTGCATTTGTGCTCTCTTCTCACATCTCTGATTTGCATGGATGATTTCGTATCTTTACTGTATATATGCCTTTACTGGTGAACCTTGTCATTTGTGATGTTTTTGTTTCTGGTTGTGGCCTTTTCTTTTCTGCCTAGAGAAGTTCCTTTAGGATTTGTGGTAAAGCTGGTTTAGTGTTGCAGAAATCTCTTAGCTTTTGCTTATCTGTAAAGGTTTTGATCTCTCCTTAAAATCTGAATGAGAGCCTTGCTGGGTAAAGTAATCTTGGGTGGCAGTTTTTCTCTTTCATCACGTTAGGTATATCGTGCCACTCCCTTCTGGCCTGCAGAGTTTGAGCTGAAAAATCTGCTGATAACCCTATTGGGGTTCCCTTGTATGTCATTTGTTTCTTTTCCCTAGCTGCTTTCAATATTTTCTTTGTCTTTAATTTTGGTCATTTTGATTAATATGTGTCTCAGGGTGTTCCTCCTTGGGTTTATTTTATATGGTACTCGTTGCGCTTTCTGGATTTGAGTGAGTGGTTCCTTTCCCATATTAGGGAAGTTTTTGGCTATTATCTCTTCGAATATTTTTTCTGTCCCCTTCTCTCTCTCTTCTCCCTCTGGCACCCCTATAATACGGATGTTGGTGCATTTAACATTATCCCACAGTTCTCTGAGACTCTCATTTCCTTTCAATCTTTTTATCTCTTTTCTCTTCTGTATTAGTGATTTCCACTAATCTGTCCTCCACCTCACTTATTCATTCTTCTGCCTCCTGTATTCTACTGTTGGCTGCTTCTAATGAATTTTTTATTTCAGTTATTGTATTTTGCATCTCTTCTTGTTTAATTTTTACATCTTGTATTTCTTTGTTCAGTGTTTCCTGTAAATTATCCATCTTTGCCTCCAGTTTGTTTCCAATGTCTTGCATCATTGTCAGCATCAAGAATCTAAAGTCTCTTTCTGGGAGGCTGATAATCTCATCACTGAGCTGTTTTTCTGGGCTTTTTTCCTTCTCCCTTATCTGAGTTATAGTTTTCTGTCTTTTTATTTTTATGCTTTTTTGGTGTGGTGACCTTTTTGCAGACAATAGAGTTGTACGTCTCTTAGTTATGGTGTTTGCCTCCCCTGTGGCTAAAGTTGGTATGGGGAGTGGCTTGCTGTAGGCTTCCCGATGGGAGGGACTGGTGCCTGCCCACTGGTAGGTGGGGTTGATTCCTGTCCCTCTGATGGGTGGGGCTTTGTCTCTAGATGAGATTAGAGGCTGGCTGTGTGCCTGAGGGATCTTTAGGCAGCCTGTTTACTGATGGGTGGGGCTGTGATCCCACCTGGATTATTGTTTGGCCTGGGGCTTCTCAGTGATGATGGGAGGGACCAGATTTTCCCAAAAATGGCCACTTCCAGAGATATGCAGGCTGATGAATGTTTCCCAGAGCTTTGCCTCCAATGCCCTTCCTCCACAGCAAGCCACAGTCACCCATTTTCTGAGATCTTCCAAGAATTGCAGTCAGGTTTGATCCAGATTCCTATGGAGACTTTGCTTTGCCCTGGAACTCAGTGCACATGAAAGTCTGTGTGCGCCTTTCAAGAATGGGGTCTCCTTTGTCCCCAGTCCCATGTAGCTCCTGCACACAAGCCCCACTGGTCTTCAGTGCCAGGTGCTCTGGGAGCTCTTTCTCCCTGTGCCAGATCCCCAGGTGTGGGGATTTGATGTGGGGCTCAGAACTCTCAGTTCTGTAGGTGAGTCTCTGTGATACAGTTACTTTCCAGTCTATGGGGCTTCCCACCCAGGAGGTATGGGCTTGCTTCTATCGCGTAATTGCTCCTCCTAGCTCTTGATGTGGTCTCCTCCTTGTCCTCTGGAGTAGAATGTCTTTTTGGAAGTTTACAGTCCATTCATTTGAAGGTTGCTTGGCATTTGGTTGTAGTTTTGTTGTTTTGGGGAGAGAAGTTGAGCTCCAGTCCTTCTATTCCACCATCTTAATCCAATCTCCCCATTTATATTCTTTATGACATCCATTAACATCCATAAACTAGTAAACATTAAGTGTTACCTTAAGTTTTGTGAGCTATTCTAGCAAATGATTGGATCCAAGGAAGGGGGGTCATGGGAACCCCCAGTGTAAAGCCAAACTAGACAGAAGGTGTTGGTAATTTGGGGACCTACTTCTTGTGATTTATGTCTAATGTAGGGTATCGTATTGTGAGACTGAGCCCTTAACCTGTGGAGTGTGCACTAACTCTGATTAGTGTCAGAACTGGTTGTTAAGATACCCGGCTGATGTATAATTGCTTGGTGTGTGGTAAACCCGCATATCTGGTGTCAGAAGTGTTGAGTGTGGTGATATTATGAGTGTAAAGGATAAACACAGGGGGAGTGTGTCTTTCTGACACTATGAATGATTGTTCTATTCTACTTGATGTTTTCTGCAGAGTTTGACTATTAAATAAAATGTTTTCTTTGGAGGAAGTGAATATGTGTTGAATGCCATTGTTCCCATTTTGTTGTCTTTTCTCGAGCAATATGATTTCTTACTTGAATTTTGTTTTCTACATAATAAAATATAGAAATAAATCAATGTCATGTAAAACTTATCCTAAACTACAGGTGATTAAAATACCATATTTCATAAATATTAATGTAGTTTTTTAAACCTTGGAAACTCTGCCTTTGGAGATCACACCTTTCTTCTTCCTGATAAAATTGATTGAGACTTTTGCCATGGCAAAGACAAGATGCAAATAATTAAAGTCAAATGAGAACTTGCCTAAGTCAAGATTTTTTTTAGCAGACTCAGAAATAAAAATTGTTTAACAATCTAACTTTATCTAACTTTTATGATGAACTTCTGCATAGCAAGATAAAATGTACTGATGACAAATACTTAGAAAACTATGGCCCAAAGAAAAAATTTTTTCAGGTAGAAGGAATTTCCCCAGAGGCAGGGGAACAGTCTTAATCTGAGATCAAAAAACATTATCATAAGACAGATTCCCCTCTGCTTTCACAGAAATTGATGGTTATCAAAAGAATTTTAGAATTACTTATGGCCACTAGATCTGAGGTTGGGAAAAGAGCAGATGCTAAATGCCTTTACCTCGGTCTTTTGGGGTCAGGAAGAATGGATTTGTTGCATTTGTCTTTATTTATTATTACTATTTTTTTGTCTTTTGCCTTTTTAGGGCCACACCCACAACATATGGAAGTTCCCACACTAGGGGTTGAATCAGAGCTGCAGCTGTTGGCCTGCACCACAGCCACAGCAATGTGGGATCCGGGCTATATCTGAGACCTATGCTACAACTCCTGGCAACACTGGATCCTTAACTCACTCGGTGAGGCTAGATATCGAACCCAAGTTCTCATGCATACTAGTCAGGTTTGTCATTCCTGAGCCGCAACGGGAATTCCCAAAAGGACTTTTTAAAATTCTCTGAAAGACATACTCTCACGTCTACTGAAGGTGATTGAAGAAGAAAACTAGGCTGTGAAGAATCCTTCAGTGTTGTATGCAAGAAAAAGAACTGACTAGAAAGGATAGGTATAGTGGAACAAAGTAAAGTATATGTCTACTTTTTCTACCCAGTGAATGTAGAGTACATCTCTTTTTTTTCTGTTCAGCATCCATGATTTGGGGGAATTGCCCCTCCTTCACTCCATCTTTCTGGTGGGGCCATATATCTTGAGACCTCACCCATGTCGTTAGGGGGTGGAGCACAGGTAAGTAGGCACATGACCCAACTAAGCCAATCAATGTCTTCTTCTGGACGTTTGGATCATCAGAGGAGATATTAGATAGCAAGTGGATTGCAATTGGACCATCTGATGGCTGAGGACAAAGTAGCTGTCTCTAAAGTGCTATTCCTCAGGTGCTTGCGGTAAGGCTGATTCCTGTCCTTCTAGTGGCTATGGTATTTGGTGCTTCCTCAACAATGCTAAGTAACTCCAGAATATTTCCAGTAAACCCTTTTTTGTTGGTTAATATGCAAGATCAATTCCCACTGTTTACCATTTAAAAAAATCCAACTAATACTTTCAGGTGTACCAGCAATTTCTGGGTTAGAAATTAAATTTAGTGCATGCATGAGAGGAGGAAATTATACAGTACAATGGCTCCAAATTGCCTGTAACTCATCTGCAGGCTTAGCTGGCATTCCATCCTCTTCAAGTTCTACATTCTTACAGCTCCAAACTCAGTCATTGAGACCAGAGGAGCTAGGAAGACAGTGGGGGGTAGTGCCGTGTTTCCCAGGATGTCCTAAAAAACCCTAATCCCTTGAGAAACTGTAAACAAACAAACAAAAATGTTGTGTAGCAAAGTAAGAGAAACAGCTTACCTTGTGTGTGTTTTATGGAGATTTATATTACTCATAAACAAAGTAAAGTCTATGGTGAATTGTGTGAGAAAGGAAACTTTACTTTGTCTAACCCAGCATTTCCCAAACTTGCTTGGGTATAAAATCATTTCCCCACAGAGTACCTATTAATACCTGCTGGAGCTAGTTATTTTGTAAAACATATTTGGGGAAACAGGTGTAGCGCAATTAGAAAAGCTAGAGGTTTAAATGTTTATTTGGTAAAGGAGTGATGGATGAATTTTACTTTATTCCCTTATTTCCTAAATCAGAATTTCATCTTGAATCAAATGATTTTTTTAAAATGATTATTTGGAGTATTTTATTGGGATCCTGTTTGGGTCATTGAAATGGATATTTGATACAAGGCTATTATGATTTCAGTTACCCAAACACTCATTCTTTCTTTCCTGAAGTAGACAGGCAAATTCTTTCTGAGACCACAAGTCCAAAGGAAACAAATTCCAATTTTATTAATCTGAACATTTAAAAACCTGGGACTTTGAGTGAAATTTTCACTTCTTAATGGAGAAAATTAACATGTTCAGGTAGAACAAGGATTCTCAACCTGGGGCAATTTTTATCCTTCAAAGTACATGTGGTGATATCTGTAGATGTTTTTTGGTTGTCACAGCTTGTTTGAGGGGAATGGTACAGGCATCTAGTGGGTAGAAAGGATTTTCTAAACATTCTGCAATAGGATTACAACAAAGAGTTGTTCAGCCCAAAATGTTAGTAATGGTGCCGAGATAGAGAAATCCCAGTAATGCAAGTGCTCCTTAAGAAGACGGAAAGAGAGAGCCCTTTAAAGGCATTACTATTGACCGTGAGACACCACCATCATCTGCTGTCACTTACATGTGGAATCTAAAAAAAGGACAGTGAACTTCTTTGCAGAACAGATATTGACTCACAGACTTTGAAAAACTTATGGTTTCCAAAGGAGACAGGTTGGAGGGTGGGAGAGTGTGTTGGGAATGGAAATGCTATAAAACTGGGTTATGGTGATCATTGTAAAACTATAAATATAATAAAATTCATTGAGTAATTAAAAAAAAAAGGCAAAAAATGAAGGCATTACTATATTCCTAAACCATTATGTTGTGATGTATTCCCCTTTGGCTTTGTGGCACTATGTTTGATAACATAAATCTAAACTTTGTCATTAACTGAAATTTGACCCGTGCAAGTCACATGGGCCCTCAATTTCTTTTTCTGGAAAAGAAAAAATTAGATGATTGAGTGGTTTCTTGTGATGATATATGGTTAATGAAAAACAATCCTGAGTCTTAAACACTTGTAAGATACACAACATTGAGTCTAAGCTTTGGGAACATTTAACTTTGTAGAGAAGAGCCGAATCTGGTGATGTTGCCTCTTTGTGCCTGGACAAGTCTGATACTGTCATATAGTGATTATGGCCCAAGGGATGAATAGCTCCTGTCTCCCAGAGAAGCTTATTGACTTCTATTGTTCCACTCATCCCTTAAATGAAAGCTGTGACCTCAGCCCTCTCCTCAAACTACACCCATCTTTTGGCCATTTTCTCCTCTTTTGTCACACTCAGTGCTAATCTCTATGTTAATGTAAATCCCCATCTCAAATTCTCATCTTTCTTTTGAGCACTGATTCACAATAGTTGTCTTCTTTTTTTTTTTGGCCATGCCGACAGCATGTGGAAGTTCCTGGGCCAAGGATAAGACCCATGCCACATCAGTGACCCAAGATGTTGCATTGACAACGCTGGATCCTTAACCTGCTGCGCCTCTCAGCAGTCTTTTAGCCACCTTCACGTGGATGATGATCATGATGATAGTAGTAAAAATAACCAACACTATTGATCTGTTGCCAAGATCCAGGCATTGTACTAAGCTCTTTCATTAGCATATTCAACCTTTAGAGGAACTCCGAGGTTAAGTAACTTGTTCAAGATCAAACAATTAGTATATGGCAGATTTGGGACTCAAGACTGCCAGTGTTCAGAATGCTACCTGTCCCTAACAGGTTGGTATGCGTCTCTCTTACACAGTTCCTCTTGCTGTGTTCTGTAAACTGACAGAATCCATTAACTGGAATTGAAGTTCTTAAATTCTTCTCTTGTATCCTGATGTTTACAAATGATCAGTTTCTAAGAATTTAACATAAAACTCATCTTTTCTTTACCCAGCCACTACTACTGTCATTGCCTTGCCTCTATTGCAGATCTTCATGGCTCTGCACCTAACATACAACAGTATCCAAATAACGAAATGACCTGCTTTTAAACTTTTTCCCTCAGTAAATGTTTGATAATGAAGTCACATATCTTGAAGCTCCTTTTAGTTCTATGATTCTAAAATTATTCAGTATTTATTTCTTTAAATTTCATATTGAATTGGAATAAATATTTCTCCCTGAGGGTAGAAATATGTTAATCTGCAGATTAAAGGTACATAACAATTTTAATCACAGTATAATTAAGACCTAATTTTGTGGAAATGCCAGTCAGTTTTGCCACAAAAGAAACACAAGCTCCTTTCTCATGAAAACAATATATTCAACGGGAAGATTTTTTTTTTAAAGGAAGTAAGCTTGAAAACTCTAAATATTATCAATATTATTATCTAACTAGGAGCCATGAGGTTGTGGGTTTGATCCCTGGCCGTGCTCAGTGGGTTAAGGATCCGGCGTTGCCGTGAGCTGTGTTGTAGGTTGCAGATGCGGCCGCGTTGCTGTGGCTGTGGCGAAGGCCGGCAGCTACAGCTCCTGTTAGACCCCTAGCCTGGGAACCTCCATATGCTGCGGCTGCAGCGGCCCTAGATAAGGCAAAAAGACAAAAAAAAAAAAGCAATATTATCAATATTATTATTGCAATTAAAAATTGTAATCTTTATTTTCTGTATGAAACTAACCTGTACAAGATAGTGATTAAGCATGAAGTCAGGACTCAAGATGTTCCATGTATTTATTTTAGTTTATTTGTATTAGTAACTTCAATGCTTAGAGAAAATAAAAGTTAGCAATGCAAACCAATATCCAATTCTCCTTTCCTTCCTGGGAGTGCAGAGCTACAACTTCTAAGCAATGCCATGTGGTACGCTTGCCAAGTAAATGTGAATGGGAATGCTATCTGGCCGGGGAAAAGCCATTCTTCCATTCTCCTCTCCTGCCTTATCAGTCATAGAGGCTGCATGCTGAGATAACCACAGTATGAAAACAGCCTGGATTATTTTTCTTTTAAAGTAGGTAACTATTTCATGTATTGACTGTTAGTTTAAGGCAGACGTAAATGAACAGGAATACTGGAGGATAATTTCTATTGAAAAACATTTCAATGTGTCCCCAGACTGGTCAGAATACTATGGTACTATATGGTATAGGAAACTACTTAATGATATGTCTGTTTATTTTGTGTTTGTTAATACATCTTTTTTTCCTTATACACGATTAAACACGTATTTTGTTTTAAAATTAATAGTTATAATTAAACAATAGTTTATTTTTCTGACCAAGCCACCAAGCTGCTGAATCTTAAGACCATAAAAAATGTTGCACCTTATTATTTTAACTAAACAGTAAGACCTTCTATTTTGATTATTCCTGGTAAATAGCAACTTTATTTCTCCAGTGCTTTCCATTTGCCAAATAGTCATGACAAACATTTTAACATGGGGCCTACTGCTTTCAGGGGATTCTGTCAGATAAACTGTCATTTCCAGTGCAATAGCTGCTTGGCGATTCCTTATGAAAGTCTATCCATCAGAGTTTTTCTGTCATGTTTGGCCAAGAATCCTGATTTGGCTGCCAGGGAATATTCCTGAAATTTAACAGATAGTCTAAAATATTCTATGTTCTGAATGGGTTATCTCATCAGGTTTTACTTCTCTTGCTGTGAAGTCTTGAACATAGTCCAAAAAGCAGGTTTCCGTAGGTTTAGGTGAGGTTCCAAGAAAATCCTTGAACTGTTTTATCTGATCAGATTCTGGTGTTTGTGCAGCCATAGTCTTTTGGTATGTTTATTAGTCACTTTTTCTGATGCAGGGGTTTCCTTTCTGTTCTGGAAAAGCAGTTAAATTTGGCTTGAGTGTTTCCAATGAGGCCCAATTTCTTAAGCACAACACAGGCTCTCCCATTTGGTACCGTATGAAGCAGGGAGACTGCACTGCCAGTCTAGTCTGAGGGTAGAGGGTTGGTGTTAGGGTGAGTGCTTGGCTGCTGGATGGCAGAGAACCTAAATTTAGTACTTGAATTGTTGAGTCACCGTATGGGAACAGCTGTCCCAGAGAGTTGCCAGGACTTATGGTGGTCTTTGCTTGAGAGAGAAATAACTTATATGTCTAAGCCAGTGAGATTTTGAATTAATTTGTCACTGAAGAATCATTTGGCCTAATCTAATACAGGTGGCACTGGTAATTGCAGTCATTAGGGATAAAAGAAGAAAGCCAGTAATAGCAACAGCTTACCTTTATTAAGCACTTACTCTCCAGGATTTGTCCATGTACTTGAATGAATTACCTTCGACTCCCACAATAACCTGCTTAACAAATAAGACTGAGGCATAGAGAAATGTAATAGTACACCAAGGGTCACAGAGTTCATAAGGTTTAAAAGATGGAATTCAGACCTGCTTTGATCTGATACTAAAGTTCATTTACTTCCCAGAATATGTTCTAGAATCTTTTGGCTTCTTTACACATTTGTAACTTTCTAAGTAAATGCAAAAAGTAGAATTTGGTTCTAAATTGTAAGGTGAAATAGTTTTTAGAGGAGCATAGAAGATTTTGTCTTCTGGGAAATTGGAGCAGGGGAGTTTACAGAAACTTTATTTTCTTTTGGGCAAAAGGGGAAATTTCTGTTGCATGTGACCTGCTTTGTTTTTATAATACCTATGTGTTGGACATGGGGTAAGATTAGAGCCAAATCCTTTTCCGATTTGGGAATGCTGATGTGATTAACACGATCTGATTTAATAGCGATGACAGCATAGAACAATCAGAAATTTAATCAATTAAATTTCATTTTCATGCCTTCTGGGAAGGACTCTGTGTCAGATTAAGTAAGACTTTGTGCCTTTATTGCCTATTAAGTTTTTAACTGAGTCTGGCTCTCCACTGTGAGGGTCAAATCCTGAAGTCCTGGCTTACTCATCTATCATTTTTTTGATACCTTTAGGAATCATTACATTAATGAAGACAAATTCTATTACTTTAAACATTTATTCTTTTTTTCCTCTTTGTTTTGACTGCACTCATGTCATATGAAAATCCCCAGGCCCGGGATCGAACTCATGCCTCAGCAGCAAGCCAAGCCACTGCAGAGACAGCACTGATCCTTAACCTGCTGTGCCACAGCGGGAACTCCATAAACGTTTGTTCCTTTTTTCCTTTTTAGAACCACACCTGTGACATATGGAAGTTCCCAGGCTAGGGATCGAATCAGAGCTGCAGCTGCCGGCTTAGACCATAGCCACAGCAACACGGGATCTGAGCTGCATCTGTAACTTATATCACAACCTGTGGCAACGCTGGATCCTTAACCCACTGAGCTAGGCCAGGGATCAAACCCACATCCTCATGGATACTATTCAGGATCTTAACCTGCTGAGCCACAATGGGAACTCCATATAAACATTTATTGTTGACGATAAAAATCCAACTGGAGAGTTCCCATCGTGGCGCAGCAGAAACGAATCCGACTAGGAACGCTGAGGTTTCGGGTTCAATTTCTGGCCTCGCTCAGTGGGTTAAGGATCTGGCATTCCCGTGAGCTGTGGTGTAGGTCACAGACGCCGCTTAGATCTGATGTTGATGTGGCTGTGGTGTAGGCTGGTGGCTGTAGCTCCGATTTGACCCCTAGCCTGAGAACTTCTATATGTCATGGGTGCAGCCCTAAAAAAAAAAAAAAAATCCAACTGGGACCCTAATTAATGAACTGGCAAATTATTTTAGGTCTATCCTTTTACAGGTATTAGTTGGTATGGGTTGCTTTGGAGACATCCTTTAATATAAATTTTTGGTAGAAATATGAAAATATTGATTCTTTGGTGTTCTCGGGAGACTCTGAGAGCAGTCTAGGGTCAGGGAAAACACGAGATGAACTGAGATGTCTTGTTGGGCAAGACAGTAAGGGAAACACTTAAAAACAAATGGGAGTGTGTGTGTCAGAAGATATGCAAGTCAGCTTGAAGGGGCTACTCTTGGCAAAAAAGATTATTGACTGTGACTGTAGAAAGAGAAGAGGAACCTTTCATAGATAAACTATGGGGAATAATTCACTGTAGAAGTAATATATACAGGTAAAGAGCTTGGTCTAGGTTTGAATCCTGACCCTGTTACTTCTTTGGTGTTAGGTTAAACCTTAAACCTTTCTATGCCTGAGTTTCCACATCTCTAAAGTGGAATAATAATAATTATAACAGCAGCGACAGTTACCTCAGAGGGGTGATAAGAGAATTAACTAAGATAAAATATGTTTTAGAACAGTCCTTGGCACATATCATGTGCTATATAATTATTGTTAGATTACTTTGATTGTTATTGTCTATAATACCCATTTCCCACTGGGAATTGCCATACTAATCCTGGGCTTTTTGTTGTTTTTAGGGAACTTTTTTCCCGAGTTTTATTGATATATAATTTACATATAACATTGTGAAAGTTTAAGGTATGCAAAGTATCGACTTGATATCCTTGTGTATCACCACAAAATGATTGCCACAGTAGGGTTAGTTAATACCTCTGTCACTTCACATAATTACCACTTGCTTTTTGTGGTGAAAGCATTTAAGATCTACTCTCTTAGCAACTTTTTATGGTAAAAGTATACTTAATTTTGTAAGGAACTGCCAAACTCTTTTAAAAGTGGCTATGCCATTTTGCATTCCCACCAGCAGTGAATGAGAATTCTTATTGCTCCACATCCTTGTCAGCATTTATTGTCAGTGTTGTGAATCTTGGTCATTTTAATAGGTGTGGAGTGGTTTCACATTGTTTAAATTTGCATTTCCCTTGTGACATATGATATGGAGCATCTTTACATATGCTTATTTGCCATCTGTATATCTAGCTTGGTGAGGTGTCTGTGGGTCTTTGGCCGATTTTTAATTGGATTGCTTTCTTATTATTGTGTCTTAAGTGTTTATGTGTATTGTGGAGAACAGTCCTTTATTAGACATGTCTTTTGGAAATATGTTCTTCCTGTTTGTGGCTTGTCTTTTTATTCTCTTGACAGTGTCTTTCATAAAGCAGAAGTTTTAATTTTAATAAAGTCCAATTATCAATAATTTCTTTCATGGACCATGCCTTTGGTGTTGTATCTAAAATCTCGTTGCCATACCCAAGTCTGTCTGTGTTTACTCCTATGTTATCTTCTAGGGGGTAATAGTTTTGCATTTTTACCTGTAGGTCTGTGATCCATTTTGAGTTAATTTTTGTGAAGGGTGTAACGTCTGTATCTAGATTTTTTTTTTAATATGTGAATGTCCAGTTATTCCAGCACCATTTCTTGAAAAGTCTGTCTTTGTTCCATTGTATTATTTTTGCTCCTTTGTCAGAAATCAGTTGACTATATTTATGTGTGTCTATTTCTTTTTTTTTTTTTTTTGTCTTTTTGTGATTTTGTGGCCGCACCCACAGCATATGGAGGTTCCCAGGCTAGGGGTCGAATTGGAGCTGCAGCTGCTGGCCTACACCACAGCCACAGCAATGCAGGATCTCAGCCAAGTCTGCAACCTACACCACAGCTCACGGCAATGCTGGATCCTTAACCCATTGAGCAAGGCCAGGGATCGAACCTGCAACCTCATGGTTCCTAGTCAGATTCGTTAACTGCTGCGCCACGATGGTAACTCCCTATGTGTGTCTATTTCTGACTCTCAGTTTTGGTTTGTGGGTTTTTTTTGGTTTTTAGGGCCCCACTTTTGACATGTGGAAGTTCCCAGGCTAGGAGTATAATTGGAGCCACAGCAACTCGGGATCCGAGCCATATTTGTGACATACTGCACAGCTGGATCCTTAACCTCCTGATGCAGGGATCGAACCTGCATCCTCATGGATACTAGTCGGATTTGTTTCTTCTGAGCCACTACAGGAACTCCTGTTTTTTTTTTTTTTCCTCCTGTAAATTCCTCTTCTCTTTTCTGTAACTTGCCGGAAGAAAGGATTGGCTTTACTTATGCTACTGAGGATGTTGTCCAGCTCCCATGTCAGTATTTAAGCACATTACAGTATTTATGTCGTGAAGGATCACCATTTAGGACTTAGCAAATTTGCGCCAGAATTTAAGATACTTGATGAAATAACACAGGTGGCATGGTTGCTCTTAAGAAACCAACATTCTATCAGGAAGAAAAATATCCTCAAGAGCATCTTGCTTCTACTTTTTCTTCCAAAATCTATCTACCGTGTATGTGGCAGATAAGGATTTTTCAGACATGCTTAAAAAGAGGGACAGACACTCTGTTTCTTTTTGTTTCTTTGTCGTTCTGTTCCTTTCTGTATTTTGTTTCCATCTGTTTGAATCGTTGTCTTGCCCTTTACAGTAATATTCCCCTTATGAAACATTTGCATATGTGGATTTATTTCCATAAATTTTTCTGAAAACTGTAAGACTTGCAGTTCACATTTTACATAAGCTGCAGTCAGCATTCATATTAATTTGCAGACACTTCAATGGACATAACTTTAAAAAGACATACCTGATACTTGGGAAAAGAAGAAAAAAAAGGAAACCAGGTGGCAAAGCAGGAGCAGGAGTTTTTGCTGTGCTGCCCTGGGTAGGAGCCAGAGAGCTGAGCCAAGGTACATATAAGCCAGAGGGCAGCTCTCCTGCTTGTGAGTGGGAGGAGGGAGCTGGCGAGGTGAGAGAAACTGTTGGAGCCAGAGCCTGGGGTACTGCGACCTTCTGGTAGGTTTCCAGCCTAGAAGTATCACGGGAGCACTAAGGCTGTACAACCCAGAGCGTGGATGGGAAATCTGAGAAATGCCAATTCAGTTATAGGGTAAGCTAAATAATTTATAAAAAGTTCACTCAAAGAATTTTCATCTCAAGGTTTAGGTAACTGTGGAGACTGTTGGTGGTCTACTCAGTACTAGTGTCATTTTCATCCTTACTAAACAGAACTTTCCCACTGCATCCCACTCCCTCCCCTTCCCCTTGGCAACCACGAGTCTATTCTCCATGTCTGTGAGTCTGTTTCCGTTCTGTAGATAGGTTCATTTGTGCCATATTTTAGATTCCACGTATAAGTGGAATCATATAATATGGTATTTGTCTTTCTCTTTCTGACTGAGTTCACTTAGTATGAGAATCTCTAGTTTCATCCATGTTGTTGCAAATGGCATTTTTTCATTCTTTATAATGACTGAGTAGTATTCCATTGAATATATGTACCATGTCTTAATCCATTCGTCTGTCGGTGGATATTTAGGTTGTTTCCATGTCTTGACTATTCTGAATAGGGTTGCAGTGAACATAAGGGTGCATGTATCTTTTTGAGTTATAGTTTTGTCTGAGGTATAGGCAGGAATAGGATTGCTAGATCATATGATAGTTCTATATTTAGTTTTCTGAGGAATTTCCATTGTGGTTGTTACAATTTACATTCCTACCAACGATGTAGGATGGTTCCCATTTCTGCATACCCACTTCAGCGTTTGTTATTTGTAGACTTATTAATGATGACCATTTTGATAGGTGTGAGCTGATACCTCATTGTAGTTTTGATTTGCATTTCTCTAATAATTAATGATGTTGAACATTTTTTCATGTGCCTACTGGCCCTCCATATGTCTTCTTTGGAAAAATATCTCTTTAGGTCTTCTGTCCATTTTTCAGCTGGGTTGTTTGTTTTTTATTGCTGTTGAGGTGTATGAATTGTTTGTGTACTGAGCAGTTATTTCAAACACATGTTCCTCAGTGTCAGCAGATAGTCTGATCTTTTTTTCCACAGGGAAAATAGAGGTCACCAGGTGGAAACTCTTTCACATTCTTGACCTCCCACCTACACATGTTCACATCCCATTGTATTTCCTTCCCTTTGGTCTGAATAGATGTGTGCCTTTCACCTGTGCACTGATCTCCTTCCTGTCCTCTCCTAGAATTTGTACTGTTTATTATTCTCTTTTCCATGGGTCTTTACCCTCCCCGTCTCTGTCACTTTCCCACTCAGCATATAAAGATGTTCAAGACTCCTTTGTCTAAACATATGAGCAAAAATGTTTCCCTGACCTTAGGTCTATTGGTTGCAACGACTTTTTCTGTCTCATCATAGCATCACACTTGAGAGTCTGGTCTACATTTGCAGTCTTCTCTTCCTCACTTCCTTGGAAATATACCTTTGGTCTCCATCATTCAGATGATTTCCTGAGTTATCCATTAAGCAGATATTATCCTGTTTTTATTTCAGCAGCAGCTGGTTCTGTTGGTTATTCCGTCCCTAAATCACACTCCCTTTGTATTCATCATACCACATACTCTTTGTCTTCTACTTCTCCACCCATCTCTTTGAGTTATTTTCAGGTTCTATTTTTTTTTCCTTTTTTGCTACCTCACAGTGTATGAAGTTCCCGGGCCAGGAATCAGATCCTAGCCACAGTTGTGAGCTACTTTGCAACACTGGATCCTTAACCTCTGTGCCCAGTCATGGATTGAACCTGTGTCCCAGTGCTTCAGAGACACTGCTTATCCTGTTGCACCACAGTGGGAGCTCCAGGTTCTATTTTTTTTTAATTCATATTTTTTTCAGCCCTAGAATTTCTATGTAGAAGTGGCTTCCTAACCTGGGGAAAGGAAGGTAGTAGATGAGTGGGTAGGTAGGTTGAAGCAGTGTTTGTAGAGTTCTTTACATATGTTTGAGAAAATGTTAATTGCCATGTCAAAGACAGATTGTGACTAAGTGAGAAGGAAGGGGCCAAAGGGTGCCACCCTTAGGAACATTACTGGACATCTACCCTATTTCCACAGTTTATCAGTTGTAAGCTGATATCAGCAACATATATTGAGATAGTAAAAATTAGCTCAGAACTAGAAAAGTAAATATATGCCTAGGGCTGAGTGAGTAAATATGAGGCATGCTAACAATCAAACTGTGATAATAATAGACACAACTATAAAGCTGACTGAAAAATCAACAGAAAGCTTTATTTTTCCCAAGGTCACACTACAGCTGTAAAATGCTATAATAGTACTTTCTTTGAGTGATTACTGCCTCTTTACTAACGAAGCCCAAGCTTCTCTGTTTTTTCTGTCTTTTGAACAAAGTCTACTGAGATATACAATTACCACTGTCCTTGCTTCCTGATGGCTTCCATTTCCAAAGCAGATTCCCCTCAAAAATCATTAAGAGCAAGCCCCAACCCTAAAAAAGCCCCTTCCTATTCCCTCTGACCAAGGTGCCCTGAGATTTCTTGTGGTGTACATTCTCCCTTTTTGCAGCAAGTTGAACAAACTTGATTTTGTTGGACTTCCTTTGTGTTCCTAGTGACTTTTATTGTATTGACTTTATTGCTATAGTAATCATTCAGTTTTCATTCCTGATTCATAATCTAATTTCTGAACATTTTCCACTTGTATGTTTTACCAATGACTTGAATAAAAGTTGTCCAGAATTGAACTCATAGCTTTCTTCTCCAAATCTGCTTGCTTTCTCCTTCTCTTCTCTCAGCTAATGAGTCCATTATCTTTCTAGTTTTTTAAACCAAAAATCTGGGAATCATTCTACATTCTTTTCTCATTTTCATCCCACTCACTGCCAAGTTCTGTTAGTTATATCCTTTAAATATGTCTCAAAGGTGTCTTTCTTCTTCATCCTCATCATTCATGAGATTAGGTCTTCATTATTTCACACCAAAAGCTTCAACCCTGCTCCTGTTTCTAGTGTTATATTCTCTAAGAACTGGAGTTGTGTTATTATATGTAAGTAGTATTTGTGAAATACATAAAATAGTCATTAAGCTCTCTCTAGTCATTGGATTAAAATACTCCCATTTAATTTTTAAGGCTATCTTCTTATTGATGTTAGTCATAGAAATGATACTCTCAAATTAGAAACAAATAAACAAACACAGATGGAATGTCTCATTGAACAGTGTGGTGGTAATCTGGCTTACCTGTTTTTGCCCATGAAGGTAATGAGAATCTAGTAGGAGTGGTGGATTGTAATTCTTTCATAGAGCCAAAACTGGATCTGGAGGTAGGGCAATTCTTGGGTCTCCAGTGTAGGTATGTCAGATGGCAGTTGTGGTAGAACAGTACCTGTGAGACTCAAGGTGTAAGCCTCATAGAGAAGTATCTGAAACATATAAGTGACAAGCCTGACTAGCTGACTAGCCATGATTCTCTTCTTTCTGTTCTTCATGTTAAATTTCCTTCTGTTTTATCTTAGAATAAAACATATTCTCTTCAAAGGTTCCTATCTAAACTTCTTTGCTTAGGGTATAAGGAAAATAGTTTATTTCTAAGTCAGGCTATAAAGAGGATCTCAGTCTCTGGGGAAAGGGAGAGCAGAATACCAGGAACCACTTGGATAGACTTAGGAATTTTTCTTCCAGGGCTAAATATTGGAGTGTTTGGGTTTTGTTAAATTAAAAGATGTGGAATTCTGTGGTTAACGTCATTCATTGAACCCCTTCACTCTTCACCAGGATAAAGCAAGTTCTTAGCCTAGCTTCTAAGGACTTTAATATTCTACTCTCAGCCTATTTTTACTGTTCCATTCTTCCACACTCTCCTGATACACACACACACACACACACACACACACACACACACACACACACACACTTCAGTCATTTAAACAGTGTTTAGGTTTTATAAGAGCATGCTTCTTTTTCTCTCTCTGCATAACTTTTCTTATTTTCACTGCTGTTAGTTTTATTTTCTCTCACATAATTTTAAGTGTGTAGTGGGAAACATGTCTACCGATAGCTTGGGAGCATTAAACTTTAAAGCTTCTCAGAAAGAGACTGGCTTTCCTACTTTCAATTAGAAAAATTAGAGGCAATGTCTTTGATTTAGGTTGGATCAAGTGGAACAATCAACTCCGCTAGGCATGTATCAGATCCAGTACAACATGGCAGAGCCCACTCAAACCACATGGTAGTGTTGGGAAGGAACATTATTCAGATGTTGGTGGGATGTTACTATTCCCAGATTGAGGACAGGATTCTGGATGGACAATAATTTGGGTTCTCTATTTTCTTCTGCTCTGTGAAATAAGACTGTATTTTATTTGACTTGAACCCCCTTCAAAGCAAGCATAGGGTCTGTGATTTGCCTACTGTTGACTTCTGCTAGTAAGTGTCCTTGTTCAGAAAAGGAGGAGTGCTTTGAGGAGGACAAGAGAGAGGTAGAGAAGTGCAGGAAAGAGTTCCAGTTATTGTTCTGAGATAAAAGTGGCCACAGCCTGTTGGAAGGGACAGTGCAAAGATAAGATTTGTATAGAGGTAATTCCTTCTGAAGTTCCTTTTTGTGACCAACTATATATATATGAAACTATACACATGTAGAGAGCTCTTTGCAGACCAGATCATCTTTTAACCCTCAGTTTCCAATTGTATCAGGTCATCTGGTAGTTGATTATTGGTCTGTTTTTGTGTTCCATGAAACAACTATACTTCTACTCTCTATCCTCTGCCTTCAGGGCACATTCTTAATTCTTAACCTAGCTTTTTTACTCAGTGATTGCTCAATAAATGCTGTACAACAGAAAGGCACTGTCCGTGTGTCTATGGTATACTTTGATTTTTAAGATTATTTCATGTAGTTAATACTAAGTTTTCAGAGCAGATAGAAGGTGTGCTTCTATCTTGCAAGAACCAGAAAGTTAATTTCAAGTTGGATAGAATTTTTTAGTTTTTCATTAATGAGTTCAATCCCCTTTTAAACCTATGAACTTTTCATGTTTCTTGGTTTCCGTGGGTTCATACTGAGTTAAAAGAAATTTCATGCCACCATTCATTCAACCATTTTACTTTTCCACTTTTACTTAATGTAGCAGAAAAAGCACAGAATTTTTCAATCATGAAAACCTGAAACATCAAAGGATATTTGATATTCATGATTTGAATTTCATGATTTTACAGGAAATTCTTCCCTAATGAGAATGGTCCAGAATGTGCTCCTTAAAAATGTGACAGTGGAACCACTTCTGCATGTATTCAAGCAGCTGCTACATTCAATTTGTGCAGTAATATTTCAACATTTTAATTTAGTATTTAAAAGATTATTTAGGGGGTATTATCATCTCTTAATGTTTATCTTTGCTGAAAAAGAAAACTGAGGATTTCTTAGTTGGAATGACCAAATCCATTATGAAAGCAATTCTCTACAGCAAATGGCTCCCAGAGGCCATCTCTTGAAAAGAAGGAAAGCAAAAGCTGTTGGAGGTAGTATTCTCTATTATAAATGATTTCAAGTAGTAGGAGAAACGGAAGACCATAACTCTAGCCTTTGTGCTGGGTTGTTTGTTGTCTGCTTGGAATCAGCTCCAGACCCCTTGAATGATCTCTTCTCTTAGGGCAGAAAGCTGGGTTTCCCAGAATCCTCTTCCTTCTTCTAACCCTTCTGGGTTAGAATTGGCCATGAGGGGAGGTTGAAAGGTGAAGAAGAGAGACCATTACTCTCTTAGAAGGGAGATAAAGATAGGACATTTGAAAGCAACTTCTCGGGGTGCTTCTTAAAATACATTAAAAATCCAGGCTATAAGCTCAGGTTTTTAGCAATGAATTTCCTGAATTTCACTCCCCCAGCTCTTCCAGCTACCTCTAATTCCTTGTATTAAACCCTCCATGCTTGGGAGCATGTAGATTAGCTACTCTTTTCCAGGCTTGATCCTGACTGATATACTTTTCATGCTGGTTATCTCTCTCTCTCTCTTTTTTTTTTTTTTTGCCACACCTGTTTCATGTGGAAATTCCCCAGCCAGGGATTGAACCTGCGCCACAGCAGCCACTGGAACCACAGCATTGACAATGCTGAATGCTTAGCCCACTGAGCTACTGAAGAACTCCTGGTTATCTCAGTTTTGTTTGAGTATCAGGCTTCCCACCTCCCCAACATTTGTCCAAAGGGTATTAGAATTCTCCAGGATCATGGCAAAATTTAGAGGAAGTTCAAGAGCTAAGATCTAAAGTTGTTTATGAAAGTAGAAGCACGAACAGGAAATTGGGAGATGGCAGCTTGAGAAGGACCAGAATAGGGTGTAGGGTTGTAGAGAAAATGTTTTTATGTTTCTATCAGGTTAGGGCTTTCTGAGTAAAGAAACCTGGGATCTGGGATGTGTGTCAAAGGTCAAGTCTTGTATTTAAAGGATGATAGTAAGGGACCATCCTGAGAAGTTTACTGCCTGAGGATTACATTTTAGAAGAGGATTGAAACCCAGGATTGTGGAGTCATTCCAGAAACTGTGAACTTGTAGATGCTAGGCTTCTGCCTGAAGACATTCGTTTATATTTCGAAGGACCAGAACTCAGGAATCATTTCCTTCTCTTCCCAAGGTTTGCTTGTTTACATTAGGAAGAAAAGTTTCTTCTCTCTCATGAGGGGAAGGGGGACAGCTGACCTTATCCTAGATAACCTCACAGGTTCATGTTTTAGGCTCTTTGCCTGCAGTGCATATTCTGGTACAGGTAGACTGACACCTGGTTCTCATTGCATAGCCCCAGAAAGGAAGAGATGAGGCAGAGAACTGATGTGGTTATTTCTGTAAGTAATAATAACTCTGCCCCAGAAAACTCACGGATACTTTCAGGAGTATGTGAGTAAGTGTAGATACCAAAAATCTATCCTGGGCTAGAATCAGATGTTTTGAGCTTTGAGGGTGGTGGTGGAGGTTTTGAAGTACAAATAACAACTGGAAGAGAACCCCAAGGAGGTTGCCAAGACTGATCCCAGGAACTGTGGAGCATTATGGGGAGGAGCAGCCTCTCTTGAGGGCTTAGAGAGAATTTTGTGCCATCAGCTTCAGTGGAAGAAGACTTCCTGAATGAAAGGCTTCAGGCTTCAAATGGGATTTATTCTAACGTTTATGAGGAGGTGACATGCACAGTGGTAATGATTATGCAATTTGGATTAGAAATGCAACTCCACCCATTATTCATTAGGCAATGTTTATTGAGCATCTGTTATGTTCAAGGCTTTTCTGCAGAGGAGAAGGATGTCCTCTACTCTCCTGCAGTTTACAGTCTACTGCAAAAACCAGACAGAATATAAACAAACATAGGAGTAAGTGTCCACTTACAAACTCTAATAAATGTAATGAAGGAAAATAATAGGATCCTGTGAGAAAAAACAGAGATGATTGGGTGGCTCGGGAAGGTTGCTCTGAGAATGTAGCAGTTAAGCTAAGAGGTGAAAGATGGGAAGAAGCTGGCTGTATGAGAAGGGGGAGTGTGAACTTCCCAGGTAGAGGAACTTCATTTACAAGCTGGATAGGAAATGCAACCCCTCAGGAGTGTGTTTGGGGTATGTAGCACTTAGGGGCATTTCTACACTGGTTTGTTGTTGGCTCTGTTTCTTCATCTGTGTAAGGGAGATAATAACACCTACCTCCCAGGCAGGAAGCCCAAAGAAAATTGATCTAGAAATGATCATCTCCCCCCAACCTTGTGATTCCGGTGAACTCTATTTCTGAAGGCAAGTGACCATCGTATCTCAAGGAGGGGAGTCTACTGTTAGGGAAGTTTGTTTGGAGGTAAGAGAAAGTGGCCACAGATGAGTCCTATTTGCTATCCAAGATCTTGGTTTCTGATAATGCCTTCCTCCTTTAGAAGAACAATTTGAGTATAAAAATTTCGGCCTTAGTACAAATGCCAGTGAGAGAGTATTTTTTGGAGAATGGAGGCTCTTCTCTGAGTCCCTTGTAATACATATGACCATCGTCTTCACTTACGCCTAAGGCTGCTTTTGACTTGGCTTCTGGGGCTATGGCCTCCAACGTGTTTTACTTCTAGGCAAGCAGAAAGGCAAATGTAGTCTGCGGAGGCTTGGAATAGGAGAGGGGTAATTAGGATGATAGCGAAAGGATAGAGTTACAGGACTTTCATCATCTCAGTATTTGTTTCTAGAACACTTTCTCTTTGGAGTTGCTGTTAATGTAACTTTTTTTCCCTCACAATGAAGCAGATGTAGAGTGGGAGTGAGGACTACAGTGATTGACTTTAAGAGCCTTGGGTGGATTCAGAGGGAATTCCTGCTGTGATATATACCCTGATGAATTAGGAAGTGTTTGTAAAGGCTTCTTAACAAGGCCTCCTCCTTGTTCTGTAATACTATGAAGCGTACTTTATTGGAGTCACAAGTCCCTGGTAAGTGTATTTTTTTTCCTGTTTTGCTTAGATAAGTAATGTCCCTGATGATCATGGTATAACCCATACATCTGACTTTGAAAAGGTTAGACTCTGGCTATTATAATTTCACTGCTGGTGGTTATTTTGATGACCACAGACCTCTCAGTATGGAAAATGGGAAACAGTAACTCTCCTGGCCAGAATCATTCACTTAGTGAATGCTTATGGGAAGAAAATACAAAAAGACTTCCTCAATGCACCTTAAATTCTCTGTGGCAGTTTTCCCTTTTGCTTCTTCCCCTTATCTTCTTTGAGTTCTTAGAAATTCAAGTATATCACTTCTACAATTTAAATTCCCAGAATTTAGGGCTTTAAAATTCTCCACTTCTTCAGAGGAGGAAGTAGACCTGTCCTTCTTCTATGTTCATTCTCTCTTGGGTTCTGCCATTGTTGACAGAAGACTAGGTTGGAAGTTTCACTGTATGAGTTAGAGCCTTCCATCAGTCACCACTTGTTTCAAGCATCTTGGTGAATACCTCCTCCAGTTTCCCTCCCAGACATAATCAATGTCTTGTTTCTCCGTGGCCCCCTAAAACTTAGTCCATCATTCATTCAGTAAATATTTATTGAGTTTTAACCATGTGCCATTGATGTGGTAGTCACTGGGTACACCGTGGTGAACAAGAGCGACATGGTCTCTATCCCTTTCCCTCTTTCTCTTCTCTTCTTTTCCCTTCCTCCTCCCTGTTCTCTCCTCCCTCTTCTCTTTCCCTCCCTTCGTCTTGCTCTTCTCTCTCTTCCTCATCTAGTAAAGAAGATAGACAAAATAAACAATTATTATAAAAGGCGATATGTTCCATAGTAGAGGAAGTACAGTGTGGCTATAATAGCACAACACAAAAAGAAATAACCTAGGGGAGTTGTAGAAGGAAGGGATATTTAAATTGAAACCAAAGAATAAGGAAGTGGTACTTAGATAAGAAAGGGGACGTGTGTGTCAGGCATAGAGAATAGCTTGGAGAAAAGAAAGAATTAGCAGACCTGTAAGTGAAATGATTGTGTCAACAGTTAAGAGACCTCATATGTTAAATCTGGGCCAGAGCCCATCCTAGTGTTTTAAGAAGGACATGAGAGGTTGGATTGAAGGTCCCACATCTCTCTCTGCTTTGCCTATGCCTTATGATTACTTGTCTCCTTGAAATTAGTGATGCTGGATATTGAGTAAGGCCTCTGATTCTTGTGAGTATGATTTGACAGTCTGATCTGGTAGCCATGAAATTGCACCTGTCAGATCTGCTGCAGAAAACAGAGTTGACTGATAGCCTTGGCTATTCTTCTGGATCCATCCACCACTGTTCACACTAAAACCACACTTCCCCAAACAGTGCTCAGTCAGTGACTGATTGAGTGTGGTGGAATTGCTGATGCAGGCCATTCCTATAGGACACATGGCTCCTCTTGTGAATAGTTTTGACTCAAGGACTTCCCATTGGCCGAGTTGATAGAACTGCACTGCAGTCTGAGAATTTTATACTCAGTTCTCTGTACCCATCCTTTCACAGATACCAGGTGTGCATCATGGTTCAAAGTCTCTCTCTGCCACCAGATAAGCCAGCCAAGGGCAAGGGGAACATGGAACATAAAATGCATAGAAAAGGAGGGCAAGGATGACTCAGTTGTGGTTCCAAGATCAGATGATGGCAGCAATGGGACCCATCAGGGAACTGCTGCTCAAAGCTTCTGAGAGGCATAATCTGTGGACAGTTGTGGTCATCAAAGTGCACCGCTCATATCTCCTGCTATAGGGGTCATATCTCCTGCTGTGGGGGTTGACTGATGACTGGTGGCTCTTCTGTACCACCTCTGGTCCAGAGAGTTTTCACCCAGGCCATATTTCATACCTGTTAACATACAACTCCTTTTATGGCCAAGATTGCCTTGACTTTCTCAGACTGCCTGTGGTCTGGAACATTCCCATCCACCCTTTCATATGTGTCAGGCCTGCATCTAAGGGACTGAAGTCTCTCCCGGCCTGCTTCTGCTTTCTCACATTTATCCTTCATGGTATTTTATTTTATTATTTTTTGGGTCACACCTGTGGCATTTGGAATCTCGGGCCTGGGATTGAACCTGTACCAGGCATTGCTGGATCCTTAACCCTCTGTGCCACATGGGAACTCTGGCACTGGTTTTCTTTTTGCTCTTTTTTTTTTTTAGGGTCGCAGTGGTATATGGAAGTTCCCAGGTTAGCTGCTGGCCCATGCCTCAGCCAGAGCAATGCAGGATCTAAGCAGGGTCTGTGACCTACACCAGAGCTCACTGCAACACTGGTTACTTAACCCACTGAGCAAGGCCAGGGATCAAATCGTGACTTCATGGATACTAGTCAGGTTTGTTACCACTGAGCCACAGTGGGAACTCCCTGGCACTGGTATTTTAGACAACAAGTACCCAGTTATTTGAAGTATGGCTAGGGTCAGGAACTGTTTCGCTGGATGATAAAAGATACAAACTGTCTTTCTTTTACTGTGCAGTATAGCATGCAGCTTATCTGAATGTCTTTGGATAGGTCAGTTATCTACTCTGAACTTCTGTTTTTCTCATCAGTTAAATGGGGCATAATCTTAGAATCTGCTTTACTGGGCTGTGACGATCACAAGAAATTGTGTTTATATAACAGCTGGCACACAGTGAGTGCTCATGCATAAAAAATAAAATTTTTTTTATCACATTTTGATTGCTCTGTTGAGAGAACTATAGAGAGAAAATAGAGCTGCTAAATCAGAAGTCAGGAGAGTATTCATCACATCTTCCTACATTTTCAGTTTTTTTTTTTTTTCTCTTTCTCATCTTCCTTCTACACTCAACATTTGAGATTTGGATTTGGAACTATTCACCATTTGGGATTGTCTATATTATTCTTTCCTTTCAGTGGCTACATTCCCAATGCTTCTTATTAGACTTGTTCCAGGTGCTGAATTTGGGCAGGACATTGACCTAGTATGTTAAGAGGAAACAAGGGAGTGGGTTCTCTCACCTTGATAGCCACGTGGTGCTTGATCGGCACCTGGTCAGGAGGGAGGCCTGGTCATTATTTGTGAGTGACACCTCTGTAGTTCTGAAAAAAATGTAGAGATACTTGTCTCTCTGTATTTGGTGTGCTTCTGGAAAAGAGAAAAAAAAAGTTTTATGTCGTGTGGCTGCATAGATTTTCTTTTACATGCAGTTTGCTGATAAGGTGAAATTTTAGCCGAGTTTGGGTCACCTAAAAAAGTGCTTAGGAAATCCATCCATCTACTGTAGGCTTCTCGTGGGACAGCCTACTCCTGTAGAATTTTCATGCAAAATAGCTCATTGAAAGGGCCTAATAGCTAGCTTACTTGTCCTTATCTTAATGTAATTAAGATTAGATTCTATCTTTACTTAGAATTAAATGGTTTTTCTGGTCTTCATCTGTAGGATTAGCTAAAATATTAGATAAAGGCTTATACAGGTTAGTGAAACTCTTCAACCTATGTTCGAAGTAACTGTGCTTTGAAAAAATGCTTTAGGTGACAGTTGTGATGAATTAAACCTGGAAACAAGACAGAAATTGATACCACATTTAGAGAGTAGATGAATCATGTTAGGGTTAATATTCTGACGGTAAAACACTTGCATTTAAACTTCTGAATGGATATAGATGGTTTGGTCTGTTCAGACATCCTGGCAAGACTGAATTTAGGATCCTGCTAGGATGCTGGTGTGTGAGAAGCATAATTTTTAAGGAAGTAATCAAAAAGCTGGATGTTGACACCTTTGGGTTTAAATTTCAGACTCTCTCTGTGATATTACATAAATCACTCAGTTTCTCTCTGGATTTTTTTTTTACTGCCTGTAAAATATGATTCACTGTGCTTCTCACACACATATCTCATTGTAGTTCCCACCAAAACACTTCGTATTTCAAAGATTAGGAAATAATTAAAAATATTTTTTGCCAAATTACAGTCTTGTAGAGGGCACATGATTCTCCTGCTCCTAAATTCTCTACTCTCTGTGGCTTTTAGAAAAGTGAGGGAGCCTTAGGCCAATTAGATACCAGGGACAGTGTGAAGCATGCATTCAGGGTAAGCCGGAAACCAAGTTTCATTATGGGAATCAGACATGAGTGTTGTTATTCACTCAGCTTTGATCATTTCTGTGAGCAAGGGGAAAATCTGACTTTTTGAGAAAGCCATTTCACTCTGTGGGTTCATTATTTTGGCTGACAAATGGAGAGGTAAATTGACAGTGACTTCCCAGCTAAGAATACTATGCATGTTTACCACCATAGGGAGCCGGAATTTTGTCTGTTAGCATGATGTCTTTTTAGCTTTCCTAAGGTTTCCAACTGAAAGAAAAAAAAAACCCTAGCAAAATTCATTTTTTATCAATGAAAAAAGGCTTTTAAAAAGCTAGGGAAGTTCACTGTTGGCACTGGCTGTTCCTGTAGAGGACCTTGATGAGGCTGTGTTAAACTGTCATCAAGGCTTCAGCATAAAGTGGAAATAATTCCTCTATTATCAGCAAACACCGAGTCAGCATGTACTAGGTGAAGGTTGTGAAGCCAGGTGGTGGGGATGCAAAGTGTTTAAGACATCCTTAGGGAGACGGTATAGCACTATAGGAAAGGGGCTATGTTTTGGGAGTCAGATAGTCTGGGAAGGAATCCTGGCTCAGCACCCGATATGTGTGCAGCTTCAGGCAACTGACATAATTTCTTAAGTCTCAATGGACTCATCTGTAAAATGGAAGCATTATCACCTACCTTGTAGGTTTGTTGTGAAGATTACATGAGGACGCGTGTTCTGAATATTTGGCAACATCAAGACTTAGCATATAACATGAGCTCATCCTTCTTAGGCAGGCCTCCTATTGGTCTTTCCTTTCTGGTCCCATATGGAACAATTAAAAATCCCTGCTGTTTATTGCTCCAAGGAAAGGATTTTTTTTTTCTTGTTATGGCCATACCTGTGGCATATGGAAGTTTCCAGGCCAGGGGTCAAATTGGAGCTGCAGCTGTGACCTGTCACAACCACGGCAACACTGGATATAAGCCACAACTGCAACCTACACCGCAGCTTGTGGCAATGCTGGATCCTTAACCCACTGAGCAAGTCCAGGGATGGAACCCGCATCCTCCTGGATACTACCTGGGTTTGTTACAGCTGAGCCACAACAGGAAATCCCCCAAAGCAGTTTCATTAAAATCTTGTTTGCATAATGAGGACACACCATATTGGGTACCACTAATTTTGGTGATATTGACAGTAATGAGGAATGGTGCCTGTAACTTTATAGTAATTCTCCAGTAATGGGGAATAACACTGTTGGTACAAGCAGCAAGTTCAGTACATACATTAACACTGTCAACTTAAGGCATCGTGTGCTTTGAGTCAAATGATCTTGGGTCTCAGCAGCAGTAGTGGCACCTTTTGCAAGTTTTAGTGGTAATTGTTTTGGTGGCTTTAGGGCAAGATAACCTCAAATTTTTTGCCACCCATCCTATTAGGAGGTGAAGTTTATTTCCCTTTCCCTTGAACCTACATTGGTCTAAAGTCATCCTTGGACTTGCCTTGACCAGTGTAATGTGGCAGAAACAATACTGTGTAACTTCAACTCCTGGGCTTCAGGAGACCTGCAACATCTAATTTTGCTGCTTGAAACACTCCTGGGAATTCAGTCCTCATGCTGTGAAAAAGCCTAAGTAGCCACATGAAGAGGATGGCTAGGCTTCTGACTGACAACCAGCACCATTTCCCAGCCATGAGTGAAATCATTTTGAACTAGGCCATCCCAACATCCGGGTGACACTAATGAAGCAGAACCACTTGGTCAACCTGTGGAATCAATGGGAATATTCTTGATGTTTAAAGCCATGAGAATTTGGGATGGTTTGTTGCATGGCAATGGATTTACCACACAGCGGCTATTTGCAGTGCAAAAGGGAGTGCTCAAGAGCTGAAATAGTGGAGGAAAATAGAAAACCTCAAGGAATAGACAGTAGGTCTAGTTAAGAGAGCACATTTTAGATGCCTTCAGAGGATTTCCAGAATTATAAGGAAGAAATAAACTTTTTTGGGAGAATGGAGATGTTTACCTCCTTTATAAAAAGGACTACCAACTTACTAGTATTACCATGTGGATTGAGTGGGATAATGTATGTGAAATAATTAGTGCTCTTTTTGGCATAAATACACTTGGTAAGTGGTAACTGTTATTGTTAACCTCATCTTAGGTTAGCTCACTGATTTGATGCTCAATAGAAAGTAGCCACATTTATTGTGTGTGTGTTTGTGTGTGTGTATGTATGTATATAATTTCCACAGCTAGATAGAAATCTCTTAAGGCTGGACTGTAGGTTATATTTCTTTGTGTGATATAGGCTCTGAATAAATATTTGTTGGTTGACTAGGTAGAAATAGGGCAGACTATATCCTTTTTATTTTATTTTTTATGGATTCTAGTCTCATTCACATTAGACCCATGTGCCAGTTTGTAATCGTAGCTAAATTTCTAAAGTCGAAAGATGGAAACTCGTTGGAATTCAGCTAACATGGGCACTTATTGGAAGGATAACATGGCACTTATTCATGCATGGGTGTCTCATGTATGTATATTTCAGGAGGTACTATAAAGCCAGGTACTCTGTTGCCAGGGAGGTTTGTCTATTTGATTGAGCTTAGTTGAATCCACTACACACCTATTAGGAATTGAGGTTGCCTATCTCTGGAGACAGGACAGCTTCCTTCATTCAAGGTCAGGTATCAAATAGACTTACAGTTACTGGCAGAATAGCTCCCTCAGGACTTGTGGAACTGAATCCTTTTTTTTGTTTTGTTTTGTTTTGTTTTCTAGGGCTGTATCCGAGGCATATGGAGGTTCCCATGCTAGGGTTTGAATCAGAGCTGTAGCCTCTGGCCTACACCACAGCCACAGCAACACCAAATCTGAGCCGCATCTGTGACCTACACCACAGCTCACAGCAACGCCAGATCCTTTACCCACTGAGCGAGGCCGGGGATTGGACCTACATCCTCATGGATACCAGTTGGATTCATTTCTGCTGAGCCACGATGGGAACTCTGAAACTGAATTCTTATAATTTGTCGTGAAGCTATGGTAGTGTGTGACTGGCCCTTTCAACCACTCCCCTTTACTGACTGGCTGTTCCTACCTCTACAACATACATGTGAGCAGTCATTGAGGTTTCTTGGAGAGTCAGTGCAGTGGATTCCCAGAGCTGTTCTATTTTAAGTCAGCTGGGGAAGTATGTAATCTTTGTCCATTATGGCAGTAGCAGGTGTGTGTGTGTGTATGTATGTATGCATGTATGCGCACACACGTGTGAGTGGCAAGTGTTAAGCATAACAAGACTCTCTAATACAGCACACGCTAATTTCTTTTAGGGTCTGGCCACTCATATCTATTCATAGGAAATTAAATTCCATGTGTGTGGGAGAGCTGGAATTTTATCATTTTTAGGAGGAACAATAAATGATTTTAAATATCAGCTTTGACAAAGCATCTAAAGTCCCTTCCAACATATTCTCCTCTTCAGCAAGAATTTTGTATCTAAGAAGAATGAAAAGAGTTAGTAATGTTTCTCTAAATAGAACATGTGAAATGATTAGCTGTGGCTCTTGATGTACACATGATGGAAGGGAGTAAACAAATTTGGAACAAGAAATCTTCCCTTGAAATTGAGATAGATAATTGTTTTTATGTTTAGACAGTATCTCTCTTTTATAAGCTTAAAGCAAGGCCAACTTTATAAACTTAATAAATAACTATGTCGTGTGACTTGGGAGGCACCAAGGATTCGTTGCCTCAGTATAGTTTCCTTATCCAAAAGATACAGGTCCTGAAATTCAACCATTAGAGAGATTTGTTCTTATCCGGTTCTTTTTTTTTGGAAGTAGATAATTCAGTACGTTGCTTAAACTTAAGCATCAATTCTTTTATTTGGTACTTCTACCCCCTTTATTATGAGGTGTGTGTGTGTGTGTGTGTGTGTGTGTGTGTTGCAATCACAGGATTATTGCTGTAGATCAGTTTATCGATATCCAGAGAGAGGGCTGGATAGGAAATACCTGTGAGGCATACTTCAAAATTTTGCACAGGGCCTTATTTTAGCCAAGAATCTTTTTTGGGGGAGGGTTTACAGCCTTAGAATTCCTGATGTAAAGTGGTGAATTTCTAAAAAATAAATAAGTAAATAAAGTAGAGAATTTCTTTCTCTCAGTGATCACATTCATTCTGATTGGTCTTGGTCTTAATCATGCACCCACCTCTGGGGCCAATCACTGTGACCATAGGTTTGTACTTGAGATTGGTCAGTTTTGGCCACGTGCCTCACACAGTCTGGAAGCAGGCGTAGGTGTTGCGCTGTGATTGGCAGCCTCACCTGAGCTCCATGGAATGAGAGAAGAGTGTTCCGCAAAGGCAGAGGGGGTGGCTATATTTGCTAGAAAAGGGAGGATGGGAAAGGTCCTGGGTGGACACAAATGACACTAACCACTGGACTTTGAGTCTAAAGCATCTCCACTTAGAGTTCTGTGGTGTAAAGTAATTCCAACCTGAAGGGCATAGTGCATGGGGTTACAGGTTTAAAATATGTGCACCCATTGGGAAAGAATGATTCTGTTTTTTATAATTTTTATAATGATTATTTTTTCCATTATAGCTGATTTACAGCATTCTGTCAATTATCTGCTACACAGCAAGGTGACCCAGTCACACATATATGTATACATTCTTTTTTCTCACATTATCATTCTCCATCATAAGTGACAAGACATAGTTCCCTGTGCTATACAGCAGGATCCTTTTGCTTATCCATTCCAAAGGCTATAGTTTGCATCTATTAACTCCAAATTCCCAGTCCCTCCTACTTCCTCCCCCTCCCTGTTGGCAACCACAAGTCTGTTCTCCATGTCCATGATTTTCTTTTCTGTGGAAAGGTTCATCTGTGCCCTATATTAGATTCCAGATGTAAGTGAAATCATATGGTATTTGTCTTTTTCTTTCTGACTTACTTCACTTAGTATAAGAGTCTCTAGTTCCATCCATGTTGCTCCAAATGGTATTATTTTGTTCTTTTTTATAGCTGAGTAGTATTGCATTGTGTAGATATACCACATCTTATTAATCCATTTGTCTGTCAAAGGACATTTTGGTTGTTTCCGTGTCTTGGCTATTGTGAATAGTGCTGCAATGAACATGTGGGTGCATGTGTCTTTTTCAAGGAAAATTGTGTCTGGGTATATGCCCAAGACTGGGATTGTTGGGTCATATGGTAGTTCTATGTATAGTTTTCTAAGGTATGAGAGGATGATTCTGAAACTTTGCCTCTCTGAGGCAAAATACATCAGTGTCAAATAGATACATGTGACCGTATGATGCTATCATGTAAGCATGGGTCCTTTGTGCATGTGCACATTGTGAGACCAAGATGTTTCATAATTCTACATTGAAGAATTATCTCCCAGACTGTGCCCTCTCAGTAAACATACCATTGCCTCCTGGGGGTGAAGATTGGTTTGGGTAGGAAAAAACTTTAGATATTACAGTACTCTGGCCTTCCAAAGGGTTGCACTATATAAACAGATGTGTAATATCACGAGGGAGGCAATTAGAAAAAACATATAAAAAGGCTCCTTCTGGGAGCAATAATAATAAAAAATGGTTGAGAAACACTGTTCTAGATCCAAGAAAATTGATGTATCTTAGGAAGATATGAACCGGAATGAAAGAGATGCTAAGAAACTTGTGATAAGAGAGGCAGCATGATTTGTGAAAATAGAACCTGAGTTTGAATCCAGCTTATTTTCGGCTATGTGGAAATGGAGAAGTAATTTAACCTCTCGGCATCTCAGTTTCTTAGTAATGACCCTTTGCAGCCAATCCCACCCTCATCCCGTGGCCCCAGGCAACTGTCGATCTGCTTTCTCTCATTATAGTTTTCTAGAATTTCATATATATTGAGTCATATAGTACATAGTCTTTTGTTCAGATTTCTTTTGCTAATCATGTTTTTGAAATTCATCCAATTGTTACCTGTATTGGTGTTTCATTCCCTTTTATTGCTATGTTATATTCCACTTACTAATTGATGAGCATTTGGGTTATTTCCACTTTGGGACCAGACAGCATTATGAATAATGCTGCAGTGAACATTTGTGTACAAGTCTTTGTGTGGACATGTCTTTCCAAACATTTTTTTCATAGTTCTTGATTCTTGCTGCCAGATGCCGTTGGATATTAGATATGCTATTTGGTTAATACATACATAAAATACATCATGAAACACAAAATACAGAGGCAAGAAAAAATAAATGGATGAATTTGATAAATTATTTTGAAATGCTGCAGATTTTATAAGTATGTCTTGAAATAGCACATTTCAAAAAATACTTGGTGTAGAAAAGTATGTAAAATACAAAAAGGTGACCAAAAATGTACAGAATAATCATACTAGTAGTAAAAGCTGTGCTGCCAAACTGAGGAGTAATTTAATACAAATTAATATAAAATACAAATTCTCTTCAAAGTATTTTCAGACAAATTAGTTATAAAAATCTTAGTTTATAATCCCAAATTCAGAATTTCAGGCAAAAAAAATCATTAATAAATTAATCATTATGCATATAGGTTTCAAGTTAATACATTTTAGGCAAGTTCACTTCAGGCAAAATTTCACTGTTAATGGAAAGAGATTTGTTATTAATTGGACATAGATGGCAAAAGGAGAATTCAAATCTGGACTGATTCTCAGATTTCTCCTGTGGGCTACCAGGTAGTGGGAAGTGTCATTCATAGAGGTGGACATCCAGGAATGGAAAGAGGATTCATGGTGGGGTATGCAAGGCAGGTAATAAGGTTTATTTGTGTTGAATCTGAGTGGCTTGGGAGGTGTCCCTGTGGAAGTGCCCAGTAGGCAGTTAGATTAATGGAGCTCAGGACAGATCTGTCTTGGAGATACAGACGAAGTCATTAGCACAGAGGTGTTCAGACATATGTGGAAAATGGCTGTGACTGGAGGATCTGTATAGATTAGAGGAAGGCTTTCCCTCCGATCTTGCCTTCCAGAAGCTCCTCTAGATTCTCCAGTGTGGCAGATGTGTCCACAGAGCCGTACACCTCAGGTGCAGGTGGCTTTGGCTAACAAAGAGGGCCTGGGGTGAAATTCCTTACCCTGGATCTGGGTCTGAACTCAACCTCTATCTAGGGATTGGTGTATATTGGAGGCTGCAAAGAAAGCTGGAAAGACTAATTACCTGAAAACCACACTAGGGCGTAAGTGTCACTGCTTTGGGGCTCTTCCCACAGAGCATTACATAAAAGGGGAGTGAGAGAGTGTGGCAGAGGCCTCTGGTGCCCACATCACCTCCCTCTTGCCTACCTCTGGTTTCATTTGTAGCTGTGGTAGACCGTTCTATGGGACTAAAGACTCACTTTGTCACTTTTCTGATGCCTACTTTGGGGCCTCCTATGGTTCTGTAGAAGCCCTCTTGACCGCATGCAATTGTGGGCCAGAAATGCAGGGCAACCTGTGCTCTCCTCACTCCATGGGCATTGGGAGAAGACATCCTTCCTTCAGGTGGACATCACTGGATGCATCCTGTATGCTTCTCAGGGGCCTTGGTTGAACCAGGCCCTGTCTCTCACACTGGTGTCCTGAATAACTCTCCTTGAACTCTTTTCTTCCTTCCCCGTCTCACCTTCTCATTCTTTCAGATTCCTGGAACACCTCCCAAGTACGTCACCTGTACCTAGATCCTTGCCTCAGGCTCTGCTTATGGGGGAACCTCCCCTAAGATGACCTGCTGTGCCCACTGTTCAATAGAACATTGTCAACTTTGGTGCCTCCCACCAGCCTTGACTGAGGGAAGAGACTGTGGTGCCCAGCAGAAACATCCAGGGCCCCAGTGGATATAGCAGCATCTAGCCAACGGGGGTCAGGAGGTGAAGAATGTAGAAATTGAGGTTGACACCTGCAGAACTGTGGGCTGGATGTGTTTGTAAGCACATGTGAATCACTTGGGGGAACTCCAGAAGTAGTTGGTAACACCTTTGCTAGAGGCTGCAAATCTGCATATTCAGGAATGAGTAAGAACCAGTGGGACACTGATTATGGGAAGATTTGTAATCGTCAGAACTGGTGTTGTAGAGACAACGACCAATGACAATGAGTGAAATTTCCTGGGAATGGTGCAGTGGTTCTCAACTTTTGGTGCACATCAGACTCACACAAGGAACTTAAATACAGATGTCCCCAAAAGAGAATCACTAAGGATCAGGCCATGTGTATTTTGAAAATTCCTCTGCTGGTACTATGCCCAATAAAGTTTGAGGACCCCTGTTCAAAAAATGGGACAAAAAAAGACGAGGGACGGAAGTGGGAGGAGGCAATAGCACTTAAAATACAGGCAGGGAAATATGAGACTTTGAATGGAGGTAAGAAGGGGAAGTCAGAGAGGTAGGAGAGATGGAGTTACATTGTGGCTCAGCAGGTTAAGAAGCCAACATAGTCTCATGGGGATGCAGGTTTGATCCTGGCCTTGGTCAGGGGGTTAAGGATCAAGTGTTGCCACAAGCTGCAGTGTAGATTGCAGATGTGGCTTGGATCCAGTGCAGTTGCAGCTTTGATTTCACCCCTAGCCTGGGAACTTCCATATGCTATGGGTCTGGCCTTAAAAAGAAAATTAAAAAAAAAAAAAAAAGAGAAAGAAAGAAAAGAAAAAGGCGGTGGGAGAGAAAGTCTCAAGCAGGGCAATAGGTCCAGTAAGGGAATATTGAAAAATGACCTTGGGTGGTTATATTGGTAAGATCAGTTTCATCAAAGCAATGAGGGTGGATGCCAGCTGCTAGTGGATTAAAGCATGAACTGGAGGAGAAGTATAATAGTGCACTCTCTCACTTTCAAATGGCTCATAAATCAAACCCTGCTCGCCACCAAATCATAACCTCTCCCCAGGTACAGTCCTTCAGCACCAGGGAGCCTGTGGTTGTGCCACCTGTAGAAAAGGATTTGTGAGAATCTCCAGTAGAGAAAATCTCCAAGAACAAAGAGGGAAGAAACTTAAAAAAACAAGCGTTTGAAAACAGTGGATGCAGAGTGGGGTCGTATTTTGATTTTCCAAAGATGAAAGTTGTCTAAATAACACCCCTTTTCCTCTTGGATGGTTCATGGGCTGTCAGTCCCTGGCATCCTACCCCATGGGAGGCTGTGTTGTCCTGGAGGAAGAAACTCCCCCCTTTTAGCACATCTCCTAAGTGACACATGTTTTGCACTGTGGCACTGTGTCCTCTAGATGGCGATAAATCTCCATCTCTGGAGCCTCCCCTTTTGGCTTTAGGTCCCTGGAAAATTGCTTTCTGGTAGAGAAAAATGAGAGGCATTTTTTCAGAATTGACTGAAAGCTGCTGAGAAAGCTCTTCCTTGCCTCTAGGTTCCTAAAAGGGCTTTGAAACACTGGCAAGAGTCCAGTGTTTGGAACATTGGATTCGAAGCAAGGAGGAAGCGGCTACATTTGTGAGTACCCTGGACCTGGGATTTGTTGGTAGGAAGTAAGGGCTATCAGGGACCCCCAGGGCAGTGTCTTTGCTCCCTGGGAACTATCTCTCCCCTTGTGCCTGGTACCTTCCTACCCTTCTTAACAGGATCATGACATTTATTCCATCAAAGGGTAGCCAACACTCTCCTGAACCAGCTTTTCTGTTTTTTGTTTTCTGCACTTATCTGCCATTTGCTACCAATGGCCAAGTGTTTCAGAAATCTTATTCAACCCTCCCGGGTAGATTCTCTTATTATTCTGATATTTAAATAGGTGAATTACTTGGCCAGAGCCAGTCAGGGATTAGTGTTATGACTGGGATTTGATTGCAGAGCTTGAATTCTTAATCACTATGTTGCCTCAAAGACAGATAGCAGAAACAAGGTCATATGCCCTGCCTTTTCTCCTGTTTGCCTTTAGAATGATTACCGACATTAAAACATTTTCATTTATTGGTTATGTGCTTACTGTTTTTCTGGCCCTGTAATGAGCCATTTCTGTGCACTATCTCATTTAGTTCTCATGCAACATTTTGAGGTAAGTATTATTATTTCTCTTTTGCAGATGAAGGCATGGAGACTCAGAGAGGTTAAGTAACTTCCCCATGGTCACAGAGAAAGTAAGTGGCAGAGGTCTTGTCTCTCTACTCCATCCGGGGCCTTGCTTTTAACCACTCTCTTAGGCAGACTCCCCCTCAGTTAGTTCATTAGAGAGACCGTCAGAGAGTTGAGTACCAGTGTGCCATCCATACAGTTCTTCCTGGAGGCAGAAGCAGAGACATAGGGACAGCTATGTGATCGTAGCTGGAACCCTGAAATCACAGGCTCCTCTGTGTCTCTCCAGAGCAGAAAAGATTCAGGCTGCAAGAAAGTAAGTAAAATGTAAAGGGAGCTTTTGGAAATCGTAGAACTGCCAGAACCTAAAGGAATGACAGCGTTTGTGCTCACTGGCTTTGACTGTGGGAGACAGGCCCTGTACTTCTTGAATGAAATCCTGAGTTGGCCACCTGCGTCTAGTCTTTTGCTTGGCTGTATGGTTCTTGTTAACTCTGTTCGTACCTTATTCAACTGAATGTGCTTAATAGCAGCATTAAAGCTTGTGACACCTTGATTGCAGCAATGGCTTGTTGTGGATAGGGCAATTCAATCCTGGTGATCGATGCAGTGGCTGATGCAAGGGCCACATGCACTCTCCCCACAGTGAATACTCAGAGTGCTTTTCCTGTATTATCAACATCCATCCTTTTAGGATGCTGTCAATAGCTATTTTCTTGTTTCCCCAAGGATCCTAAAATGCTTTGCATGTCTTCCTACTACTGAAAGATGGAAGCTTGGTGTTATAGTTTATTCCCATTTATGAGATGAATAGCCCTAGGAACGCACTGGAAGCTGAGCTGTACCCCCACACAACAGCCTCCTACCACATTCCATGTTTCTCTCTCGAGATATAAGAATACACAGAAATATAGACACATTTTTTCTGGAAATTTAGAGGAAAACATTTTGAACTACTTTTATCAGCACTGCTTTTTTCTACTTAACATTAATTCTTTGATTTATTTGTATTCTTTACTAAAACACATACCCATGTTAAGAAAGAAAGAAAATGAAAACCTTGTCAAGTCATCAAAATGAGCTGATGGTCTAAATGTTTTTATCTAAATGTCTTTATCTGCATCTTAACCTGATTTTTTTGTCTCCATACACTTTTAAGAAAAATTTCTGTTTTTTTTTCAACTCACCTTTATTAAGCTCTTTTTGTGTGTAACGGCATGACTGAAGGCTCTATGGGGGATACATATTTGCATATATATATTTTTTTTTCATAAAAAGCTTACACTCTAGCTAAGAGGGAACCTGCCTGCCTGGCCATGGCTCTGTCAGCAGTCATTGCTTCTACAGTTGGTTATAACAAATAAGAGGCACAGACTGGTCCTTTCCTTCACAGGGAGGAAAGAGCTCTATGAATGGGCTGTTCAGAGATGGGCTCTGGAGAAGGGGTGGATCATTCACTTATTCACTCAACAAATATTTGGCCAGCTTTGGAACACCTTGCTGGGACTAAGGTGATGGATTAGAAAAGCTCTTTGAGGGAGTTCCTGTCATGGCTCAGTGGGTAACGAACCCATGAGGATGTGGGTTCAATCCCTGGCCTCAGGGATTAAGGTTAAGGTTAAGGTTCGGTGTTGCTGTGGTGTAGGTTGCAGATGCAGCTCAGATCCTGTGTTGCTGTGGCTCTGGCATAGTCCAGTGGCTACAGCTCTGATTCGACTCCTAGCCTGGGACCCTCCATATGCCACCAGTGCGGCCCTAAATGACAAAAAGACAAAAATAAAAACAAGGACAACAACAAAAAAACCCAAAAAACAAACAAACAAAAAAAACTGAAAAGCTCTTTGAGGAACTCACAATTGAGAGGGTGACAGATAAATTAATAGCCTGTTATAATCCAGGCCTAGGTGACTTGGGAAGGCTGAGCAGTGTGTGTACTATATGGACTTTTGGGAGAATGTGGAGCTGAGGGGGGCTAAAGTCTAGCCTCTAATCTCACCTCAAAGGGTGACTGGATATGTGAGTACAGCAGGCAGTTTTTCAATCAGAGGGGGTGCCCTTTTCCAAATCCTGCCAAGGTGCCATGTGGCTTAGTGGCTGCTGCCTTGAGTGTAATCAGTATTTTTCCCCCATTTTAAAATTTATTTTTAAATTCACATACAATAAAACCCATTCCTTTTGTCAAATAGTTTTATGAGTTTTGGAAAATTCATAGAGTCATGTATCCACTATCACAATCATGGTACAGAACAGTTCTGTCATACCTCTAAAAAAATTCCCTCAACAGATCAGTGGTTTCCAGGGGCTGAGGACGAGAGTCAAGCTCCATCTCATATGCAGGAAACCACTGAAGTGTTCTTTGATTCTATAGTTTTATTCCAGAATGGAAATCATACAGAATGTGGCCTTTTGAGCCTGGCTTCTTTCACTCAGCATAATACATTTGAGATTCATCTGTGTTGTTGCGTGTATTGATTGTTCTTTCCTTTTTATTGCTGAGTACTATTCCACTGACTTGATGTACCACAGTTTATCCATTCCCAAGTTGAGGGACATTCTGTTGTTTCTAGTTTTGGCTGTTCTGCATAAATCTGCTATAAGTATTTGTATGTTGTTTTTTTATGTGAACATAGGTTTCCATTTCATTTGAATAATTATCTAGAAGTAGGGTTGCTGGGTTGTATGGAAAGTATATATTTAACTTCATAAGAAGCTAGTTAAAGGTAAAATAAAACTAAGATAAAAGTTCTATAATGACTATACCCGTTTGCATTCCTACCAGCAGTGTGTAAGAGTTCCATTTGCTCTGCATCCTTGTCAGCATGTGGCATTTGTTAGCCTTTTTTTCCCTCTCTTTTAAATTTGGCTGTTGTAATAGTTGTGTAGTGGTATCAAATTGTGTTTTTAATTTGTGTTTCCCAAAAGACTAATTATGTGAACATCTTTTCATAGGCTTATTTGCCATCCATGTATCTTCTTGATGAGATATCTATTGAAATCTTTTGTCTGTTTTCAAAATTAGGTTGCTTGTTTGTTGTTGAGTTTTGACAGTTCTTTACATATTCTGTATACAAGTCATTTGTCTGATATGTAATTCACAGCTATTTTCTCCAAGTTTATGGCTTATCAATATGTTTTTCAGTGATTTTCTTCCAGTTTATGGTTTATCTTGTCTTTCTCTAGCTATGTCTTTCTTAGAGTAAATATTTAAAATTTTGATAAGCTCCTGTTTGTCAGTTTTTTCTTTTATTGACTACACTTTTATTGATTGTCATATATAAGATCTTCTTGTCTAAATTGACAAAGATTTTTTTCCTGTAGTCTATAAATTTTATAGCTTTAGGTTTTATATTTAGGTCTATTATCCATCTTGAGTTAATTTTTGTCTATATTCAAGGTATGGTGTATGATCTTTTTAATGTATTGGATTTGGTTGGCTAAAATTCTGTTGAGAATTTTTGCATATATATTCATAAAAGATATTGACTTATAATTTTCTTTTTTGCTAATATTTTTGACTGTTTTTGGTATTAGGGTGATGGTGGCTTCGTAGAATCTCTCTCTTTTTTTTTTTCTGTCTTTTTAGGGCCACACTCGTGGCATATGGAAGTTCCCAGGCTAGGGGCAGAATTGGAGATGTAGCTGCTGGCCTGTGCCACAGCCTAAGCAGTGCCAAATCCAAGCCTCATCTGTAGCCTACACCACAGCCCACAGCAATGCTGGATCCATTGAGTGAGACCAGGGATGGAACCTGTGTCCTTATGGATGCTAGTCTGTTTCGTTACTGCTGAGCCTTGATGGGAACTCCGAGTATCTTTGGAAGTGTTCCTTCTTCTTCAGTCTTTTGAATAAGTTTAAGAAAGATGGATATAATTTTTCTTTGTATGCTTGGTAGAATTCACCTGTGAAGCCATCTGCTCCCGGACTTTTGTTTGTAGGGAGCTTTTATAGTTTAAGGTATGGATTGAAGCTCTCTTTTTTTTTTTTTCTCCCATATGGATGTCCAATTGTTTCAGCACCACTTGTTGTAAAAACTCTCTTTTCTTCATTAAATTGCCCTTGCCTTTCTTTCTTTATTCCCCCCCCCCCTGCTTTTTTTTTGTCCTTTTAGTGCCTCACCCTCAGCATAAGGAGGTTCCCAGGCTAGGGGTCCAATGGAGCTGAAGCCGCCGGCCTACACCAGGGCCACAGAAATGTCAGATCCCCGATACTTCTGCGACTTACACCACAGATCACTGCAGTGCCGGATCCTTAACTCACTAAGCGAGGCCAGGAATCGAACCCTCGTCCTCATGCATGCCAGTCAGGTTCGTTAATCGCTGAGCCATGACAGAAATTCCTGCCTTTGCCTTTTTGTTAAAAATCAGGCATGTTTATGTGGGTCTCTTTCTGTGTTTATCTTCTGTTGCATGGATCTATGTATCTTTCTTTTCTCCAACATGATTGTGGGAAGTTGAGTTAGGAATGGACCTGAGGTGAGAGGGGAGCTTGTGGGAGAAGAGGATGTGGGATGGGCAGAAAGCGTTGGAGGTTGTCCAGAGCATGTGGCCTTTAAGCTGAAATCCATATTAGGTGAGAGTGAGTTGGGATACAGGATGGGTGGGTATTGTAAGTCGTTTCAGAACTTGGGCGCATCTGGTGCAAAGGCTGGAGGGGAAGCAAGAAGTAGGAGGGACAATTGTGTGATTCACAGTGTGTTTGGACAGGTTGAAGAATTTCCATGCTAGGGTCGTGTTAGGTGGGTGTGGATTTCATCCTAGAGTGGGGTGGATGTGTTCCCTTCAGCAGAGGGCATTTAAGTAGCTCTCCAGGATGAGTAAAACCACCAGATCCAGGAATTCTCTCTTGTCATTCAATCAGGGCATCTTCCCTGTGTTTTAAAGTGGGAATCTTCTCACAAAAAGGAGACCTCAGTTCCAGCTGCCCAGTCATCCCCCAGAGGGAACAGTCCCATCAGCCCAGGACTGACACCACTCTATTTATAGATACCTGTATGAACTGAAACCCGCTTCCACTATTCTTGCCATTTACCTCTGGCTCTGTAAAGAGGCTTTGGTGAGCCTCAGTGCACTCTCTGCAACACACCTGAAGGTGGCAGCAAAACCAAGGCTCGTTTAGCGGAAGCTGCCCAGTTAATCACCTTCAATTTAGAGGAGCTCCAATATTGCAGTAATTTGGTGTCTGCATAATAGCAAGCTTGTTTTTAAATCCCCCTCCTACCTCCAACCCTGGAAATAATATTCTCTAAGTCTTTTGAAATTAAATCTGCCAAATAGAGTGTAACATATTTCCTAATCATTTGGGCCACATTTTCTCTTTGGAATGGGTGTTGGTTTCAGTGGGAGTATTTTCTGCTGCTGTGGATCATTGAGAAGATGGTTCTGATTTGCTCTGGTAAGCTGAAGAAATAGCCAAGCACGTGGCATGAAATGAAATAAGGACAAATGCTGGAGACATGCTGTAGGCAAGCAAGTAGGGAGAAAAGAGAGGCAGAGAATTCAGGGTGGGGAAGTGGGTGTCTATCTGCCCAGCCTTCTTGCTGAGGCACACCTCAACCAGGTAAACCTCTTCCTCAGGGAATGCTCCACTCCCACTGCTCCAGAATTCTGTCATGGAGGATAAAGCTTTTCACAGAATCCAACTGTTACTTCCACGGGGAGGTCACTTCTTTAGCATTCTCCCTCTTCTCTCTCCCACGGTGCAGTCTTCTTTCTTGGTATTTTTCACAATGTGTAATTATAAAACTGTGTGATAATTTATTTATCATCTCTATCCTCTACTAGATGGTAAACCCCTTGAAGGCAGGGATAGTCTTGTTTTGCTGAATTCTTTTTTCTTTAGGCCTAGTATGGCTCCTAGCACAACTATGACACAATTATTAATTCCGTGATTATATAAACAGAAGAGGAAGTCTAATAAAAAGTTGGAGACTGATCTGTGTGGAAATCCTGTGTCTGTCATTTACCTACTGTGAGTGCATGGATACATTGCTTGAGTTCTCCACATTTCAGTTTTTTCATCTGTAAAATAGGGAAAATTATGCCTTTTCTACAGGGTGGTCATGAGTATTACAATGAGTAAAATCTCTGTAATGTGCCGCACAGTGTTTGAAACCAGGTGCTCAAATATGAGAGCTCCTTTCATTTTTATGGAGGAGCCTTCACAGGCAGTTTGCTAGGGGAGACAATATGGATCTGAAGTCACAAGAAGATGAGAGAGTTGTTGGAGGTGATGCTGCCCCTGCTGAAATGAACCACTAGAAAGTCCTAAAACTGTTAAAATATTCTGTGCTAAGGTATTGAATGGGAAAATTCTGTACAGGGTCAGAATAAATAATAAGCTGGCCAGGTGAAGCCATGTCCTGGCTTCAAAAGGAATGTGGTTGGATCACTGACAAAAGTTAAGACTGAACAAAATAATCAGAAATTTAATGATCCCCAGACTGGCACAGTGGGTTAAAGGAACCAGCATTGCCGCAGCTGCAGCTTGGATTTCAAGCCCTGGCCTGGGAACTTCCATATGCCATGAATGTGGCCACACCAAAAAAAAAAAAAAAAAAGGAAAGAAATTCAAGTACCAACAAACCATTTCTAAAAGAACTGTGTTCAGTGCTGCTCTTCATGATGGGAGTGGTGTGTTTAAAGGGAGATGAGAAGGGTGAGGGTTGGTATCCTCTTCTCGGGAAATGCTTTCGAACTGTTGCATACATGCTTTAAGTGCAGATCTTGTACAAGTGCTTTTAAATTGTAAGGGTTCTTCATAAGATCTAAACACTAGAAACAGTGCAAATGTCCATCTGATGGATGGATAAATAAAATCTGGCTTAGCCAAGTGATAGGATATTATTCTGGCATAGAAAGGAATGAAGTACTGACACCCGCTACACCATGAGTGAACCTTGAAAACATTTTGCTAAGTGAAAGAAGCCAGACACAAAAGGACAAATATTGTATGATTCCACTTACATGAAGTACCTGGAATAGTTAGATTCCCAGAGACATCAAATAGGATAATGGTCCCCTGTGCCTGGGGGTGGGGAGTGATTGCTAATAGATATGGGTGTCTTTCTGGGGTGATGAACATATTCTAAAATTAGACTGTGGTGATGATTTGACAACTCTGAATATGCTGAAAACCCTTGAAGCATACACTTTAAATGGGTGAATTGTATTGTGTGAGGATTATATCTTTTTCTTTTTTTTTTGTCTTTTTACCTTTTATGTAGAGCTGCACCTGCGGCATATGGAGGTTCCCAGGCTAGGGGTCTAACAGGACCTGTAGCCACCGGCCTTCACTACAGCCACAGCAACGCGGGATCCGAGCCGCGTTTGCAACCTACACCACAGCGCACAGCTCACGGCAACGCCGGATCCTTAACCCACTGAGCAAGGCCAGGGATCGAACCCGCAACCTCATGGTTCCTAGTTGGATTCGTTAACCACTGAGCCATGACGGGAACTCCCTATATCTTAATAAAGATATTAAAATATTAGAAAAGATCTGTAGTTCTCAACTTTGGCTGCATGTTACAGTTACTTGAGGAGGCTAAAAAAAATTGCTGATTCCCAGAGTCCTAGCTGCAACCAGTTAATCCAGGATATCTGGGAGGTGGGCATGGCTCTGGGCGTTTGTGAAGACAGAATGGAAAGCTTCTAAATGAGATGATTGAGGGAATCGAGTTTGCTTTTTCTACTCTAGAGGACCTACTATGGGCAGAGAATGGGTTCTCAATTTTATTATTGTCATTGTTTTTATGAATCCATGGATCTGAAGAAATTTCTGTTTAGTTTTGCTTGAAGGCAAAGTAACGGTTGAACTATGTGGCCTTACTAGTATCTTTCCCATTTTAGGATTTTGTGATTAAATTTGTCTGTTGCAAATGTGATAAAAAGAGACATGCATTTGTTCTAGTAATGTCTGGAGGTTTAGTCCAACTAGAAACATCCTGTTCATTTAAATTTAGTAAACAGAAGTTATGACATGGGTGATAACATGATCATTTTCATACCAAAATTGTGCTTACCACTTAAACAGATGAAAGTAAGGTTTAGGAAGAAACTTTTGTTTCATTACTGTTGTCATTACTATCATCATGATCCAAAGCAGTTGTCTATTTATTCTCCACACTGGAGCAGGCAAGTCAGTTATGTCTGTTAGGCCAGCCATTGTATTATCTGAAGAATAGAAATAGACAGACATCCCTGTCAGAATCCTTATGAAAGCTGACCAGAACCTGTTCAAATTTCAGTAACCTTTAAAAGAACGGAGAGGGTCTTGAGTTTTGCAGTGCAGCAAGAAATAATATTGGAAACTTTCAAAATAAACACATTAGAATAGAGAATGTCATTCTTTTAAATTGGATTTTAGAAGGACAACTCTGGTGGCATGGGAGCAGGAAGAAGAGATAAAGGAAAATTAACATTTCTTGAGCTACTGTGAGTCTGACATGAACCTTTGTGGTTTATGTATAGTGTATCATTTCATTCTATCCCCAGGTGTATTTCCAGGTAAGTACTGTCTCTCTCTCTCTCTCTCTTTTTTTTTTGCAGGTGAGGAAATGGAGGCTAAGGAAGCCACCTATTTTGCTCCAGGCTCCAAGCCTGTAAGTAGAGATCCTGACCCAGTTACATGTAACACTGATGGCCTGTCATTCTGAAGAAAGACTAGATTGTTTCATCTGACAGCTTTGTGTAGGAAAGAGCACTGAACATTAGGAGACCTGATTTCAAATTCTGTGTGGTCTTGGGCAAGTCACAACCTTTGTGTCCCAGGCTCCTGAGCTAAAATTAAGGCTGAGGGCATTTGCCTCCTGGGATTGTTAAGAAGCAAATGAGTTAACATCATAACATGCTCGTCATCTTGCTCAGCACAACGTGGGTGGGATATTTCAATTGTTAGTCCAGAGACATTGGGTTTCTAAGCTGTGAAGGAGCTTGCATGGAAGTGATGACCCATCTGGTAAAACCCCAGTCTCACTCTAACCACTGTCTTTGAAAACCATTTGTACCAGGGTCAGGTATGAAGGCTCCCAGTGGGTTCTGTCTGTCTGGGCAAGTATTTTGGTTTTCAAAGGAATTATTTCCTGCCTTGAGTTCTTTCAGAAACGCATTAGTCTTTAAACCAAGAGAAACACATTGAGCACCTGCTGTGGGATAGGTGCTCTGGGGAATATCTCTGTCTTTAAGGAATTTAAGAAGTCATTTTAGAGGACGAAGCAAACATATGTGCAACAGTGATACCAAACTAAATGATATTCGTTAACAAAAATAACATAGTCACATGGTGAGAATTCACCAGCACCAAAGCACATGTGGTGAAAAGCCAGTCCCCATTCCAACCCTGCCTTTCTTACCCTGTTTTCTCTTTCCCTTGTTTCTTCATACTTTCTGCAGAGGTTTTTTTCTTACATGCAAACATATAGCTACATATAGCACCTTCCCTTTTATAAAAGTAGCAAATGAGGCATACTATAGTGCTCTTCTGCACTTTGCTTTTTAAAATTCACAATAGATCTCAAGATACTGTGCTGTATCAGTACATATTGATCTCCCTCATTTTCTCTAATGGAATTCCTTTGTATGAATGTACTACATTTTTAATGGTTCCTTATCAATAGTCTTTTAGGTTGTTTCCAGGTTTTTGCTACCTGAACAATGCTGCAATAAATTCTCCTGACAAAGAGCCATAATTAAGGGCTAAATTGTGTGGTTCAGACTGTAAGAGATTCTCATTTCACAGTGTGGGTGCTAATGGCATTTTGAGTGGGACAGATTTTGTCCTGCAGAACTATCTTGCTCACTGCATGATTTTTGGCATTTGTTCTCCTTCCCTCTTCCTCTGCCCAAGTTCCCATATGCTCCCTTCACAACAACCAAAAATGCCTGCAGCTGCCCATTTCTAAATGGTCCCTGGGGGATGCTAGTGCCTAGAGTGGGAACTGCAGTAAACATATGGAGTTAAAAATTCACAGCCTAGGGAAGGAGGGGTGGACTGCGCATCTGAGAGGGACTTTGAGGATTAGCACAGCCTTTGGGAACAACCTGAGATACTCAAAGGGAGAGTTGCTTCATTGCAGGTTCACTTGTCTCTTTGCACCTACTTGCTTACTTCCAGAGGGATGGTGCAGAGTCTGTAAAGTTGATTGCCTCTCATGTGGTCCTTAGCCTCTAGTGTGGGTCTTAGAAGCACTCCTGGGTCCTGGCTTCAGCTTTTCCCTCCAGCTTTCATGTTGCCCCCAGGTCTGCTGGAGCCTCCAGTTGTAGGAGTTGGAGGTGTGACCTGGAGACTGTTCACCAATGGAACATGGAAAAGCATTGCCACAGATGGTGGGGACCACCAGCCAGGCTGGGGGCAAATTTTCTCAATGCTTGAATTGTCAGTCTGCCATTTCTGTCAGTGAGTCATGAACTTCTAGGGAATCAAAGCTGGAAGGGACTTTAATCATTTAGCTCTCTGTTGGTATCCTTGGGTTCTACATCTTCATACTTAAGCAACCCCAGATTGAAACTATTCTGGAAAAAAAAATTCCAGGAAGTTCCAAAAAGCAAAACTTGAACCTGCCATTCTCCGGCAACTATTTACATAGTATTTACATTGTCTTAGGTATTATAGGTAATCTAGAGATGATTTAAAGTATATAGGAAAGTATGCTTAGGATATATGCAAGTAATATGCCATTTTTATATAAAGGACTTAAGCATCCTTGGATTTCGGTATCCAAGGGGGTTCCTGGACCAATCCACGTGGTTACCAAGGGATGACTGTAGCCATCGATTATAGGTAGGGAGAAATGTTGCAAAAGAGCTTGCAAGTGAAGTGTGTTATGGACTAGGAGAGGACCAGTTGACTGTGATAGACTCTGTGCCAAGGGGAAAGTGATCAAAATTGGTGGTTTCCTAGCTCAGTTTTACATCAGAATTATTTGGAAAAGTTATAGAAAGAAAACAAGACAGATTTTAGGCTTTGCCCCATAAAAAGAAATTAGACTGATAGGACCAGAGTTTGAGAGTCTATATTTTAATTATGATACTCAGGTGACTTATGCCTCATAGTGGGTAGACAATCAAGCTTGGGAAACTCCGATTTAAATAGAATCCAATCAAATAATTCTCACATCACACATATGTGTGTTAGAGGAGCCTGGAGAGCTCCTTGGCTATCTGCCCTATTAGTAAAGGGAGAGAGCAGATAATGTGTTAGGTGGTTAATTATATTGGCATTTATTCATTCTGAAATGTTTACAAAAGTAATTAGCAGTCAGATTAGTTTTGATGCTCACTGACCTTTAAGGAAGGGCTTGGCTTCAAACCACCAGCAACAAGAAAAAAAGAAAAAAAAAAGAAATGCTTATTTCAAAGGTTAATCAGAGTAAAACACAGCATGATTAGCTGGAATCTCTATCTTGCAAAAAGAAAGGTTTTATTTGGCTTTAAGGATGAGAGTTCAGAAATGGAAGATTATGGGTTGTTGTTTTCTGGATTTAGAATGTGAAGGCAAACTTCTTCAAAATAAGAATCCTCCTAAGTATGGGCCGTCTTCAATGCTGATTTCAGCCTATCAATAACCAATGTTGAGTTTGGATCAGCTCTTGTGGTTCTTATTATGAGTGCAAGACGCCCGTCAGCAATAACTGTCAGGGAGCTTAAAAAATATAAAGGTTTATTACTTACAGGACCTGGAAATACACCTCAGACCTGGGTCCACACAGTGAGGTCATAGGCAGAGTGTGAGACAGTGCATAGGCCTGGGTTCTGTTTTTATTTTGAAGTCAAGGGTGGGTGTCTTAAGTTTCTCAGGCTCATTCTTTATTGGTGAATTTAAAATATAAGAGCAGGAATTTAAAGTATAGGAAGCAGAAAAAAAAATAAGCAAAGTAGCCCAAATGGTCAGTTATTGAAATCAATCAAAATCTCTAAAACAAAGAAGCCTTGGTGCAGGGAGGCAGCATAGCTCTTTATCTAGTCCTGTGGCTGGCCATGTGTTTGTTTGTATAGCTGTCTTTGAAGTGGATATGTCTTTAAAATGGATGCCTTCCCAGGACCACTTGCTGAAAAGACTATATTTTCCCATTTTCTATTCTTGCCTCCTTTGTCAAAGATTAATTGATCATAGGTGCCTGCGTTTATTTCTGGGTTCTCTATTCTGTTCCATTGGTCTATATGTCTGTTTTGGTACCAATACCACACTGTCTTGATTACTATAGCTTTTAATATTGTCTGAAGTTTGGGAGAGTGATGCCTCCTGCCTGGGTTTTTTTTTTTTTTTTCCTTTAGGATTGTTTAGGCAATTCTGGGTCTTTTATGGTTTCACATAAATTTTTGGATTTGTTTGTTCTAGTGAAAAATGTCATGGGTAATTTGATAGGGATTGCATTAATTCTGTAGATTTTGGGGGGCAGTATGGCCATTTTAATGATATTAATTATTCCAAACCTGGAGCATAGGCTATCTTTCCATTTATTTGAATCCTCTTTGATTTCCTTGATTAATGTTTTATAGTTCTCAGCATATGAGTCTTTCACTGCCTTGGTCAGGTTTATTCCTAGGTATTTTAATTTTTGGGGTTGTAGTTTTAAAAGGTATTGTATTTTTATATTCCCTTTTTAATATTTCATTGTTAGTATACAGAAATGAGACTGACTTCCGAACGTTAATCTTGTATCCTGCTATTTTGCTGAGTTCATTGATCAGTTTCAGTAGTTTTTGTGTGGAGTCCTTAGGGTTTTCTATATATAATATCATGTCATCTTCATAGAGTGACAGTTTTACCTCTTCTCTTCCAATTTGGATACCTTTTATTTCGTTTGTCTGATGTACTATGTGGTAAGAGTGGGCATCCTTGTCTTGTTCCAGATTTTGGTGGGAAGGCTTTCAGCTTTTCTCGATTGATTATTATATTGGCTGTGGGTTTGTCATAAATGGCTTTGATTATGTTAAGGCATGTTCCCTCTATACACACTTTGGTAAGAGTTTTGATTGTGAATGGATATTGGACTTTGTCAAATGCTTTTTTGGCATCTATTGAAATGACCATGTGGTTTTTGACTTTTCTTTTGTTAATGTGATCTATGACATTGATTGATTTGCATATGTTGAACCATCCTTGTGAACTTGGGATGAATCCCACTTGGTCGTAATATATGATATTTTTTTATATGTTGTTGGATTCGGTTCGCTAAAATTTTGTTGAGAATTTTTGTGTCTATATTCATCAAAGATACTGGCCTATAATTTTCTTTTTTGGTAGTGTCTTTAGTTTTGGTATTAGGATGATGGTGTCTTCATAGAATGTCTTTGGGAGTATTCCTTCCTCTTTAACTTTTTGGAAAAGTTTAAGAAGGATGGGTATAAGTTCTTTTTTGTATGTTTGGTAGAATTTGCTTGTGAAGCCATCTGGTCCTGGACTTTTGTTTGTAGGAAGTATTTTTATGACATATTCAATTTCATTTCTAGTGATCAGTCTGTTCAAATGATCTGTTTCTTCTTAATTTAGTTTTGGCAGGGTGTAAGTCTCTAGAAAGTTGTCCATGTCTTCTAGGTTGTCAAATTTGTTGGCATATAATTGTTCATAGTATTCTCTCTTTTCTTTTTTTTTTTTTGTATTTCTGCCATATCTGTTGAGATTTCTCCTTTTTCATTTATTATTTTGTTTGAGTTCTTTTTTTCATCTTCTTGGTGAGTCTGGTCAGAGGTTTGTCAGTTTAGTTTATGATTTCAAAGAATCAGCTCTTGGCTTTATTGGTTTTTTTTTTCTATTGTTTTTTGAATCTCTATTTTATTGATTTCCTCTCTGATCTTGGCCGCACCCGCGGCATGTGGAGGTTCCCAGGCTAGGGGTCTAATCGGAGCTGCGGCCACTGGCCTGCACCGCAGCCACAGCAACGCAGGATCCGAGCCGCGTCTGCAACCTACACCACAGCTCACGTCAACGCCGGATCGTTAACCCACTGAGCAAGGGCAGGGATCGAACCCGCAACCTCATGGTTCCTAGTCGGATTCGTTAACCACTGCGCCACGACGGGAACTCCCTGTTTGTTCTTTTTCTAATTCTTTTAGGTGGTGCGTTAAGTTGTGGGTTTGAGATTTTTCTTCTTTTGAGGAAGGCCTGTATTGCTATGAACTTCTCTCTAAGCATTGACAGCTGCATGTAAATCACACCCTCACACCATGCACAAAAATAAACTCAAAAAGTTTTAAGGCTTAAACATAAGACAAGACACCATAAAACTCCTAGAAGAGAACGTAGGCAAAACATTCTCTAACATCAGCCATACAAATGTTTTCTTAGGTCATTCTCCCAAGGCAACAGAAACAAAAACAAAAATAAACCAGTGGGACCTAATCAAACTGACAAGCTTTTGCACAGTGAAGGAAACAAAAAACAAAAACAAAACCCCCAAAAGTCAACTTACAGAATGTGAGAAAATAGTTTCAAATGATGCAACTGAAGAGGACTTAATCTCGAAAATATAAAAACAACTTATACAACTCAATGGCAAAAAACCCAACAACTCAACTGAGAAATGGGCAAAAGACGTGAATAGATATTTCTACAAAGAAGATATACAGATGGCCAACAGGCACATGGAAAAATACTCAACACCACTAATTGTTAGAGAAATGCAAATCAAAACTACTATGCGGTACCACCTCACACAGGTCAGAATGACTATCATTAACAAGTCAACAAATTACAAATGCTGGAGAGGGTGTGGAGAAAAGGTTACCTTCCTTCACTGTGGGTGGGAATGTAAATTGGTACAATTACTGTGGAAAACATTATGGAGGTACCTCAGAAAACTAAATATACAGCTACTATATGACCCAGCAATCCCACTTCTGGACAGATACTTTATTGAAAAAGATGTATGTACCTGTATGTTCATTGCAGCGCTATTCACAATAAATAACCAAGACATGGAAACAACCTATATTTTGTATATATTTTTATATATACAAAATGGAATACAACTCAGCTATAAAAAACAAAATAATGCCATATGCAGCAACATGAATGGAACTAGAGACTCTTTTTTTTTTTTTTTTTTTTT
>PVHT021183726.1:21156203-21248865 GCA_004024745.2 Catagonus wagneri | reverse complement strand
AAATAGAAATTCAAAAAACAATAGAAAAAATTAATAAGTCCAAGAGCTGGTTCTTTGAAAAGGTAAACAAGATTGACAAACCTCTGGCAAGACTCATCAAGAAGAGGAGAGAAAAAACCCAAATAAACAAAATAAGAAATGAAAAAGGAGAAATTACAACAGATATTACAGAAATACAAAAAACCATGACAGAATATTAGGTTTTTAAAGTGGTTGATCCACTGCCTTCATTGTCTATTTGCCAGTGAGATTTTTTTTCCTTCGTATATTTTTAAAAATTTTAGTTGTGAGTCAGGTATTTCAATATAAAATTCACCAGTTTATAAATAACAGTCAGAATAAGTTAGGTTTTCCTACTCAGACAGCTAAAGCTATTCACTGTTTGTGAGGAAGTCTTTTAAGAGTGATATTTGTTCTTGACAAGCAGTCTTAAAGAGGTTGTTGTTCAGGGTTTGGGCAAGAGAGCCCTTTCAGCAGTATGAATTTGAAAAGGATTCTTTCAACTGTTTTTTCCTTTGGTCTCAAGTGAGTTTTAGTAACCTCCTGGGGTGTTTACATTTCAAAGACATGGTAAGATTAACATTTTTCTGTGGCAGAGAAAGAAAATCTCAGTTTTCTCCTAGGAGTTTCAGTGCCTTTTGGATGATTTTGGTAGTCCCAAATAAAAAGTCATAGCACCACTCTGTAAGTAGGGGACGCACCCTGTAAGGGAATAATTTACTGGACTCAGGGTCAAATGGGACCTCTCCATGGTTGGAAATGAAGAGGGGGGTCATTTGGTTCACCATGGTCATGGATGTAATAAAGCTATTTGGGCCATTCCAGCTTTGCACAGTAGGAGATGGGCATCACCTCAGTGTTTTACTTTCACTGTAAGGCTTAGCAGTGATCACTCTGGTGGAAAGATGGGCATGGTGCTAGGCAATAAAAATCCAGATGAGGAGAGGGAGGGCTGCTGTGGTACAATGTCAGTGGCTCCAGAGGCCCTTGCTTTCCCATTTCTTTCTTCCTCACCAGAGTTCTCAATAACCCTGTCGGTTTTCCCTTGGTGGCAGGAATGCCTCAAGAGGTATGTTTCCTGTGCATCATTCAGGGGTAAGCAGAGAGGGCTTAGGATCTGTGGTCTCTTGGAATAAAAAAGCATGTAGCATGGATGAATCTTTAAGGAAGTTATGGATTTTAGGTCTTTCTAGACAGTTAATGCATTTTGCAGCTGTGAGTAAAAATTCAGAGATTGTTACAAAGAAGCAAAAACCTCACAATAGCCAATTAGTTTCCCTTTCTCCTTCCTGTGCAAAAAATGTTTAAAATGTTTGAATTTCAGTTAAGGTATAGTTTTTTAATCTTATTTTCTATTTTTTTCTTTTTTTTTTTCTCTCCTGTGACCTTAGCCTTCTGTGTTGTTACATGAAAATTTTGGATGATGTCACTGTAAGTCCCCTTCATAGGTAGCAGGTTTCCTTTCTGGGCTATCCAGAAGACCTCTATGGAACTGATGTCTACCTCCATTGTCAAGATATGCACAGGGTCTTTGTGAAAAGTCCCTAGGCCTTAATAACAGAGTCTTGGCGTATTAGTGTGAGCTGGAGATTGGCACTTGCCATCTACCTCTACAAGGATTGAATCACGAGCCACTGCGGCTTCTGACCTTCAACACCCCCTGTAATTGTGCAGGGTGGAGATCAAGAGTGAGGCGCTCTGTGCTCTGGGAAAACTGGCAGAATAGGTCTTCAGACAGATATTTTCAGGGGAAGATTTATAAGCCCAGTTCTTGCATTTCCTCATATCTAGAAAAGCACTAAAATCCTTCATGGTGACGTCTACTCCTTGTGACCAGCAGTAACTTTTACGAGACTAGCAGCAAGCTTCTGCAAAATGTCTTTGATTGTATGTACCTTCCCACTTCACCAAAATCACATATATACTGACCTTTCCCCCCCTGCCTCTCTGGAGCAGTTTTTCGGAGCTCTCTGAAATGCTGACTCCTGGGCTATCATTTTAATTATGCCCCAAATAAAACTTAACTCACAACTCTCAGGTTGTGCTTTTTTTTTTTTTTTTTTTATTTTGGCATTGGTGTACGTGGCATTGAATAACACCCAGGAAGCATCCATGGGGTTCTGCATTTATCATGGAGCTGGTGTACCTCCTCAGGATTTTTTAGGAGGCACTGGCATCATATGTTCAAGACCTTTGTTTTTACCCATTAATTTTTATTTTTTTAAGCAACATCATACTGGAGATTAGGCCCATAATATCCCATTGGGTAGGGAATGAAGAGCAACAGTAGTGAGTGAAGTGGTGACAAAGAGACCACAGACCTCTATTATATTTTCCATCTGGCGGTGCCATTGGTGTCTGGTTGCAAGGCTCTTTCACTGTTCTGGGTTAGGACCATAATCTGAGTATGACGTATTGACTCTGAGGTTGCAGGTAGAGGTCTCCCATCCTCCTCACTTAACTGGAATGTTTTTCTCATAACTTTTTGGCCAGAGCCTTTCCTTGGGTGGTGACAATAGCCTTGTGATCCAGTTCACTCCCCTTAGCTCTCTCTTGCCTTGAGGCACGAGGGACCCTTATGCACATTAATAGTCAATTAAGGTCTTTATAATTAGTGGTCTAATCATCTCGTTAAATCATATGGTCTTGATCTCACCACTCTGGGGAGACCACGGGATTATTATAGCAGCTGTGATATTGTGGATTCAACACCACAGGCAACAAGCAGCAGAGATAATCTGAGAAAGCATGTAACAGTCCAACAGACTCCCAACAAGCAGATGTTGTTACCCACATGTGTTATGTGGTTAGAAGGCAAGTTGCAGGTAAAGCACATTCCCCTCAGTTAATTGCAAGGGAAATTATGTAATCCTGTCAGTTAACCAACTGTTTTGTGTTGGTTCCAGCCTGTCAATAATCAGTGGTGTGATTGGACTGGCCTTTGTGGTTCTTACTATGATTGCAAAATGACCTTCTCCATAACCACCAGGGGACTTTGAAAAAAAAATAAAGGTTTATTACCTAGAAATAATTACCTGGCTACTACATAGCATACCCGGGTCCATGCTGTGTGGTTGTGGGTGTACAGGGAGAGGGAGAGGGTGTCTGGTTTTATTGGGGTCAAGGGTGGGGTCCTAGGGTTTTGAGGACTCACTCTATTGGTGAATTTAAAACCTAAGAGCAGGGGAGTTCCTGCTTTGGTGCAGCGGGTTAAGAATATGACTGCTACGGCTCAGGTTGCTGTGGAGGCACAGGTTCAGTCCTTGGCCTGGAGCAGGCGGGTTAAAGGATCTAGTGTTGCCACAGCTGTGGAGTAGGTCATAGTTGTGGCTTTGATTCAGTCCCTGGCCTGGGAACTTCCATATGCTGTGGGTGTGACCATAAAAACAAAAACATAAGAGGGGGCATTTAAAGTGCAGGAAGAGAAAAAACCCAAGTAGCCCAAATGGTCAGTTACTGAAGTCAGCAAAGACCTCTAGAACAAAGGAGCTTCAGTGCAGGGAGGTGGGCCTGGCTCTTTAGTCCTATGGCTGGCAATGTGTTTATTTGAGATAGCAGTCTTTGAAGTGGATGCCTCTTTGAAATGGATGTCTTGGCAATGAAAGCTTGTCACAGACTTGCATTCAAAAAAGCAGGAAAAAAAAAAAAAGAAAGACCAACTGTCAGGGCTTCACTACAAGCTTGGAGTGGTACTGGTGTTCTGAGAAAAGATATTGATCAACTCTTTTCCTAGACCTGAATCTTTTCTGGCTGGCCTGGCAGTTTTTATATTTTTGCCTGTGTTGCTAGGAAGATTTTTTTTTCAGTTATAAATCCAGAACTCCAGGTGGGCATGTAATCAAACTGGACCGTTGTCTGTTCTTACCTAAATGCTCTGCCTTTAGTGAGGGTGTGCTAAATCTTCCAGTGCCCACAGAACTGCTCATTCCCTAGGTAGGGACACATACTTGGGATCCTTTCTTGGCAGTGGGGTAAAGCTGGCTACCTATAAGAGCTTGTTTCTTTATATCTGTTTTCTACCCTGCTCTGTTCCTAGGACGCTGACCTCTGAAGACCACGTCACACTGGTTTCCTTGCCAGCTGACTTCCTGCTGGGTTCAGTCACTGGGAGGCCCTTACCTGCCTGGTTGGTTGCTATGGCTGAAGGGATGGCCTCCATCCTCCTGCACATCCTTCTTGCATCTCTTGAATGTATACTTCATCTACATCCCTGATCTTGGTGCTCCTGGAAGGGGAATGTCTCTTTTTATTTGAGTCTCTACCTGATAGGAATTCCATTTTTTTTTTGGCTGTGCCCACGGCATATGGAAGATCCCAGGCCAGGGACTGAACCAGTGCCACAGCAGTGACAAGGCTGGATCCTTGATCCAGGGAATCCCACCAGGGTGTGCCAACGGGAGATTCCTTGATCCCTGTTGGTGCAGCGGGTTAAGGATCCAGCATCGTCATGACAAAAAAACAAAAACAAAACAAAAAACCCCAAAAACTACCAAATGGGAAAGCAAATCTTCCTCTGTCTTGGTATAACTGAGAGGGTAATGTGAGATTCCTGTGTCGGAAAGTGCTTCTGTGGTGAAAGTATTCAACTGCAGGGTACCGTCTTAGTTACTGCTATGGTGACCATTACTAACATCTGAGATATCTTCATAATCCTAAGGCATTTGGGGCAGTTTTCAATATTTGCTACTTACACAGTAAATTCTTGGTTAATTCAGGGAGCAGAATGTGGGGAATGATGACAAGATCATCTACTATTCAGACTCTATTTCTGGGAGATAAAAGAGTGTCTAGTTTTATTGTCTTTGGAATTAAAGGGAAAAATTTCCAGATTGTGGTAACAGGTTGGTATATAGCCCTAGTTTTCAAAATTCCATTAGGTTTTCATTTCTGTCTGGATTCCATAGGTGTTTCTCTGAAAGTTAGAAAATATTGTTAGGGATTACTGGCAAGATTTCATTTTAACCTAAAACACCTTGAAAGCATGAGGATAAAATAAGGTAAGGGAGAAAAAGAATGGATTGCTTATCTAAATAAGGCAATCACAGCAAGACTTTCTGGTATGGTGGGTGACTTTTGAGCAGAGATCTGAATGACCTGAGGAAGCAAGCCAGGCAGATATCTGGGGGCAGAGCAGTCAGGGCAGAGGGAAGAGCAAGTGCAAAAGCCTGGAGGCAGAACTGTGCTCAGCATGCTTGAGGAACAGCAAGGAGGTTAATGCGACTGGGGAGGAATGAGTGAGGTTTGATGCTAAGAGTTGAAGTCAGAGAGAATGTGGGGAAAGATCTGGAAGGGTCCTGTAGGGCACTGGAAGGGCTTTGACTGACCCTTACAATGATGGGAGACCTTAGGGGGTTGGGAGTGGAAGAGCAACATGATCAGACTTTCATTTAAAAGGCTCTCTTTGGGAGCAGGGAGGGAAAAATTAGGAGAATGAGATTAGCATATATACATATAATTAGGACCTAATGTATAGCACAGGGGAGTCTACTTAATTTAAAAAAATATCTCTTCGGCTGCTCTGTAGAAAAAGCTCTGAAGGGGTCAAGAGTACAGTGAGGGTGACTAGGTTAGGAGGCTTTGGGGGTAATTCAGGTAGAGATGATGGTGGTGGCTTGGACTAGGGCTGTCCCAGTGGAGGTAATGAGAAATAGTTTGATTCTGGGTATATTTTGAAGGCAGAGGTGGCAGATTTTAATCATGGATTGGACATAAGGTATGAAAGAAAGGAGTTAAGGATGAGTCTGCATTTCGCCCGAGTGGTGATGGTTGAAATATAAAATAGATGTCTGTCTAGGTAGGGCTGGAGGTCTAAATCCAGGCAGTTTTGCTCCTCCCAGGACATTTAGCAATGTATGGACATAGTTTTGTCACAACTGGAGTGAAGTGTGTATATTACAGAGTTCTGGTAGACAGAAGCCAGGGCTGCTGCTCAACCTCCTACAAGATGTAGGATGTCCCCTGCCCACCCCCCCGCCCCCCACCACAATAAAAAATTACCTGGCCCCAATGTCAATAGTGCTGAGGCTGAAGAACCCAGAATTAGAGCACCGCTTTTTTCCTCTTCTTAGCTCTTTTCTTAACTTTGTTTTCTCCCCTTGAAGATGGGTTTCTTCTTGGACAAGGAAATGTTAGGAACTGATAGGCCCAACTCTTCCCTGTCTCTCCTATTAAATGTGACCTTTATGCTCCCTCATCCAAGTTCAACTCACTATACAAAGAGACTACTCTTTGTCCTGATGTCACAATTTCAGGAGAGAGAATTTCACTGGCCCAGGCGTTTCCTCTGTTCCAAGCAGACATGTCAAAAGGTGAGCTCATATGGCTCCTTGCCTACTTAGCAAAGACTGCAGGGAAGATATTCTGGGAAAGAGTGAGGGTAGATAAATTAATTGGTGGGTATGTTGAATGAACTTCAAGATTTACCCTAAAGTTTTGACTCCTGGGGTCCCTGCTTAGCCGCAGAATTGTCCAGCCTTCTGTAACTTTAGCCCAGTCCTTTAAAGTAGTAAGAGAGGGAAACCATGGGAGAGGAGCAACAATTTGTCTCCTCTAAGACCAGTTCAGTGTTAGACCTACACTGAACTGGACGTAGAGGAGACCGCTGCTCACTGTGTTTTTCCTTTCCCTTTCTAAGTGAATTTGAATCCAGTGTATCTTTAGAGGCAATTTATCTGGAGCAGCAAACACTCATAGCTAGTGACTGACATGAAAAATAATAGTGGGGAGAGAGCATGGAATGCAGTGTGCATTTATTGTGACATATGGCTCACCTGGCTTTTCATTGACTATATTGTCCAGGCAGGAACTTGTTTTAAGAAAGAGGGATTCTGCATATGGCAGCATATTGGAATCATTGTCAAAAGAGGAGAGATTATATCAGACTTGTAGAGAATCAAACGTTCAGTTAAGAATTAATCTGAGGTCATTTTTTTCCATGCAGTAATGAGCATTTTAATATTTCCAGTCTGCTGTTCCACATGACTGATGCACTTCTCACAAAGGGATGTCTCTGAGGGCCTCAAAATAATGCTAATAAAAACTGTCATAGGAACAGAAGGATGATGTTGAGGAGAGAGGTAGCCTGATCAGGCCCAGGGATGTGCTGAGACTTCTGGCATGGGCAAAGCAGGAGACCCTGCTGACCGAAAAGTCTTCTTTCCTCCTCTTGCTCATTGAAAGTATTTGCACTTCTCAGACCTTCGAGGTAAGGCTTTAAAAGTCTCTGTACCAGGGAAGATAACGTCTAATAATTAAGGCATAAAAGGCCATTTACACTTAAAGAAACAGTTTTTTAAAAATGTAATTTATATATAATTCACCCTTTTAAAGGGTATGGTTCAATGATTTTTAGTATACTCGCAGAGTTGTGCATCCATCACCACACTGATTTGAGAACATTTTCATTACCCTCAAAAAAACAAAATAAAACAAAACATGCTCATTTCCCCAAAACTCTGCCATAGGCAATCATTAATCTACTTTCTCTGTAGATCTGCCTGTTTGGAAGATTTCATATAAATGGTGTCATGTGATATGTAGTATTTTGTGTCTGGTATAACATTTTACTTAGTATGACATTAGTATACTTAGTACACTTTTCAAGTATACTTTTACTTAGTATAACATGTTCAAGGTTCCTTCTTGCATAGCATGTATCAGCACTTCATTCTTTTTTATGGCCAATTAATATTCCACTGTGTGGCTATATCACATTTCATTTATCCATGCATCAACTGATAGACATTCGGGTTGTTTCCAGATTTGGGAATATGAGTAATACTGCTGTAAACATTCACATATAGGCCCTTTGTGCTTTAGCACTGATTAGTTTATCAACTCAAAAAGACAGCTGCCATCAAAGTCTGCTATGATTTGCATTTTTCCCTCTTTGCCTTTTTCCCCAGTTAATTATTCTCTCCATTCTTAGAGCATCTTGTGTGTTTTTCCATTATGAGTACATGTCACACTCTAGTACCATGGTTTTCTTATGATTTCATCTGTCATCTCTGTGAAAGTAAGGGCCATGTCTCAGTCATCCTTCTGTTCCCAGCACAGAGTGATACTAAGTTTCCAACTAGTTCTACTTTAACTGCTAGATATCCAAGGTATTGCTTTTAAAAACAATGAGTTTTATACGTGACTCTTAAAAGGAATTTCAGAGTTTGTTTTGCCTAAAATTCCACATCTTTTTCTTTAGCCTCCATGGATTCTTTTCGGCCAAAGGTGGCTAGAATCTGTCTGTCCTGGTCATTCCTGGTGAATCAGAGGGAGACACCAAGGATATTTGTAAAATCAGGTTTTTTTTTTTTTTTTTCTTTAATGATAGTAAATGATCTTTTTGTGTCTCTCCTTTTGTGTTTTCTTTTTGAGCTCTGAAGGTGGGGGAGCACTTAATGGGGATGTTGATTCACTGACACTTTGTGGTAGGTCAATAACAGTCATCATAAGGTGTGGGCTACAGTCAAAGGGGAGGCTTTTGGGACCTTGCTGAAGACAACGTTTCTGTCAGTGATACAGTTGAGCCTTCTTTTGAGCATCTGCTCAGCTGGAGCTGCTGTTTTTGTATATATATATATATATATTTTAATAGGAAATGAGCAGATCTTCCTTTAGGACCTCAGGACTCTATGTGCTCCATGTAACTTTGGAAGGTGGTGCAGTACCTCACAGCCAAGTGACAAAGGACACACTGAGCTGAATCCTCTGACTGGTTGGCTTCTGGAATATCATGGCCAAGGTTGCTGTGTCCCACTCTTAAGTCACTGTGTCCCCCTCAGTCCTCCTATGTCTTTACAAGGGTGGAGACCTTGGAAGGTTTGGATTAGAGGAGTGACATGATTGAATTTTTCATTTGAAAGAAGAGCCTTGGAAGAGGGCAGGGGTAGAGTGGGGTGACCAACTAGGAGGCTTTGGGGTAATTTGGAGAGATATGGTGGTGACTTGTACTAGGATTGTTACAGTAGAGGTCATGAGAAATGGTTGGATTCTGAGTATGTTTTGAAGGCAGAGGTGGCAGATTTTAATCATGGACTGGATGCAGAGTATGAAAGAAAAGAGTTAGGGATGACTCTATTTTGCCCTGAGTGGAAGTGGTTGGAAGATAGTAAATATCAGTCTAGTTAGGGCAGTAGTTCTCAACCTTACATATCCTCTCATAATACCCACCTCCTGGCTTTTTTTTTTTTTTTTTTGGTGGCAACTGTGCATGTGGATGTTCCCAGGCCAGGGATCGAACCTGTGCTACAGTTGTGGCCTGTACCACAGCTGCAGCATTGCAGGATCCTTAACCCTTTGAGCTACGGGGAAGTCTGCCTACCTCCTATTTTAGTCTCCTTATTTGCTGGCTGTGGCCTAGGTAATCTCTATGGTCATGGACAATCAAGAGTTTATTTCAGCTCCATGTTCTCAGTGCCGAGCATAGTGCTACACACACTGTAGGTGACAATTTTTGAGTGGGCCTCTTCCTGGTCTCTCTTTAGGGCTTGCTGAGGATGTGGCACAAGTGAGAAAGGCTCTCTGAGTGTGGGAAACTAAATGTTGATGAGTGTAGAGTGAGACTGGAGACCTTGGCACATTTTTGCTTAGAGAGGGGCAATCCCGGAATTAAACTTGTTCTGGCAAGCAAAATGGTCTTTTAGTTGAATGGTGTCTCACCATCAATTCTTGGGGTGCTAGACATCTGCATAGGGCTTCTGAGATGATTTCTAGCTCTGAACTTTTAGAAAAGGCACGTGGCTTCAAAATTATTTTCTTCCAGTATAAAATTGCCTCAGCTTGTTTAAGGTACCTTAAAGGACCTATTTTTTTCCTACCTGAATAATAAACCCCTGGACACATGTTGTACTTGGTACTTTTCCCAAGTGCTTTTAAAGAATCCTTTCCTGAGACCTACATGTCTCATGGGACTGAGACTCTGTATTACCTTCTGTAATCCTGACTGCTGACATGATGCTGCCTACTTGGAAGACACTCAGTACATCTAACTTTAGTGAGTATGTGGCAAGGATTTGTTTTACCTTTTCAAAAATAAAGCACCAAGGATTAGAGCTGTGACTACTACTTAGAGACAAATAGAGGTTTTCTTTGTCTTTTTTTAACCATACCATCCATCTCCGATCACTTTACTGATAATTTGTGTTTATGACGTGGCTGCTTCAATGATTTGGTATATGATGTTAATCTACTCCTGTCTTTCCTTTGGGATCACTCTTTGAATTCCCTTTGCTTTTATGTTCTGCTGTCTGTGTTTAATAATTAACAGCTAGGTGATCATATTGATTAGGTATCTCTATAAAACAAAACCAAAACCCAAAATAAATGAAGGTGGCATCTGTCTGCAGGTTTAGAGAGAGACCCACCATGGAGTAATAACAAACCGAAAAACATTGAACTCCAGGGCTCACAGGCCCATCCTTCTGTTTCACAGCAACACCAAGGGGGCATTTCAAGTGCATGGAACACTAGGAATGACTAATGTGATTTAAGTAATCACAACTGATATCATTCACTGTGCAGTTAATCACATCCAATTTGCTTATCTTTCTGCTTCTGAAGACTATAAGCCTCATGAGGTCATGCCTTCTATGTGTGTACATCTCTCATAGTGCCTCTCAAGGGCTGGAACCTAGTGAATGGCTATTTTGAATATTTATACCAATGGGATAATTCCACTGGAATATTTTACTATCAGTTCAAACTCAGTATGAATTAATTTAGTCCCCTCTTTGTTCTAAAAAGGATACAAAGCCTGCATACATGCATGTTGTATGTCAAGAAAACATAAATTAGAGAAAGGGAGGACAAAGTAAAAAATGCAAGGATAGACCCATAAACTGAAGCCTGCCTGAGGCACACGTGAACTACAGATTTGGCTTTTCAAGACAAGGAAACCTGACTGGTGATGCAGTTCGTTGTCTGTATGGTAAAAGCAAGCCACCTTCTCAGAAGGAGCACAATCACTGGCCTCTAAAAGTCTAAAGGGGTTTCTTGAAGGCTGCCCATGAAATTCGTAGCTTTCTGCTGGCTTGGATTCTCCAAGGGGAATATTTTCAAGTAAAAGGTGGAATGGATAGACTGAACAGCTTTCAACCAATCCTTCATAAATTTTATTTCTCTCAGTTGAGCTTTTGTTCAAATTGCAGCTTATTTTTAAAAGAACGTATTCATCTTGCTCCCAAATTGACTCTCCCTTCTGCTTCTCTTTTTCTGAAAGAAAACTATAATCCTATAGCCACATCCGTCTCTATGTCTGTAGATATGACTCCTTTGCTCGTTTCTTCCCATATCCAACCAGTTATCAAAATCTGTTCCTTTCTTCTCTGCTCCCTCCCATCTCCTTTCTTCCCTTATCACTTACTCTGTACCAGAAGTTGACTATTCATACGAAGGCATGATATTAAATATATGTAACAGTTGGGATGATAACTGACCAATCAGAGAGAAGATCAGCTTTGATATAGGAAAAAGGTTCTCCAGGCCTTCTCCTGGGACAGGTATAAACTCTTTGGTTGCTGGATTGGGGAGGGAAATAGTTGTAGAAAATTCCAGGAGAGGACTGGGGTGGTGGGGTAGGCACAGGGAGGAATGGCTGGTAGTTTCAAGTAAGTACTGTTGTTTACTCACAACAGTTAAAAGTGCTTTGGTATATTAATAGATGATACAGCTGCACTGGTGGATCTGATGCACATCAACCCTGGCTATATGTGGTCACAAAGATGACTCAGCCATGATTTGTATTCCAAAGGACCCTGGAGTTCACTGTCTTTATAATGTGTTTCAGAAACATCCTTTATTTTTCAGTTTGTTGCCACAACTGTGGTTTGGACCCTTTCTGTCCTAGGCGTCATTGATTATACTTACCTCTTATTGGTCTTCTGAATTTCAATTTCTTCGTTCTTTTATTTTCCCTTTTTCCAATGTTTCAAGTATGTGCTGCCAGAGAAAATTTCCCAAAATACTTCTTCTATCATGTGATTACTTTCTACTCCGAAACTGTCAGTGGCTTTTCTCTTATTTCTGGGATAAGAGTCACACTCTTTAACTGGGCATTCATACCCTCTATTTTGTATCTAGACCACTGCATCAAGGTGTATGATGTCAGAGAAGGACAAACTGTGGTCCTCTCTATTCTTAAGTAGCTTAAAATGGGCAGTGAAGGTATAGAAGAGATGTTTGTAATGATTATTATATAGTAAGAGTGAACGTGGGAAACAGGTAGATGATGAAGTGTGAGGTGTGGCAGGCTGACAGCACTAACAGGATTGGACAGTGAGGAAGTAAAGTCCCTTCAAGTCTGCCTTCTCTTGGGAAGCAGAGAACAATAGATTCCCAGGCATAGGTCCCTGACTTCTAAGTTGTTGATCCTGGGATGGATGAGGAGGGTTTGTCAACCTGCCAATGAAACTTTTTATAATTTCTGAGATGTAAACTCAGGATGCAAAGCCTTTTCAAAGTTTAAGACCCTGAATAAATTCCAAATGGACAGCACCATTACATTCGAGACTCACTTTCATACATCTTACCACCTCCCTCAGCTCTCACTGGACATCTGGCAGTTCTGGGCCAGAATGCATTAACAGGACAGTCCCTGGAGGAAGTGTCTGGGGTCCTTTCTCTGAGCTGTTTTAAGAGAAAGCTGCTCGGTAGTCCCTAGACTTAGATATAGTGAGAACTTACAGTAACCTTCCTTGGGTACTACAAGTTAGGGGTTTTGCTAACATTTCTTTTTTCTTCGTTTTACAGCTGCACCTGCATTATGTGGGAGTTCACAGACTAGGGGTCAGATTGGAGCTGCAGCTGCCATCCTACCTCACAGCCACAGCACTGCTGATCCAAGTCATATCTTTGACCTGCACTGCAGCTTGCAGCTGTATGGGATTCTAAACTCCATGATCAAGGCCAGGGATGGAACTCCTTTCCTTATGGGTGCTAGTCAGGTTAATAACATGCTAAACCACAACAGGAGCTCTTGCTAATATTTTTATGCACAGTCTTGTTTAATCTTCAACATTGTTTTGTAAAGTATATATTGTAAGTAAACTGAGGCCCAGAGGCTAATTTGTCCAAGATCACCCCAGTGCCTGTATCCTTGAGTCAGGATTATAGGGCTACCAGAATCTAGCCTCTTTCCACTCTGTCACTGCCTTTCTGGACTTAATGCAGGTTCCCCTACTGTTGAAAGCAGAGCATTCGTATGAAAACTCTCATAATCAGAAATGGTGTAAAATGAAGAAGTAATTACCTTATAACACAACTTGCTAATGGACACACAGGTAAAGCACAGATGCTCACAGACACAGTTCACAGATGTGGTAGCTTGATGATGAAGTGCTGCATGTAGCTTGTTCCCAGGGAAGGGGCTTTGTGATACCACTCTCACCACTAGGTGAACTGCCTGTTATAACAGCTTGCTGCAAAACAGACATACTGTTTCTGCTTTCACCTTTTACATTGTAAAAGTGAAATCTTCTGGCTTTCTTTTGGTTAATGAAAACAGGTACTAATGAAGTTCTTTTATAAAAGCCAAGTGGGAATTCCCATTGTGGCTCAGGGGGTTAAGAACCCAACCAGTATGCACGAGGATGTGGGTTCAATCCCTGGCCTTGCTCGGTGGGTTAAGGATCCAGCTTTGTAGAAAGCTGCACTGCAGGTTGCAGATGTGGGTTGGATCCCACGTTGCCATGGCTGTAGTGTAGGCCAGCAGCTGCAGCACTGATTGAACAGCTAACCTGGGAACTTCCATATGCCACAGGTGTGGCCCTAAAAAAAAAAAAAAGCCAAGTGATGTAAAGGTAACTTTTGAAAAGTGGGTGATACCTCTGCTTTCCAGGAATGTGGGCAGGACAAGGATTTCCCATGTCTTTCACCTGGCACTTACTGAGTGAGACTTTTAAGCCCCTAAGCTCCACTGCTTTCCCCCCTTAATGATAAACTATTCATCTGCCCTGGGGGAGAAGGATCCTTCTTTCTTATACGGAAATGCCTTTATTTCATGATTGAGTGACCATAGCGAGACTATCTCAAGTCATAAGTCATATACTTCTACGTTAACTTCAGTGCCTTTTTTGGTTTTACTCATTGAAGGTCCTTTTAGAGAGGTCATTATGCTCTTACTTGCCAGTGTACCCACTACTAGCTCTGGTTTTTTACTTCCGTTGTATATGCTACTTCTCTTTGAATTTTAAGTTGTGAGGTTTAAGTAAGACAGTGCATGTAAAATGCTTAGTATAGTATCTGACTGACGTTAAGAGCTCAGTGGTAGCTACCATAATGATTTTTACTGAGTTGAAAATATTCCATAATCACAAAATGAACCGTTAATCCATATTAATTATTCAAATGAGGACTGATCACCTGGCAAGACTCTGAGGAGATGGGGTACAGATTAGGTCAGTTTTCAAACAGGAGGGGAGTAAGGGAAGGGTCTGTTACATGTGACAACACACCAAGAGGATTTCCTAAGCATCCAGAGAGATTATCTAAGGCAGGGTCCGGCAAATGAGGACCTGTGGTTCAAATCCAGGCCCTTGTATGACCTGAGAGTTAAGAATGCCTTTTTTTAAAGTTCTAGATGGTTGAAAAAAATGAAAAGAATAATGAGCATGATGTTTCATGATACATGAAAATTATATGAAATTCAAACTCCAGGGTCCATAAATAAAGTTTTATTGGCACACAGCCATGCTCATTTGTGTAAACACTGTCAGTAGCTGCTTTTGATTCATAATGCAGAGCTGAGTAGCGTGACAGAGATTGTACAGCTCTCAAAGCTGAAACTATTTATTCTCTAGTTCTTTAAAGTTAAAAGTTTGCCTTGATCTGATGTAGAGTGATTTAAGAAAGGGTGGTGAGAGAAAACTCAGTTAGTTCACAGAGCTGCCAAGGGGAGGCCCAGGTGACTCGGGCCATGAAATTAAATTCTGTCTAGTTCAGCAAATACTTACTGAATGTTCCTTCTGTGAAAGGTAGCAATACCTTTCTCTTGGTACAAAGACTTATTATCTTCTTTTAGAAACATCACAATATTATTCGTGAAATTATGGGCAGGAATGTGGAGTCACCTAAACTGGGATTCACATCCTGGCTTCACCATTTCATGGCTGTCTGCTGTGCTGCACATCTTCTGTTTGCCCCTTGAGAGCCACTGTCCTGTATTTGCTTCCCTGGTTTATACCTGGTGAGGCTGACTCGTGGATTTCACCAGTGAACTCCCTTGCCATTTAGCTGCCAGGTGGATTTGGCCAGTGGGAGGTGTTGGCAGGAGACCAGATGACAGGAGGAGAGGGAGTGAAAATACTTATTCTCCCACTCCTCTCCTTGCCAGTTTGTTGTGGTTGGTGGCATGCCCCTATTTAAGGCTGCAGCTCCTGTTTGAAGGCATTTTCTATCAATTGGGTACCCACTGGTGACTACTTCCTCCTCTTTCCCTTGAGCTTAGGGTTGTGAAAGGCTCCAGTGTTGATAGCTTTAGCTGTTGCAGTAGTCCTTTTTTAGTTCTTAAAAATTACCCCAGCATTAATAAACAGGTCAAGTGAGCTTCAGCTTCCTCATCTGTAAAATTAGGATATCATATGAGTTGTTGTGATCACAAATGATGTAAGCTCCTAGCACATTTTCTGGGCATGCAATAGGGGCTCAGTAAGTGTTGTTGATCTTCTGCTCTCCTGAAGAGCTTAAGAGAGACAAGCCAGAAGGCTATAGAAAGGTTGAAACCAAATTAGTATTTTATGAATTATTAGCAAAGAGCAAATTTGTAAAGTAATTTGTAAATAGCACTGGCAGGTTCTGGATGTGTAGAGTGACAGAAGATGGAGGGATTAGGAATAAAGGTGAGTTTTTCACATGGGTTATTATCTGCATAGTGGCATCACCAGAGGAGATAGAAGAGGCAGGGGTTCTCATATTAGGCAAGAGGATGATGAGTTCCACTAGGGCAAGTAAAATTTGAAATGTCTGTGGGATGATCGGGGGACAGTGTGAAGTACGAAGTTGACTGAGAGGCACTGGAGAAAGGTGTAGGCAGGGGAGTGGCATTTGAGAGTCATCTTGGTACAGGCAATAGTTAGGAGAGTCAAAGACCATGGATTTGGTGGGAAGACAAGAGGCTCTAATGGCAAAAGGACTAGACTAGAAGCCAAATGACCTCACTTCTTGACTGGGTTTGTCATTCACTAGCTGTTTAACCTTGGAGATACATTGAGATTCTGTTTTCTCAGCAAATGTTAAATGAGGAGATAGAACAAGGTGATATCTATCTATGATGTGGTAGAACTTGCAGTCTAACTGGGAGACAGACCATGAAATAGGCAGAAAATAATCATTGTATTCTCAGCTGCTGTATGGATGAAAGCCTCCATGGTCTTCCTAATTAATGTCTATTGTATGGTGAGAAGGTACAAAAAATTATATAATGCACAGTTTCATGGAATAATAATAGTAACAACGACAATGACTTTAAAACATTTTAAAAATTAAAGTGTGGTTGATTTACAATGTGCCAACTTCTATACAGCAAAGTGATTCGGTTTTTTATGCATGTACACACACACACACACACACAAACATATACACACACACACACAAACACACACACACACACGTATTCTTTTTTATGTTCTTTCTATCATGGTCTATTCCAGGAGGTTGGATATAGACCCCTATGCTGTTCAGGAGGATCTTGTTGTTTATCCTTTCTAATTGTAATAGCTTGCATCTACTAACCCAGCCTATCCTTTCCCTCCCCACTCCCCCTTCAACCACAAGAACACTTCAGTAAGAACATTCAGTGCTTACTGTGTGCCAGATACTCTTCTATGGGCCTTACAAATACTAACATCTAATATTCACAACAACCCTGTGAAGTAGAGGTGATTAGGAGCCTCCATTTTACAGATGAAGAAAACAAGACAATAAAAAGGTTAAACAATTTATTCAAAGTCACAAGGTTGTAAGGACTCAAACCCAAGCTGCTAGACTCTAGAGCCTAAGTATTTAATCCCAAACTATCTATTCACAGTGAAAACTGTGAGCTCTAGGGAAGTAGGTCAGTGCATACACATCGGAACTAATAATAATTTTAGGTTATTACTAGTAATAATTTTAAGTTGACTACAGTTTTTAAGAGGAAGAGTCAGGAAACAGACATGTCAGTTATGATATATTTACCATTGTAGAAATCTCGATGGCTGACTTGGATTTTCACTACATTTGCCAGATACTGAATATATATATGCTTGTCTTTTTAGGGCCACACCCACGGCATATAGAAGTTCCCAGGATAGGGGTCGTGGAGCTGTAGCTGCCAACCTACACCACAGCCACAGCAATGCGGGATCCAAGCCACATCTGCGATCTACATCACAGCACATGGCAATGCCAGATCCTTAACCCCCTGAGCGAGGCCAGGGATCAAACCGCGTCCTCATGGATACTAGTTGGGTTGCTACTGCTGAGACATGACAGGAACCCCTGAATATACTTTTAATAAGTGTATTATGGTAAGAAATTTGAAAAATATGTACACACGCATATCTGATGCATTTATATGTATTAGTATATACAAATTTGGTCTTTTACCTCCCCAATCCCCTGCCCCCAAGTATTACCAAGAATTGTGTTTGGCTATGTTACTATCAGTTACAATGAAGGTAGGTGAAAATAGGTGAAACTTATGAGTATTGTAAAGCTGTTGTTGACTCGTTGCTTATTGATATGTCCCTTTTTTTTGCAGATTCCACAGGTAAAATTCTCTTGTGGTCTTGTTAATATTAATTATAATTCATAAAATGATCACTTTGGTTTTTCATAGAGACCCTATGACAGAGAAAATGATCAAGGCTTTCTTTTCACTTTGGACCCTTAAAGGTTTCAGAGCCAAATCTAGGTCAGTGGGCAGCATTAGTGTTATGCATTTTTAACTTTATTCCTGGTCCCACTTTATGATCCTGCTTGTTTTTATTTACTTTTTTATCTGCTTTTATTTTATGGGCATCTTGTTTTAACTTATGGAGACATAATATGAAACAAGGCAGAATTTAAATAAATATATGTATGCATATAGATCCACTTGCATATATACATTCACATACATAGTGCATTTTGGACTCTTCAGGCAGCTGCTGTTGGCTTGCCAGCCAAGAAACTATTAAGGTCCTGTAACTACTCAGCATACTTGCTGATAATGAGGTCATCAAAAAAGAAGTGGATAATTAGGATTATCACAACCATCAATTTACTGTCCCTTTGATGAGTGTTGGTTACGCTTAACGACTCACTGAAGATCAAGTCACACTGCCTTGCAGCAGTAATATGAGTTTAATAAGCATTAGTGTATGATGACAATGAGTAAACAATCATCTTTATAATGACAACAGTTTGGTCCAGGCAGGAGGGAAAATATTCCTGACTAGCCTTGCTTGACTATGATAGGAGAAGGAAAGGCAGAAGCTGGTAGAGGGAATGAAAGGGCTGGTGGGTTTAAAAAATATCAGAGAAATGAGCCTAAGAGACACGGAGTTGGGGTGGAGGGTGGGAGAGAATGTGCAGAATTGAAGGATGTTGTAGTGTGAACTTGGTTCCGAGCAAGAAGTGAGGGAGGCATTGCACTAGACATGAAGAGTATGGGTACTTGAGTCAGATAGCTGGCTCTAACTTACTAGCTGTTTGACCTTAGGCAAGTCACCTGACCTCTGTGTGTCTCAATTCCTATCTAGAAAAGCATGAACAGGAAGTACATACCCCATGGGGTTGTTGAGAGATTAAATAGTATAATTCATGTAAAATGCTTGGATCAGTGCTTGGTACCTTCTGGGTGTATAATATTTGGTATTGCTTATGCAACTGCTGCTAGGTGCTAGCACAGGGAATGCAAAGATTCTTATTTCAGGGCTTTTCTTTTTTTTTTTTTGTCTTTTTAGGGCCGTACCTGCGGCATATAGAGGTTCCCAGGCTAGGGGTCGAATAGGAGCTGTAGCCACTGGCCTACGCCACAGCCACAGCCATGTAAGATCTGAGCTGCTGCTTCTGCGACCTACACCACAGTTCATGGCAACACTGGGTCCTTAACCCACTGAGCCAGGCCAGGGATTGAACCTGTACCCTCGTGGATGCTAGTCAAATTCATTTCTGCTGAACCACGATGGAAACTCCTTATTTCAGGCTTCTAAGGGGATTTGCAGTATTTTGAAAGTGGGAATGTAATTGTGGGAGACATTAAGCAACATATAGATCATTATTTGTACTATGTACTGTATGTTATATATTTCATTTGGTGGTGACATTTATACTGTGTTCTTATCTCATCTCCCCATATATATTGCTTGGCATTACATGGAACATCTACATGGTCAAAGTACCATGGATATGATATGAATTAAGGGATGCATTTAATACTTTTAATACTTTGGGATAATGAAGAAATTAGTGAGCTTAAAATTTCAAATGAAAATGTTATCGGAGTTCCCATTGTGGCGCGGTGGAGATGAATCTGACTAGGAACCATGAGGTTGCAGGTTCAATCCCTGGCCTAACTCAACGGGTCAAGGATCTGGCATTGCCGTGAGCTGTGGTGTAGATCACAGATGCAGCTCGGATCTGGCACTGCTGTGGCTGTGGCGTAGGCTGGCGACTATAGCTCTGGTTAGACCCCTAGCCTGGGAACCTCCATATGCTGTGAGTGCAGCCCTAAAAAGACAAAAAATAAAAGAAAATGTTATCATGAAAATATCAATAATAATAATAAGCATAAGACTGGGTAGGGTTTTTGACCTGTTTCAACCCTTTCACAGACACATTAATCTTCCTAAACCCTGTGAGGCAGACAACATGCTACAGTAAGCCCCATTTTACAGATGAGCAAGCATGTGGCTTAGAGGTTCAGTCTTGTGCCACAGCTAGGAAGCTGATGGAGCTCAAATCAGAATTCAGGTCTTTGGGTACCTCCAACAAAGAAATTGTTTTTCATACTGCTTTGATTTAAGAAAACCTGAAATCAGTGATCAACTGACCATTAACTTCCATGGAATCTCTCTCCTTCACCTGTGATATGAAGGGAGTTACAAATTCAGATTTTTGAGCGTCTGAGACGGTCACATGTATGTGTGCAGCTAGCTGAATGGAGAAAGGGGAGTGGGGAGAACTATGAGTAATGGCAGATCCATGCCTCACCTGAAGGGGGCAGCTGCTAATCAGCTCTAGGGAATGATCTGCAGGCAGGAGATTGAGGTCCAAAGTGGCCAATGCTTATTATTATTTAAAAAGATCCCCCGATCTGGCTTTTAATGTGAATCTCCCATTTTAAGTATTGATAACTAATTCAAATTAAAAACAAAAAAATGGATTACAAGGATCAAATTAAGAAATAGTCTGGCCAAATCAGGCCCACAGGCCAAACCAGTATGCCACCCCTATATAGGATGATTTTCAAACTCCCTTCTAGCTCTAGGATGCAATGAAAAAGGCTTATGGCTTCTTGCTAAAGATGGGAAGCTGTTTATATCCACTCATCACTGCAACTCTTCATCTCTGTTTCCATTAGAGAATATTCATTGGTACCAGGGGATGATACCACCCCGAGGTCCTGCTGACACAGATGAAATTACCATGCCACATTGCAGTGAGTGACAGATGCAGATGCAGGGGAGAAAGAAGCAGACCTGGGTTGAATTATGTAAATCCATGGCTACGCTTTAATAAGGGACAGCAATAAAACTGTCATGACTGCCGAGTTTGGGAAATAGGTTGAGCAAGGTTTCCATTCCCAGCACTCTATTTGGGGCGAAAAGTGCAGAAGAGCTAGTTCATCTTTGAAAACCTTCAGAAACACATCAGGGATTCCTGAGCTTCTTGCTCCTGCCAAGCAGCATTTGCAGTGACAACTGGTGCCGAATCCCCAGAAGCCCACACAGAGCTAGCTGGGAAAAGAGAAAGTTGAAGTTTCAAGGTTGATGTTTTCTAACGAGATCTCAGAGAGACTGAGCTTTCTATCATCACCTGCCAACTATTCCTCAAACTAGTCAGCCCCCTCTTTTGTTTCACAGCCCTGCTTCTGCTACCTGTTCTTGGAACGTGACAAAGGTGACAGGGACTTGATTGTGGTGGAATTGCTAGTGGTGGTGGGTATTTTTTTTCCCTATCAGGTGGTGAGGGCTGGAATGCTTCTGCCTTTATATTAGCCACCCGAACATGTTTTTTTTTTTTTTTTTATTTAAGTAGGATTTTCTTGGCCATTGGTCATGGACAGCAGAGGCTCATTCTGAGAAACTAAGCCTAAAGCCTCCATAGGAAAGGAGTTCCCAAAGCAGATGTTTTGTAGTTTATAGATAGTCTTTTTTTTTTCTTTTTAGGGCCACACCCATGGCATGTGGAAGTTCCTAGGCTAGGGGTCAGATCAGAGCTACAGCTGCTATCTTATACCACAGCCAAGCAATGCAGGATCCGAGCTGTATCTGCAACCTACTCTGAGTTTTGTGGCAACTCAGGATCCTCAATCTACTGAGTGAGACCAAGGATTAAACCCACACCCTCATAGACGCTATGTCAGGTTCTAAACTCACTGAGCCACAACGGGCACTCCTACTTTATAAATATTCTGTGCTCTTAACCAAGTGAGGTCTTTTTCCAGTGAAGGAAACTGAAAGGGCAATCTGCTCTTCCATTTCTTCAACAAATAACCAAATAAGTTTGTATGGAGGGGGCAGGGGATTACAGATGAAAAGAGTCTTCTGGGCCATATCAATGAAATATTTATAGACCTTATTTGGATCCTGAGTTAAACTGTTAAAAATCTGTATGCCAATTAAAAACTATTAGGGAGTATTAAGGGATTATAATTAACATTGTTCTCTGTGTTAATGATATTGTGGTTCTGTTTTTTCCTAAGATTCTTTATCTTTCAGAGATGCAGGCTGAAATGTTTATGGATAAGATGATATAATGTCTGGCATTTTAAAAAAGTAATCTGGGAAGGGATGAGTGCAGCAGTGGACTACATCCAGCTTGTGCTTGTTGGTAAGAGCTGGTTGTTAAAAGTTTTCGGAATTTTGTGAGCTACTTGATTAGCGGTCATTATTGGAAATTGAGTTCTATAAACCTTCAGTTAAATAAACTGTATTGTTATAGAGCTAATGAATATTCAAAACTTACCACTTCCTGGTTATATTTTGTTATAGCTACTATGAGCTATGCTTTTGAAATTACTCCATGATTGTATCTGTGTGGTGGGAATACTGTATAACTCAGTATTCTGGCACATCTCTTTCCAGTCCACATTCAATATCATTATGTCATTAGACTGAAATGTTGTTAAATGAACCAGAGAAATCCCTGAACACTACAAATCAAGGAAAATATGGTTATTTTACATATACCAACACACCACTGGAGAAGTGGGAGGGGTTTGAATGAAATAAGATCTGTCATGAGTTGATGATTGTCTTGAAGTGAAGTGAAAGGAGTTGGAGCTCGTTACATCGGTCTACTCTTATGCATGTTAAAATTATCTAGATTGAAAAATTTACAGAAATATGCCATTTCAGACATTCCCTTGGAGATATGAAAGTTTCAGAATTGAGGAATTAGGTAATGGAGACGCCATGGTTCAAAGAAAGCCATGGTCTCAGGGACAAGAATTCCTTTATTAGCTCTGCTCCTGAAAAGGTGTAGGACTGGAGAAAGTCCGTTAGGGTCTCTGCATCTCATTATTCCTAAAATATAGTTTGGACATAAGTGTGGCATTCAAGACTACAGGTGAGTGCAAGGGTGAGTTAGTACAGGTGAGTACAGGCTAGAACAGGTGAGATTGTAGAAAGGTAGTGAAGAGGGATTGCAAAACAGAATTATCCTTCATTACTAATTTCCATTTATTTTACATAAACAACTTCTGAGTGACTCTCTTCCAGAAGCTTTTTCTCTGGAGTAATTTTAGCTTCATGACTTACGATGATGGGTGCTTCTGGGGTGAGACTTATTTATGATTACAGAAGTAGCTATAGCGTGGAAGTTAAAAGTGCAGGCAGGCAAAAAATGGATATAACACAAATGTCCATTAACTGATGTATAGGTAAATAAAATGTGAAATATGCAATGGAATATCATTTGGCTGTAAAAATGGAATGAAGTATTGATACATGCTACAACAAGGATAAACACTGAAAACATTGTCTTAAGTGAGAGAAGCTGGTCATACAAGACCAAATTGTATACTTCTGTTTGTGGAAATGAAATGTCTAGGTTAGGTAAGTCTATTGAGGCAGAAAGTAGATAATTGGTTCCCTAGGGCTGAAGGATGAGGGGGATTGGGAGGAGACAGCTAAGGGTTTGTGAGGTTTCTTGTTGGAGTGATGAAAATATCCTAAAATTGGCTGCGGTACTGGTTGCATGGCTCTGAATATGCTGAAACCATAGGTTTCCGTATTTTAAATGGATAAATTGTATGTTATATGAATTATATTTTAATAGATCTGTCAAGAAAAGTGTATTTTAACTTGGGTTCAGTTTGCTTCTCAGCTATGGGATCTGGGGCAAAATTTGGCATTCTCTGCTTATTTCCTCATCTGTAAAATGAGGATAAGATGGTACCTGCCTTGTGGTGTTTTATGAAGATTTAACTTAGTCCTCACATAGAATATACCAAAATGCTTGCAGTGTGCCCTGTACATGGCAGTAAATGTTAGTTACTATTGTAGACTTGTTACAGGGGAAGAATTTTCTTTTAACAGTGGAGGAGAGGGGGAAAGAGTCTGCTGATTTTTGTTGCTGTTTGTTTGTTACTTAATCCTGTTCTAGGGAAGTGAAAATATATCCAAACAGCTTCAGGTAATACTAGTTGTAGTGGGTTGAATTGTGGTCTCCAAAAGATATGTTCATGTCCTATTCCCCACCTCCACAACCTGTGAATGTGACCTTCTGTGGAAAAATGGGTTTGGTGTATGTAATTAAGTTGAGGGTATTGAGATGAGATCAGCTTGGATAATCCTGTTGGGTCCAAAATCCAGTGTCAGGTGTCCTTGTACGAGAAAAGCAGGAGATTCAATATGTGGAGGGGAAAGCCATAGGAAGATGGAGGCAGTGATTGGAGCAGTGCAGCCTCAAACCAAAGAATGCCTGGTACCTTCAGAAGCCAGATGAGACAAGGAAAGATTCTCCCCTAGAGCCTTCAGAGGAAGTGCAGCCCTTCTGACAACTTGATTTAGGACTTCTGGTCTCCACACTGTGAGAGAATTTCTGTTGTTCTATGCCACCAAATTTATGGCAGCCCTAAGAAATGAGGACCCACTGAAAGGTTACACTTCCTCAAACTGCTACGTGACAGCACTCCCTGTTACATTGCCTCCATTGATTTGTGTATGAAAGATCAATTTTTCATTCAGGAAATTGCGTTCTGCTTTATAGACTCAACCTCCTCTTCTTGTCTCCCAAAGTCTCCTTGAGGCCTTTGCTCTCTGGGTTCAGGAGGCCTTTAACCCAGGCATCCTTCACTCTGAGCTGAAGAGCCACTCTGCACACTTTATTCTTTGCTTCTTGAAGATTGTCAAAAGTATTTCTGTTGGTCCCATCCAATTTTCTAGTGTGCTTACATGCTACTTTTAGTATATTCTTCTTTTTTCTTTTTAGGGTCACACCCACAGCATATGGAAATTTCCATGCCACAGCAACAGAAGATCCAGGCCGCATCTGTGACCTACACCACAGCTCATGACAATGCTGGATCCTTAACCCACTGAGTGAGGCCAGGAATTGAACCTGTATCCTCATGGATACTAGGCGGGCTCCTTACACCTGAGCCACAATGGGAATAGATTCTTTTTCTCAAGGACAGGCTCCTAGAGGTAACAGATTCTCCCTTTGCCAACTTTTGCTTTATTTGGCTAGCTCTCTTTAATCCTCCAGTAAGGATGATAAAGGATAGCACTTTGAATTTCTTACTACCTAAGCGTTCTTTCTTGATAGACAGATAAATAGCTTGATAAAAAAGACATATTAGAGAACACAGATCGATGGTATGAAACTGAAAATTTGCTCAGAATATCATCTTCTGTCGCCCCTGAGTTCAGGAGCAAGTTTGTGGCACTTTGAGGATATGTCAAAAAGAGTGCTAGACTGTGGGTCAAGAAACTCAGATTCCAGTGCTGGGCCAGTCACTGCCATCTGTGACCTTGAGTGAGTCAGCCTCTCTTGCATTTCAGTTTCTCCACTGATAAAATGTCAGCTTGAACCAGGTGATTTCTAAAGTCCTTCTGTATTTGAATATCCTATAGTTTTGGATCCCATTCTTATTCTTCTGATGCCTCCATGTCTAACTTAGGCTGTATCAGTCAGGATCTAGTCAGGGGAAAGGAACCATACTAGGTATTTCAACAGAGGGAGTTTGATAAAGGGAATTGTTCACAGAGATGTTGGTGGGCTGAAATAGTAAGCAGAGAACCCTGAGGGAATCCAGAGTTGATGACTGCAGGAAGCAGCTATGTTTATGTGGTAACACAGGAAAGATGTTGAGGTTGCCAGAATCTAGAAACAGGGAGGAGAAGCCCCACAGTGCTGGGACTTAGATGTTTGAGGAAGGCATTCTGTTCTGCTGATGCTATTACGTTTGGGGCTCAGAGAATGGAGCTCACAGACTTCTGAAGAGGGACCCAGGCCTCTGAGGCAGCATGATGAGGCTGTTCTGCAAGTGCCAAAGGTAGGTGGAGGCTGGGACCAACTGCTTTGTTGGGGGAAGGGGATGAAGGTTCTTGATGGGGTGACAATCCTGGGAATAGCAAACACTCTTCTCATCCTTCAGGCTCACTCTAGGGCCTGTTTTAGCAGAACCTAATGTGGAACTAGCTGTCAAAGGAGAAATGTAGTTTTCAGAGTCCCACCCTCAACATCACAAGGCAGAACATAGACAAATTTGGAGCTGAGACAATAGCCTAAAGACCAGTGCATTCACTTATGTTATAAATTTATTTTATATTTTTCATAGGTGTTCAATATATGTGTGCTAAAAAATGGTGCTTTTGCAGTAGCAACTTTGTAGTCTGTCTTTGGGGCAAGAATTTAGGGAGATTCACTTAGTTAACAAATGAATATTTGCTAGGAAGTGTAAGAGATGTGATGGTAAGAGAGAAAATGTGAAGTAGCAAAAGGGAATGATGGGCGTGTTTTTCACGTGGTTGATCAGTGACACAATTGTCACAATAATGTGATTTATGAAGTGGGAGACTGGCTTAGTTTTGGACATTATAAGCGAGTTTTTATTGTGCAAATACTTAACTCTAAAATAAGAGATTCTTACCAAAAGGAAGACCTTCTCTGTCCTAAGGAGGCTCCAGCGAAGATTGTGAACTTGGGCACCTGTTTTAGGCATAATTATGAACACGTCCTCCCAGATTTTTGTCCCTAGTTATTCAGTCAAATACTAATATGGAAATTCCTATGGTGGCCTCATAGAATGAGGACACTTTAGAGACCCCCTTCCTCCACTGCCCCTGGATCAGGAGAACTCAGCTGCTTTTTCTGTCTGTTGTCAATAATAATCAATAGGCAGTCAGCCTGTCTTAACAAACAGGAATTATAAAGATTGGGATTGATAACTGATGTAGATGTTGAAGGCAAAGTTGAGTTGAATCAAATTTAAATTTTTTTCCCCTTAATCATATTAAGTTTCCATCTCTCAGGGGAAGCATCACTTTTACTGGTCGTCAAGATGGAGAAGTTGTATGATCAAATTGCAGATGTAATTGTTAAGTTAAATTCAACTGTCAGGAGCTCAGATGAGGCCTCTCTGTTGATTGGAGCTCAATTCACTCAAAAAGGAGGATATAGCTTGTGATCCTTCCAGATAGTGGGCATAGCCCCTGTGAAGAAAGAATTAGTTTTCACTGTGTTTTTAAGAAACTTCTTTGGAGAAGATACTGGGTGTCAGGCTATATCTATTTCTCTTGACTCATGGTTCACAGGGAAACTGTTACTACAGAGTATTTCTGGTCTTGGACACCTGCTGTTTCATTAACTGACTTCAGAGATCTGGACACCAAGGGGTTAGATGAGCTGTCAGGAATTTCATATCATAGGAAATGGACAGCTCTTATTGTTTTCTTTATTTCTTATTGCTAAATTCCATTACACATTGGTCACCACTCTCAGGGTAGAGCGTTTCAAGTGCTCTCTTGGTTGTTTGCCAACTGATCTTTGGCCCCAGGCTTTCTTGTTCTTCACACGTTAGTGTTTGTCATTCCCTGGGAGAGGTTCTGTAACTGTCCAGTGCAGCTTTTGAAGTGCTTTTACTTCTACTTTTTTTTCTGTTATTTTTATTTTATGTACAGCAATGCTTATCATCTTTTTCTCCCATAGACTATATTTGAATTTATAGTACCATGCCAAAGGAAATGTTGCTTCATTCCTTTGCCTGTTAATAGGAACGCCTCATTTCTATAATGCTCTTACCTTTTCAAAGTGTGCTTCATGTCCCTATTTTCATCATATTAGATGGTTCTATACTATATCATTCCTAATAAGGTGCTTAAGGTGGGTTCAAACTCAGTTTTGAAAGGAATGCTGCCTATTTGATCATCCTTCTCTGGGCTCAGACATTTGACTCTGTGTAAGCTGGGATCTCGAAGGTCAAGTGCCTCTCTTTAAAATTACATGAAGAGTTCTTTTCGATTGGAACTTCATACAAAAGCTAAAAGAATTAGTTGAGAATGACTTTATGGAATGAACTGATATATTAAAAAAGCTGTAATCCATATGCGAGGTAAGAAATTCTTGTCCCTTAAGATCAGATAAAGTTTGGTTCAAAATTATCTATCCTCTTTCTAATTCCCAGGTACTTTTATTATCACAGGCACCTTTGGTTTTGACTTTGTTCCTATAGAATTCCTATTATTTTCTTTGTGACTGATGCTGGTCTTTTTCCACTGACCTTGATGTGAAATTTCAATGATTTCTTTGCACACACAGACCACATATACACATACACACACATACACACACACACACACGATCACCTATAAAATCCACTCATCTAAGGTCTTTGCATTTGGCAGCCTTTACTGAAGGTTTTGGGGAGATGAGGAAAGGGTTTCAATGACAGCAATGAAAACAACTTCAAATTGTATATTGGACATTTAGTTCTTAAGAGTCCTCGTTAGCATGTTAGTCAGCCAACCTCCTTTGCTATCTTGCTAGCTCATCTTTTCTTTTTTTTCCTTCTCATTTATTTCCTGCTTACTTATAATGCAGAATAGCTTATGGGCTGGATATAGTAGTCCCCCATTATCTGTGGGGAATATGTTCCAAGATCCTCAGTGGATGACTAAAACCATGAATAGTACTGAACTGTGTGTATACACACACACACACAGTTTTATGTATATGTATATGTACTATGTTTTTTCCTATACATATATACCTCTGATAAATTTTAATTTATAAAATACAGTAAGAGATTAATAGCAATAACATAATGAAGTAGAACAATGATAACAATATACTGTGATACAAGCTATATGAATCTGGTCTTTCTCATAATATCTTATTGTACAAAGTTAGTGCATTTTCCATCTTAACTAAGCACTTTCCATGCACCATGGCTGTAACTTTTTGTTTTCTTTTTAGGGTCACACCTGTGGCATATGGAAGTTCCTGGGCTAGGGGTTGAATGGGAGCTGCAGCTGCCAGCCTGTGTGACAGCCACAGCAATGAGGGATCCAAACCACACTTTTGACCTATACCACAGCTCACAGACCCTTTAACCCACTAAGCGAGTCCAGGGATTGAATCTGCATCCTCATGGATACTAATCGGGTTCATTTCTGCTGAGCTACGGTGGGAACTTCCGTGGCTGTAATATTTGAGTTTGGGTTGCAGCAGCAAAGCTAGCAAGAATTTCTTTTTTTTTTCCCTTTACAATTTCATGACTAGAAGATCCATTCTTACTATGGATCATAGCAGCTTCTGCATGTGATTTTTTTTTTCTTTTCCTTACTAGGTAGAGAACTTTCACCTTTTCACTTAACAGAAGCACTTCACAGCTTCTCTTTGGCAGATCCAAAAGGCCATTATTACTACTCTTGTGCTCTGGGGCCATTGTTAAATAACACGAGGGTTACTTAAACACAGGCATTTTACTATGGAGATAGTGGGTCTGAAAACCCAGAAGGCTTCTGATTAATGGGCAGTATACACTGGACAAAGGGATGATTCACATCCAGGGCAGGATAGAGAAGGCTGGAACAAGATTCATCATGCTACTCAGAACAGTGAGAAATTTAAAACTTAGGAGTTTTTATTTCTAGAATTTTCCATTTAATATTTTTGAACCCCAATTGACCATGGGAAACTGAAATCACAAAAGCTGAAACTGTGGATGAAGGGCTACTGTTGTAATTCTTTGTTGTGGAGTTTGTTCTGTGCATTAGAGGATATTTGATAGTATTCCTGATCTCTACTCACCAGATGCCAGTAACACCGTCTGCACCCCACTCCCCCCAAATATCTCTAGACTTTGTCAGATATTTTGGGGGAAAATCTACCCCATCTAGCACCATAGCCTATACTCTCGATTTCCTCTTTTACCTCAGTTCCTTATTCTAAACAAAAGCTCTTCGTGACCCTGAAAGCAATTCTAGGACCAGTTATTAAGATACCTTTTTTCATCTTCCTGCTTAAGTAACACTTTTTTTTTTTTTGTCTTTTTGCCTTTATCTAGAGCCGTACCTGCGGCACATGGAGGTTCTCAGGCTAGGGGTTTAACAGGAGCTGTAGCCGCGGGCCTTCACCACAGCCACAGCAAAGCAGGATCCGAGCCGCGTCTGCAACCTACACCACCGCTCACGGCAACGCCAGATCCTTAACCCGCTGAGCAAGGCCAGGGATCGAACCCACAACCTCATGGTTCTTAGTCGGATTCGTTAACCACTGAGCCACGAAGGGAATTCCTTAGTAACACTTTTTGATGAAGTAATGTTTGCCAGACACTATGCTAAGCATTTTATATATACTGTATTGCTTAACTAATGCAATTTTCAGAAGTTACTTCAAGCATATACAATACACACGCATATTCTTAACTGTATACATTATATGTACATGCATATACTTATATATGCACATACACATGTGTAAACCAAATGTTCAGGAATCCCGTAGCCTTATGGAAACATTCCTTGTGATAGAATGGTTTGGTTTAAACACACCCCATTCCAAGTACTGTCCTGGAGTTGACCAGTGTTCTTCCTGATAATTCTGAGGATTCCAGGGGAAGAGCTTGTATTTCCCAAGTCAGTTTCCAGGGTGACCTGCTTCTCTGTCACCTACTTTAACGAATACTCCTAGATCTCACGATCACTGCCTTCTCTGCTTTTCTTCAGGATGGACACTGCTCCCCATTCCTCTTTGTAATTTCTAATAGTAAAAGTCACACAGTGTTGTTTGCGTTGTGAGTAATAGACCTTTTTTTTTTTTTTTTGGAGGGTTTGGGGATAATGGAAAAGAAACACTACCCCAGGAAGATTAGAGAAAAACGTGTAATCAGATATTAACATCACTTAATGTCCCTTGGGTGTTCTTTGGCTGGGAATTTCTCACCAGTTGCCTTTATCCTCTCTCCTGGGTATCTTGACATGCTATCAGCTTCTCATTTTTTCATCCTTCTTATTTTCCCACATGCCAGCTCCAACCCGTAAGTCACCCAACATCCTATGCATTCTGTGTCAGGTTCTGTCTCCTACTGGTCTACACTGGGCATACTGAACTAGTTTCTTTGTATCAGAGTTCATATTCTAACTGTAGATAATAATGGCTTATCCTGTCTTTGACTGCACTCCATCAGAAGTTAAAATACAGCATCTTCATCCCTTGTGTTTCTCTCGCTCTAGCTATTTTTTTCCCTTACTGGATTCCTTCCACTGCAAGAGTCCAGCATGGAGGTGCTAGACCTGGAGGAGGTGGGGCTTGGAAGTGTATACCTGCCAAGCATTTTTTGATGATATAATTTAGCCACCACTGCAGGGCTACAAGGCAGAAGTTAAAGGAGTCTTAAACATTCCCTTGGTTTTTGCTGGGAAGAGAACAACATTGAAAAGTCTTTCTTCATAAGTCCAAAAGTCATTATTCTCTTATTATTTACCTATTACCATATCTGATATCCTGGCAGAGGTAGGAGAATATTTGTTCCTTAGACATTTATGCTTATTCACAACCTTAGTACATGAAACAAATCATATTATCATAACTTTATAGAACAAAGAGGAGAAAAACGAACAAAAATATCTGTAAGTATGGGAGTTCCCATCGTGGCTCAGTGGTTAATGAATCCGACTATGAACCATGAGGTTGCGGGTTCAACCCTGGCCTCGCTCGGTGGGTTAAGGATTTGGCGTTGCCGTGAGCTGTGGTGTAGTTTGCAGATGTGGCTCGGATCCTGCCTTGCTGTGGCTGTGGCGTAGGCCGGTGGCTACAGCTCCTGTTAGACCCCTAGTTTGAGAACCTCCATATGCTGTGGGTGCGACCCTAGAAAAGGCAAAAAGACAATTTATATATATATCTTCAAGTATTTATCATTTTAAAATTCCCTCTTCCTCTATACTCTCTAAGCCTGTTCCTCAAGGAGCTACGTATTTAACCTCACTTATAATTATTTACAGCTTATAGTTGAAGACAGTGATTCTTAGGGCAATTAAGTGATTCAATTGAAAGGAAATGATAGAATAAGGAAAAGAATTTATAAAGTGTGCAAAAGCTTTTCATTTATTTTTCCTCATATCCTCCTGTGAGATGTAAGGTAGACCATTAACAATTAAATTGGATATGGATTTAACACCTGGCCAAGGTAGATAGTTTCAGTCCACAGTAATTAACAATAATCTCCAGGAGAACCTTCATGTCTGTTGTCTGAAGACTGAATAACTTCTGCGGTAGTCAGCATCCAAGAGGGCTCCAGTGATCCCTGCCTCCTGAAATTCATTCATACCCGGTGTGGTCCCCTTACCCTTTGTACCAGGCCTGTGTGGACAGTAACATGTGGCAGAAGTGATAGCATTTGTTGTGGTGGCCAAGCAGCCTAAACTCTATCTTCTGTCTTAGGCACTCTTTCTCAGGGCTCATGCTAGAGGATGTCTCATAAGTGCCTCCAGATTTCACCTAGCCTCCTCTCCTGCCTTACTCTAGTCCTTACTCTCCCTCCCCTCTTCTCTCTCAGATCTCTGGAGCAGGGGAGTTGGTTGTCTTCTTGTCAGCAGACCTGTGTGGCCGGAAACAGAGGCCTCTGGTCCAGAACCAGGGAGGAATTGTGACCTGGCAAAAACTGTGAGAGTGAGCTTGGAAGTGGATTCTTTAGCTCAATTTAGGCCTAGGAATGCCTGAAGCCCCCTCTGACAGTTTGCCCAGAGTCTAAGTAATCTAAGAACCACTCAGCTAAGCAGCTTTCAGATTCCTAACAAAGCCGTTTGGCATTTCAGCTTTGGTCGCCCTTCTCAACTTAACCACAGGATCTGGGATCCGGAATCCACCGTCTGTCTTGTACCTGAAAGGGCTTTGACTCTTCACTCCTCCTTTCTTTCACCAGAATCCCTTCCCCTTAAGGGCATTGTGATTTTAAATAATAACTCTTCTCCCTTATCCTGATTTAATAGGAGTTTGTTTGTGACCAGCCCAAATGGGGAGAGACAAAACATCCATTACCTACACTTTCCCATTTGTTTTCTGAATGGAACTCATTAAATCTCTTATAGTTCCTTTCCACACAATAAGCAAGTGTGATGGTTAATTTTATGTGTCACCCTGACCAGCTCACAGGGTGCCCAGATAACCAGTAAAACATTATTGCTTCGTGTGTCAATGAGGATGTTTCTGGAAGAGATTAGCATTTGAATTGGTGAACTGAATGGAGGTAATGTCCTTAGCAGTGTGGGCGGGCATCATCCAGTCCACCAAAGGCCAGAATAGAACAAAAAGGCAGAGACAGGGTATTTGTTCTCTCTGCCTTAGCCAGGGCATCCATCAGATATCAGCTCCTGGTTTTGAGGCCTTCAGGCTAGAACAGGGCCTTGTACTCTTGGCTCTCATGGTTCTTGAATTTGGACTAGAACTATACTACTTGCCTTGTGCCTCCAGCTGGCAAAGGACAGGTCATGTGACTTCTCAGCCTCTGCCAACTCCTCATAATAAATCTCTTCCTATCTATCTCTATACGTCCTCTTGGTTCTTTTCTCAGGAGAACCCTGACCAATGCAACAGGTTTGTGAGGGGGTTAATGATGATGTGTGTACAATGGTATTTGATGAAGTGTGGCACAGCACTGTTGTAGCAGCATCATGAGGAGGGCCCAGGCCCTGATTTCAATCCTGACTCTGCTTTCAACTATCTCTGTGACTTTGATCAAGTCCTTCTACCTTTCTGCCTCATTTCTCATCTGTAATAGGGAAATGAGATTATTATGAGGATAGACTGAGATAATAAATGGGACAATGCATTGAAAGCTACAAAGGGTAATACAAATGCTGTGTAGTACTAGTCAGGTTATGACTGTATTAAATAACCCATTACATGATAGATGATATTAAGCAGGAATAAGGGATTTCCCCCTGCTCCCAACACAATAAATTTGCTTTACAAAGTAGAAATGATTCACCATCATTGGGTTAGGTAATTATGGATGTGCCCATTGATTTACTCTTGCATTCATTCAACAGATATTTACTCTGTGCCTACTATGTACTAGGCACTGTTTTAGGCTCTTAGGACACCTAAGTAAATGCAATGGACAAAGACCCCTGCCTATCCTGGAGCCATTCCTGTTGGGTGAGGGGCAGGGTTGTAGCCCCTCTTGTCCAGTGGCTGTGCTTGGAGCCCAGGGAGAATGGCTGAAACCTGCAGCATGAGGTCTATCCTCTGAATTGAAATAGGCACTGTACCAGAAAAGAATGCCGAGATGCAAAGCCAGGGGATTCAGGACAAAGGAGAGACAGTGAGTGACAGGTCCAAGGGTACCTAAAGAAGGCAAGATCTGGTGGAGTTCCTGGGCCAAAGGAAAAAGTGACTTAGTAAGATTTTGAACAAATAAAGGGCTGTAGAGGAGAGGGGGTCCTGGTAGAAGAAAGATAGGAGGAATGAAGAGTAAAAGCCCCTTGATGTACCAAGGTGGATGTGATAAGAACCTGACCTGTAGAGCTAGCAAGAGCCCAATTACTACACATCAGAGTATAAAAAGAAACAGGGGTTTCATGTGGGAGACATAGATGAGGCTGAATGGTGATCTTGGATCATAGTGTAGAGAGCCTTTGTCCTGGCTAAAGATTTGGAATGTAATTCTTCATGCAGTAGGGATTGTAGATGATTTTAGAGTAAAAGAATTATATAATCTGAGCAGAGCAACCTGGCAGCAGGGTGTTGAATTGACTGGAGAGGGAAGAGGTGAAAGAGATTCTACTGGAAGGAAAGAGGTTGATGATCCCCTTTTTGTTCAGAGCAACATGGTTTTCCCATCCTATAGTGTGAAAGAGTCCTTAATCCTGGTTGCATGTTAGACTCCTCTAGAAAATGCTTAAAAATTGACTGATTCTTAGGACCCACCCAAGACCCATTTAACCAGAATCTCTGAGCTCATTTTCTGACATCCGTCTTCTTTTCAAACCCCTAAATGACAGTGATGTGTAGAAAGTGCTAGGTACCACTGCCGTACGGAAATGGAAAAATTGATCCAGATTCTTGTGCTTTATTGCCATATCTTCATAAACATCTAAAAGGGAAAGAATATCATCACTGCAGGCTTGACAAGTAAGATTTAATCCTTAACTAGATTGTAGTGGATCCTTTCAGTGTTAAAGTGGTTGATAGAAGCATAAGGTGGCATTTGGTGCTGGTCATTCAGTTCACAAGGGTGTGCCTAGAGCATGTGGTAAAGTATGAAAGCTGGGTCTTTCAGTATGAGCCATTTTCCAGACAGGTTATACCCTTGTTCAAACTTACTAGCTGTGTTTCTAATTGTAAATTGCTTAATCTCATTTTGCCTTAATTTACTCCTGGCACATGATACATAGTCAACTAATGTTAGTTCTTATTGTTAGTGACCCTGAAAAATTTCAGCAGAAACCCAAATATTAAGATGATATTTTAGGTATGCTTGTTTGGGTCACTTCTGATTAGTTTTCTAGTTAGTAGGCTCATGATAGATGATGACTGACCCACAAAGAAACAAGTGGTTCATAAAATAGTTCCAAACCTTGTCTGTAGATTTTCCTAGAGGTCTCAGTTCTCTTCAGAACTTTGGAGATGACCTCAGTACCTCAAAAGGATACCAATGCACAAAAGGAAAATGTTCATAATATAATAAAAGCCATCTTCTGGTGTTCCCAAAGTCTCAGGTCTGTTAAGACATAAACATCTCTTAGAGTGCTATAGATGAATATTGCCTGGGTGAATTTCTAGGGCAGATTTTCAAAAGTGACTCTTTGAAATCAACTATACTTCAATTAAAAAAATGAATTGGTGTAGAAATTGACCTTTGTCAAAAACGTTCAAAAAATAAAGTGATTCATTGATGTCCTGTAACCTGAGTTAGAGGGTGTGAATTCTGTCGGCCATTCTTTTCTTGTTAGCCCACTGGGGCATCCAAGGATCTTTCTGGAGGGTGCAATGGTAGTCCCATGGCTTAGCAGCATACCAGTCTTATGTGTACCCCACCAGCTTTCAGATGGGCTTTAAGTAAACCCTTTCTTCTTCTAAGCACATGGTACTTTGATGAGGGAAGGGATCCTAGCATCATTTCCTCTCAGCAAATAGTTTTTGTGGTTTTAACCTGTTCGACTTGTGGTTCTCTGCCTTGGTACTGGATCTACCTCCTTTGAAGCCTTTGATTGGATTGGTTGGTTTATCTCCAATATATGACTAGATTTGTTATAATGTTTAATGAACTTGGAAGGTTCTGTTCTGGTTCCAGAGAAGAAGATGCCCATCTGTGTTAGAATGGACTGGGCTTGGAATAATGTCCTGGGACAACCTGGGAAGTGTGAAGGGGAGAATTTCTTCCCCTTGAGTGGCTGGACTGTGAGCTTCTGGAAGGAAGTGGCTGTACTTTACAGGCCATGCATTTCCCACAATGCCTGGTTTGGCTGCTTGTACTTGGCAAATGCTCAGTAGATAGGTATTACCTCAAAAAATGTGTTTGGCCTGGATTATGACCTGCTGCCAGGTGCAATAGAGAAGACCAGGGGCTGTTTTTCAGGGCTTCTGCTTCCTTGAGAGGCGAGCCAGTTATCAAAGAGGAAGCTCAATCTACCCCTCTGTTTAAAGGCTTCTGTGTTAGGTAAGAATAGTAGAAGAGGCCAAATAAGAGACATGATCTTCTAATTAGAATTTTTAGCCCAGGAAGACCAAGAAGTTGTCATCCTGCCTCTTGTAGTCAGACCAGACTAGATTTTTGACAACTAAGATATGTAAGGAGTGATTGCCCCTGTTTACATTGGGGACTCCTTTGCCTTAATTTATGAGTTTGCCTGTTTACTAAATCACGAAAGCTTTCTGCTTGCTTTTCAGGGAAAATAATTGACTTCTTCCCAAATGGAAGCACATAATGAGTAGACACATTCCTCTCTCTCCCAAACCCAGCTGAGCCACTTAAATTTGCTTTTCTTTTCTCTATCTCGTCTCCTTTCCTTTTTCTGTTTCTAAAGTAGACCACCAAAGTTTAATTGCTCAGTGCTTTGCTAAGTGTTTGAATTCTCTTGGGAGCACTTATGTATTTCCTAATACAGGACCGAATCTGGATGAGGTTCAAGCAAGTGGATGATGTGGTTTGTCAGGAAATAAGAAAAGCCTTTTACTTTCAGAAGGTGCCAGGGTAACACCACTGTCAGATCAGCAAATTTGAATAATTTCAGAACACTGGGGCATGGATAATGTCTTGCCTAGCCTATGATGTGGATAATATTGCAGAATCAGTGATAATTACTAAAGTGCTTTGAATTTCTAAAGAACTTAAAAAATCACTCTCGAGTATTCATTAGAAGAAAGCTGAGGATTTATGGAAACTGCAATAGAAATGTGGGGATAATGGGATGTGAGACAGTGATTCTCATTTTATTTAAGAGTAATGTTGCCGTTCTTACCACCACCACTGACACTACTGCCACCACCTTCTGAAAGTTACTGGTACTTCCTGTGTTCCAGGCACTGCATTCCTTTATATGCATTCTCTCACTTTATGTTTATTAGGTTACATCAGCTTTGTGAGGTAGGTACCATCATTATTCTTTGTCTACACTTGAGGGAGTAGATGCTTAAAGGGATTAAATAATTTGCCTTAGGATCTCTAACTATGAAGTGCTAGAGCTGAGGCTTAAACCTGTGTATACTTGCTCAAAGCTCATCTTCTTAGCTGCTATGCTATATATAAATATAGTCACTGTAAATATGTATGTTCATTCAAAACTGTCAAATTATATTAATTAGACTAGATTATTTCCCTTAGTATTATGTGTGTATGTGGTGTGCATGTGTATGTGTGTTTTTGCCACAGTGAGCTGATGACAAAGTATGTTATAGAAATGCACAGAGCTGTTAACCTGAGCTTGGAAAGGCAAGATCTATCAATGAGGATTTAGGTTTCCTCATGCACTGTCCTGAGAATTTATTGTAAACGTGATGTCTCTGAATCAGAAAAATCAAGTCTGAAGGGGAGAATGTTATTGGGTTGAAGACATAGATTCAAGGCAAGTGGTTCTGACATTTGTCCTTGATTGTAGCAAATGCTTAGTGAGAGTGTGATCATGGAGTAAGAGACAGGATGGTCTCATTGTGTGGAGGCTAGAATCTAGCAGTGAAATTCAGGCAAGGTGACTATGAACACCGGGAGCCAAACTAGAGACAAGTCTAATTATTCATGATACTGCCCCTCTGAACAGCTTTAAAAAATTTCATGAATTATATTGTTTGCCTGATACTGTTTATCTTTGCTTACTTTTTATTTCTTCCTTCAAGAAAAATTATTTTTTAAAATACCAATTTGTATTCTGCTATGAAAGGAAATTTAGACCCATGAAGAATCCAGCTGGGGCAGGCATTGAACCCTTGGGGACAGGAGTGGTAGCACTGGGAAAAAATGAGGGTAAAGCAAGGGGAAGGTGAAATTTTAGGCAGAAGTTGGCAGCAATTGCTGATACAGCTGTTCTTCTATAGAAGTCTACTTTATTCAGCCTTTGTAGGATTTCGGTTTGATTTCTCTCAGGCACAAATTTTAAATGGAATCAAAATACAGAAATTTTATGTTAAATGGATCATCTTGTCTAATGCAGGACAAAGAAAACAAAGCTAAATTAACTTGCTAAGGAAAGAAACTACAGAAAAACTTTAACATGAATCTTATATATAATACATTTTATTTCTGTAAATCTATGATTTTATTTTATTATTGTTATTTTTTGTCTTTTTAGGGCCATACCCACAGCATATGGAGGTTCCCAGGCTAGGGGTCGAATCGGAGCTATAGCTGCTGGCCTATGCCACAGACACAGCAACGCCAGATCCAAGCCACGTCTGCGACCTACACCACAGCTTACAGCTATGCCGGATCCTTAACCCACTGAGCGAGGCCAGGGATCCAACCCGCAACCTCATGGTTCCTAGGCGGATTTGTTTCCACTGCACCGGTACGGGAACTCCTGTAAATTCTATGATTTTAAACTATATTAGTTCTTTTTTGCGATCTGCTATCACCAGTACTTGGCTATCAATAATAAAGGAAAGATGCTTGCAAAAACCTTATTCATATTTTAAAGGATAAATTAGATTGGAATCAAGATTATATCAATCAGGATAGAAACACTGAAGTTTCCTCTTGTTCTTACTACATATCTGTTGTGGGCCATCCAGGGGCTCTGCTTCAGATTATTCCCACACAGGGATGAACACTGATGAAACCTTATCCTATGGTTCGTGGTCACTGTGGCAGGCAGAAGGAAGTAGGAAATCACTCATTGGCTCTTGAAGTGTGCAGGAGACCCATATCACTTCTGTTCAGATTTCATTGCCCGATTAAGATATACAGATTCGCCTAACTAGAAGAAAGAGAGGGGAGGTGTGAGCCCACTTTGTGCTTAGAGGAAAATTATAATATTGAGGAATAGCCTGATGATTACCACAGAGGTGGACCCGTTTACTACCATAATTCTCCCTCCCTCACATTCATCAGGAGGGGTCATAGGAGTGGGGAGGTTAGGTTCACAGGCAGGAATTGTACCCACAGGCCAGCGCATGTGGCAGAGCCCACTATGGTGTCTGCATATGAACATCACTCTTCTTGTCCGTCCTGGGGAGCTATGAGCTCTTGCCTCAAACGAGGAGGGGAGACTTAGTTGTTCTCTTCATCTGCTTCAGTTTGAAGACCTCTGACTTCTTCAGTGAGGACAGGAGGACCTCTGCACACAGAATCTCTTGGATCCCTTCCATAAACAATGTAGGCGTCTAGCAGTGGTACTCTAAACCTTTCCTCTAAAAGGTTTTCCCACCGTCATCCTCAGCTACCCATCTAAAACCTGGTGCTCAAATATCTTCCCTTGCAATAAACATTTCATCTCCTAATTGTTAACATTAATTTAGCAGTTACTGTGTGCCAGTCACTGTTTAAGCATCTGAACTGTAATTACTCATCTAATCTTCATAATAACTCAAGTTGGTGGATACTCTTATTACTCTCATTTTATAACTGAGCACAGGGAGGTTAAGGAACTCTCTGGATAGTAGGGGAGCTGGGATTCAACCCCAGGCAGTCTGGCTTTACAGCCCATTTTATGGCCTCTTGGTTACTAGTACAGTATAATATTTGGAGAAAACGAGCTCTATTTGAATGTGGTTGCAAACAGTGAAATGCTCAATGATGCCAGTAGCAGCTCACAGAGATTCTTGGGGACTAAAATCTTCATAATCTTACACTATCTATTTAAATCAATAGGACAAAACTCATGCAGATGTAACAGTGGCCCAGCAGGCACCTTCATCCTTATGCTACTAAGCCAGAACAAATTTACATGATTGAGTGCTAACAGAGCCTCTGTGATTACAAGCAGATAAGCTGAAGTATCATTTTTAAAGAAACACAGGTTTCTCTAGACCTAAGCTCATCATGATGCACATGTAGGGTGAAACTTGTAGAATTTCTGTAGGAAATCAGTGTTGCAAAAATAAACTTAAAAGTTCCTTAAAGCAAAAGGGGGCTCAGTGCTAAAGTTGTGAGAGCTTATCTAATAGTGTGCTAGTAAATATTTAACAATTGAGTCTCTGGAAAAAAAGTCTGTCTATAGTGGTTGCCAATTTCTGTGGTATAAATACTCCCATCATTTCAGTTTCAAGTTACCATGTAGTGTCAGAATGCAGAGTTGGAAAGAAAGACTAAGAATTGGCTCTCACAAGCCAATATGAGCTGGCTTTAGCACACCAGTGATATTAGATGGGAGAAAGAAGATACCGCATAGCTCAGATTCATTTTAAAAAATGTCAGGAGTTCCTATTGTGGCTCAATGGAAATAACTCTGACTAGTATCCAAGAGGACGCAGGTTCGGTCCCTGGCCTTGCCCAGTGGGTTAAGTATCCGGTGTTGCCTTGAGCTGTGGTCTCAGGCATTGAATCTGGCATTGTTGTGGCTGTGGCCAAGGCCAGCAGCTGCAGCTCCGATTTGACCCCTAGCCTGGAAACCTTCATATGCTGTGGGTGGGGCCCTAAAAAGACAAAAAGAAAAGTCAGATGTGAAGCACTTAACTGAAGTGAATAGTTACATCAGACCCATAAATGAGAAATATGTTCTTCTTCTTTTAATGGCAGTGAAACAATTTTTTTTTTCTAGACATATCCTGGCAGTTCCTCTTTTTGCTACTCTTTGGAGTTGTTCCCTGGAAAATTTCCTGATATTTCCAAGAAGCTCCCACTTTCAAGAATTTCATCTCTGTAGGCAATGAGATCCTGTTGTATAGTACTAGGAACTATGTCTAATCTCTTGTGATGAATCTATTCATGTATGTGTAACTGGGTCAGCATGCTGTACAGTAGAAAATTGACAGAACTCTGTAAACCAGTTATAATAGAAAAAATAAAAATCATTAAACAAAAACAAACAAAAACAAGAATTTCATCTCTGAAAGAGAGAGAAAGACTAGGAGGTGAGAGCATAGGAGGCTTAAGTGCTCCTCCTGGCTGAACTGGTGAATAGCTGTGATGAGCATGTCATTCATCTTGAAGTGATTGACCATTTATGGGGATGGTGAGAAGGAGAAGAGCATAAAGTAGATTGATGGAAAGAAAACAGAGAAACAGGAAAACAGAGAAACAGGAATAAAAAGACTGAGTTGGAGGAGTACTGGGAGAGAGAAATAGATTTGAAGAAAAGATGATAAGATTATGTGTTATGGTGAAGTCTTGATTATGTGATTCTGAGAAGCATTTTATTTATACCATCTAATTTCCATACCCACTTTATGAGACAGTGATTATATTCAGGATTCTACAGATGAGGAAAATGTGCCCAGAGTTCAGTTACTCACCCCGAGTCACCCTTGTAGTGAGTGGCTGAGCTAGAGATCAAAATACAGTCTGAAGAGCTGTAAATCCTGTGCCCTTTGCACAGTGCAGTGCTGCCTTTGCTGCCTTGGTGTGCAAAAGGTGTGAGAGAAGTGTTAGTGTGAGATCATGCCCAGGAGAGCCTTTGGGCTGTGACTTTTATGAATTGTCCTCTGATAACTTTGTTGTCCTCTTCATTGTTCTTTATCTGCTTAAATCTTTAAATCTTAAGAGGCCAGAATAGGATGACCAGAGCACCCTATTAAGGCAGAAATTATCTGCTAGGGTGATGCATTCATCCTCAGAGTAATAGAACCCTGGCTTTCAGCTCATTTTGACCCTGGATTGGATGTTGCCCTTTGAACTCTCTGAAGGAACGGTGTCAGAAAGTATGTGTCTGCTGGACTTGAACTTAAACATCGAGGTTGGAAAGACAGAAGAAAGGGAGGAGAGAGAGAGAGAAACAGGGATGTTGAAACAATGGGCAGACTTTTCTTGCCGATTAAAGACTGTATCATTGAACACTGATTCTCAGTCTCCGAGTCTGGCTTAAAATCAAAATTTGAATGAGACATCTGCTTTAATTAGTTAGAAGATATTGATTCAAGGGGCCAGACTCCCTCATCTCCCTAGCTCTGGAATCTCACTGCTTTGATAGCACAAATCAATACACTCTTGCTAAGGTTTAAACTCTGATTTGTGAAGTAGGAACTGCATCAGGGTCCAAAAAGAACTACCCTCAGGGCAGAGCCAAAGTATCCAGCAGAGAAACTGCCTTGAGACACTGGCTCAAGGCAACTATGTTTACCACTCTGGCAGATCTCACTTAGGATGCAGAACTCTGGGTGATTTATATCCAAGAGCAAAGAGCATCTTCCTTTCTTCCTTCTTCCCTTCCTTCCTTTCTCTTTCCTTTTTTCCTTCTTTCATTCCCTCCTTCTTTCTTTGTGCCTGTTTTATTGACTGTGAAATGTAAATAACAGTGTATTCTACCTGCTAGGATTACTGCAAGGGTTAAGTGAGATCCTTTAAGGAGGATGTTCAGTGGTCTACCATATGTACTAAGAACTCCAGTAATTCCAGTAACTCTCCGAGTTTACACACACACACACACACACACACACACAGTATGTCGTATGTCATCTATGTCACAGCACTGGCTAGAGTCTGAAACATGGGGAAGTAAGCAGTAAGCATTAGTCTACCCAAGTGACTATTTTCATTCTCATATGCCTTGTATTTCTGGCTGTAGACTCAAGGCAGCCATTAAGTAGCCTCAGGAAGGCCTTCCCATCTGTCCATTTTCCCATCTCCAAAAATGTTAAACAGAGCCATAGAATGTCATCTCTGCATCAGCTGTGCGGCTTCAGAGACAGGTGCTTGTGCTCTCTAGACCTTAGTTCCCTTATCTTTATTTATTTTAATTTTATGATTTTTATTTTTTCCATTATAGTTGACTGACAGTAAAGTGTCTGTCAATTTCTACTGCACAACAAAGTGACCCAGTTTATACATATATACACAGACACACACATATATATGCATATATACACATACACACACACACACACATATATACACACACATATACATATATATATGTAATTTTTCTTTCTCCTCATCTTTAAAGGGAGGCTGGGGTCTTTGGGAATTTGACATCCCTAAGGCCTCTCCAGTGGGAATATTTCTGTATGGTTCTGTGTTCTGTTTCCTGGCACCGTGCCTTTTCCTCTTAATGTTTGCCTATGATTTGAAGAACTCTGCTTTTTCCACTGTCTTCTCTTTCTCCAGGGTGGGAACTTACTTGCCAGCTATTGCTGTTTCTTTCTACTTTGAGGGGGTCTGTTACTTGGCACTCACTGACCATTTCTGTATGAGCGATTCTTTTTCTGTCCGATGTTCTCTGGTCTCACTCCCTGCTTCTCCCTCCCTAAACCATGAACCTGTTGTGCCAGTAAATGAAGTAAACAGGTAAAGATTTTGCAGATGTTGAAACTAGTTTGTTCCCTCTAAGCTACTTACTAAATTGTGCATGACTTCTTTCAAGGAAGACCAGAGGAAGAAATTCCTCAGATGACTTTATTAGGAATAGGTTTCTTTTTAAGAACAAATAATCAAGCAAACATGGGACCACTATAAATTACTTAACTGACAGTGTCTCTCTTTACCTTGATAGTGGAAAGAAGAGAGCCAGGTTTTGTGGCAGGTGTTTTGTGTGTTGATCTCTCCTCGGAATTCACCTTACTTTTCCTCAATTTATTTTTCACTCATTCATATTTCTCACTTATTCATTAAAAAAAAAAATCCTGTTAGGCTTTCGGAAGGTATGTTATGCCCTCTTAGAATAGGGTGAGGTCAAGGTAAATAAATGAATGCATTCTGTGTATTTTGCATAGTTGAGTGCTTGACCCAGTCTCAGGGAAAAAGAGCCAGAGAAAGCTTCCTGGAGGAAGGTGTGGAGAGAATACACATACATCAGCTCTTCTGCAGTTCAGTCAACCATGAAATCCCCAAAGTGGCATGTGATTTGAGGTCAGAAGCTGCAGGGATGAAAGTGAAACAGAAAATTGTGTATGACATCTACATTAGAGTGGGAAGCATTTGCCATATAGTGTAACCTGATCATGGAGCTAAAATCCCATTATAGTCGTGTCCACATTCAAGGGGAGGAAATTATGGATTCTGTCTACCACAGATAGTTAATATAATTTAACAGCACTTTTTTTTGTGGAAGTATAGTTAATTTACAATGTTTTATGAGTTTCTGACGTACAGTGGAGTGATTAAGTTATATATGTTTTTCAGGTTCTTTTCCATTATAGATTATTACAATATATTGAATATAGTTTCTTGTGTTATACACTAGGGACTTGTTGTTTATCTGTTTTATATATAGTAGTGTGTATATGATAATCCCAAACTCCTAATTTATCTCCCCCCTCACCTTTGGTAACCATAAATTTGTTTTCTGGTCCATGAGTCACAACTTATTTTCTGCTTTGTAAATAAGTTCATTTATATCACTGTTTTTACGATTCCACATATAAATGATATCATATGATATTTGACTTGACTAACTTAAGATGATAATCTCTAGGTCCATTCATGTTGCTGCAAATGCCATTATTTCATTCTTTTTATGGCTGAGTAGTATTCCTTTGTGCGTATTATACCACATCTCCTTTATCCATCTGTTGGTGGATGTTTAGGTTGCTTCCATGTCCTGGCTATTGGAAACAGTGATGTCATGAACATTAGGGTGCATGTATCTTTTGGAGTTAGAGTTTTCTCCAGATATATACCCAAGAGTAGGATTGCCAGATCATATGGTAGCTCTATTTTTAGTTTTTTAAGGACCCTCCATACTGTTCTCCATAATGGCTGCACCAATTTACATTATTCCCAACATTGTTGGAGGGTTCCCTTTTCTCCACACCCTATCCAGCCTTTATTATTTGTAGACTTTCTCATGGTGGTCATTCTGACCAGTGTGAAGTAGGACTTCATTGTAGTTTTGATTTGCATTTTTCTAATAATTAGCAATATTGAGCATCTTTTCATGTTCTTGTTGGCCATCTGTATAACATCAGATTTTGTCTCAATCAGAAGTAAGAACTTCCTGTATTCCTCTGGTCCTTCTTTTTTTTGACCACACTTTTTTTTTTTTTTTTTTTACTATATTATGATTCCAGGGTACCATCATGAGTGAGAAGGACATCAATATCTCCACTTACCAGCTCTGAGACCTGAAGTACCATGAGCTCCCTAACTCTGGCTTTGACCTTAAGATCTGGATAATCCATGGAGATTTGTCTCACTCTCTAGAATAATCCATTGCCTATAGTGACCTTGGAGACCTACCTGATCTCCATCATTATTCATATCACCTCCACCTGCTAGACCTTTCCCCACTCACAGCTCATTTTCTTTTACCGCTCATTATCTAATTTGAAGGCAATGGGTGCATTTTAGTAATGGGTCTTTGTGGAGATTGAAAAAATTAGTATTCCAAAGGATAATGTCTTGATGTAAATCGATATAATTGGCAAGACGATTAGCATTTTTTTTTTTAGGTCCTTACCTGTGACCTTCAAAGACCACGTGAGTTTCCAACTATGAAGTCCACTTACCAAGTATGGTTTTAGTAAGAGCAGCTGGATGCTCTCTAGGAGCAGGATTTGTTTTGCTTCCAGTGACTGCCTTTGGAGAATATGAAAATCCTTCCACCACCGAGACCCAAGAAAATATTGTGATGGAGGTTGCACGGTCACTGAATGTCTCTCTTGATGCTAAGCCCACAGAATCTAGCTTTACTCAGTGACAGAGTGATAACTCAAGCTGACGGACCAGAAGCATTTTTTTGCAAGCAAAATCCTGCTTTCAGAATAATGTAAATCCTCTAACAATGGGACTTTTCATCTTGGCCTTTTTCTGCCTTAAGTTATGAAACCTTCTGTACATCTCCATGGCCACCTTAGAAATCTACAAACTGCTGGTGTTAGGGATGTTGCCCACAACATTTCCAGAATATCTGAGGACAGAAAGCTGAATGGGACATACATTTCTGCAAACCTATTACAACATCTTAGCATTCTGCCTGCTTTGCAAAACCCCCTGTCCTTAAAACATGCTATTGCTGGGAACTTGTCACATGGCTTCAGTTAAATGCAACGGAGGCTGGGAAATGCAATCCACCCACCAGTGTACCTAGACCAGTCAGGGTTGGTGACCATCTAGATGTCTCTGACACTGTTTGGAAAGCACAATGGAATCCACCCTTGAATAGCTGAAATGTGCCTTTGAAATGTCTGATAACACAAAATCCAAACAAATGTCACGAAACCCATTAGTAGAAGACCAAGGAACTTTAGCTACAGGAAATAAACTATGATCTGGAACTATAGGTACTCCCATTTCTCGGTGGAAGAAAATGAAAATGAAACAAATAATACACAGATCTCAGTCAAATCTGACTCCTGCCTTTGGTTAATACTCATTGCAATGAGAAATCGATAGTGAGTTTCAGCTGCACCCAGAGGCAGAGATCAAAGTATCCAGAGATCAGTCACCCAAAGTTCTGAAGAAAGGAAGAATGCTCTTCTTTGTCCAGTTGGTTTTGGAACATGAAAGAGCAGGATGATATATGACCTGGTTAAAAGAGTCATCTGTTAGAACTTGGGACTTTCCTGGAAGATGAAATAGTTCTTTCTCTTGAAATTCCTATGTAACAGTAATAATCACGAAAGTGAATCTTGATTGAACACTTACTCTGAGCCAGGCAGTTCCCCTGCATTATCTTATTTTTCTTCGCAAAGAGGTAGCACTATTATCCTCACTTTGCAGAGGGAGAACTGAGACTTAGAGAAGTTAAGGAACTCATCAAAGTCCATAGCTACTAAATGGTAGAGCTGATTTACACGCCTTGGTGCATCTAACATCAGAGACAATGCACTAAGGCCAATGCTTAGGAGCTGTCAGTACAAGGTCTTAGACTTGATAAGAATTCTTAAGAAGTCATGCAGTGAACCTCTTCCTGCCTCCATTTACTTATCCAAAAGAGGAGTAATATGGTATGAGGATTAAATGAGTTGATACAAGTAAAGAATTTTAACTAGTCCCAAGGACACAAAGATGGTCTAGTAAATGTTAGCTTTGGAGTTGGGGGAAGAGGGATAAATTAGAAATTTGGGATAACAGGTACATACCATGTGAAAAAGAAACAACAAGGACCTTTATAGCTCAGGGAGCTATATTCAGTATCTTGTAATAATCTATAATGGAAAAGAATCTGAAAAAGTGGTACACATACACACACCCTACTGAATCACTTTTCACTTTGCTGTGCACTTGAAACATTGTAAATTAACTGAACTTCAATAAAAAAAATGTTAGAGGTTGTGCAGTGATAATAGTCTGATATTTGTTTATGTTAATCACGTGTTAGGGAAAAGTGTGTTTGTAAATGGATAAAATAGCATGGACACATTGGGTCTTATTGAAGCTGGGAGATAGTACATGGATTTCAGTTGTGATGTTACTTTTGTTTGTATGTGTTTAAAGTTTTACATATAAGAAAGATTGGTGAATGGATACACAGTTAACGTGTTTTAGGTTAAAATAAACTTTTGAAGTTTGACAAAGAGGAATTCCAGATGTTCCGATATTATGTGCTTTTAGTCTGACTGCTCCAGCTAGGATTTTGCTCTCAGTAGAGAGCAGTGAGGTGCAGCAGTGGTTGCCAGTCACCTCTCTTAACGATGGTGACTATTTGCCCTTTTCAAATATCATGACATTTCTTACGGTTTCCATATATGTAGATCGTCACACAGCTGCTGCCCCTTCTCTTTGAAAACTTCAGCAGGTTTCCTTTTCCTCACAGTTTGGCACTGGAGCTTCTGAGGAGCACACAAAACACCCCAACAGACAAGGAGCAGAGAGCAGGAGGCACTGGATGAGATGGATTTAAAGAGCAAAAATAGATAGTGACAGTTATTTAGAGTCCAGAAACCAATGTGAAAGGGGGAGTTGAAAAAGGAGGAAGCAAAGACATCAATTAAGCTGTTTAAGGGAGAAAGAGCCCAAATTACACTGTAAAGGATAAAAATGTGGACGTTTATATCTTCATTAGGGAGCTTATTAATTGTTAACTGGCTTATAGTTCCCTGGGACTAGGACGAGCCTCTAAGAGGAGCCCAAGCAGAGAGCAGCCAGTCTGGATAATTACTATGGCTTGTCGTGGGGTTTGCACCAGCCCCACAGACAACTAAATATCTAGTGGTGAGGTTATCAGACCTGGGATGCTCCACTCATGACCAGGACAAATTCCCAGGCTCCTGAGCAGTTGCCAAAGTGGGTTCCTCATTTCCTTTATTGGAAATGAGAGAGGCTGAGTGGTCTTACTTGGTGATGGCCCAGGGACTCCATGAACCTTTCCTGATGTGTGGCATGTGCTCTCTCTGGCCCTAGGGGAACCTATGGACTCTGTATCTCCAAAGCACAGTGATACACCCAGGCACCACTCTCCTCTGGTCCCAGTGGCAAAAAGTGAAGGGCACTTGTAGTAGCTGGAGTGCAGGCTCCTCCTCCGATCCATTCCTTTTGGTGTCTCTCTCTTGGTCTCTCTCTTATTGATGATCCCATACCCATTGGGCTTGATGATTTTATTTTCATTGAATTGCACTAAGATCTGGAAGATGATAGGATGGTGAAGGCCATTCTCCTGCCTCTTTGTCTGGTTCTGCTGGCAAGTAAGGAAGAGAAAATATGAGTTGTTTCTGCATCAATATTCCAACGTCTAATCTCCCTTCAGCTTCTTAGGTATCAAGAGGCAGCGATGGTATTAATGTCTTTTTGATTCTGATCCTTAATTCTAAGGCTCTAGCCACATGAATATGATGTTGTATTTATATTTGCAGTGGCAGCCTCAGAGGTGGATCAGTTTTGTGTTGTTCTGGGAGTCATTCCTGGAGGCCCATCTTAGAACCTGTTCCTTTAGCCCTCTCATCAATTCTGTGAACTTTGAATTCCTTGCATTAAATCCCTTCCTGCTCATAGTAACCTAAGTGCTTTATATTTCTGTGTTGAAACTTGACTTTTAGAGCGTCAGGAGGTTTACATTAAACTTACTCTTACCTATTCCTACTCCTAGAATCTGAATCCTAAATTTGACCTGAAAGTGGAGATGAAAAATAAGGGCTCCATTAAGAGAGAAGACAGGCAAGAGTGGTAACCTAGTGTGGCATTGACTTGGGTCTGGCTCAGTAATTAGTTTTTACTAGATGAGTTAGGTGTTCCTTGTTAAGAATGTCTCCAGTGTGTTGCAGAGGGTCATTGCAGATTGTATTGGCAGCCAGGGCTTTTTTGAAAGCTCTCTTGGTGCTAAAAAGCAGATGAGGGTAGCTTAAATAGGTAATGGGTATGTGTGTTTGCCTGTTGCCTCCTCAGTTCTTAACTATTGAAATCAGTGAGGATAATGTAGTCATCTTTCCTAGTGGGAAATGTAGTTTGGTATAGAAATAATTGAATTGGTAATGAGAATGTGGAAGAGCTGTTTTGTGTTGAAATATTCATTTCTCTCATAACTATTGAGTAATTGTAGCCATTAGTGTATGCATACAATCTTCTTTAATCCTCTGTGTATTCCAGTAGCAGGTAGACACTTCCTGCTGAGAAACATTTGAGGAAGATGAGCTTTTTTAGAAGCAGCATGAATCTGTTCGCCATCTGGGGAGGAAAGAATTACTTTTCTGTGTTCAGCATGAATTCAGGTGAGTTCAGGAGAAGCAGTGATGTTGCTCTAAATTTTGGCTGCCTACTGAATTCAGCTTGTAGCAGCTGCACGCACCTGAAGATACTGCTGATCAAACCAATAGCTTAAAGCAAAACATCACCGAAAGTGAGGCATACCTCTGAGGTCTAACAAGGGGTAGTTATAGGTGATATCAGTTTTTGTAGTAAAGGCATCATCTTATCCAAGATGGCCTTGTAAACCATTTTTAGTTTTCTGTAGAAATTTTCTTAAATGCTTGGTTGCCTTATAATAAATGGCCTTGCCTCACATAGAACATCACTCTCTCTAAACATTTCATTTAGTTACATTCACATAAATAGTTATTAGTGTGCACCAAATATTAACTCAGTTCTTATAACAAAGCTTGGAGTTAGGTACTATTATTTTCCTGTTTTATAGATGGAAAAACCAAGGTACAGAAAGATAAGGAACTTACCCATGGTCATACAACTAGTAACAGGATTCAAAACCAAGTAGCGGCTCCACAGTTCCTTCTCTGAACCACTTTTCATAGACTGCTCATCTTTCCCTTTTCATCTCAGAGAATGTCCCATCTTGCATTTTGTTTAGATTGTTCACTCCCTAAGAGGGCCCAGTCAAGGGGGCTTAGAGAATGAAATCTAGCCTGTCCTCTGTTCACCAAACTGTGTGTTCTGCTGTGTTGCACCCACCCAGAGTCCAGTTTGGATTAAGGTGCTGTGTGGGGTAACAGAAACTCATTCTAAGGCCCACTCCCCCATCCTCGTGTTGGGTCCCACTCCTTCCTATCTCTTCCAACACCTTGGAGCTTTAGCAATTTCCCAAACATGGGCAAGAATTTGACATGAATAACATGAAACTGAATGTACTAATATCAATTTATTTGGAGCCAGGTTTAACTTCTCTTACCTATACCACAGAACTAAGATTTAAACCCTTTCATTATTTTCAGAGCCTTTTCCCAGGAATCCTTTGAAGTCTTCTGAGTCCCTCTTCATTATAAAGCTGTTCAAGAATGAAAAGCAAAAGCAATATAAAATTAAAAGTGTTAAACCCAACTGCCTTTTACAGCATTGTTTCTATGGGAAAGTGTGTTCTGAGTTTCATTTTAGGATGCCTAGAGAGCTTGTCCCTCTAACCTAAGGGCTTGAGAATGTAGAGTGATTGGTGCTGACAATGAGATGGTGGCTGTTGATGTGACTTGGCCATCCACAGCTGAGTGTTCGTAGCTTGGTATACCACTTCCAGCTCGTTTCCCAAAGCCACTCTTGCCATCCTCTAATTCATTTTTGACATAGGCAGCCAGATGGATCTTTAGAAATGCAACTGTGATTATGACACTCCTCTTCTTAAAATCCTTGAATTGCTAATTGCTTATCCTAATTGCTCTTAGGATAAGATCCTTAACACGACTTGTGGAATGAGCTGGCCCTTGTCCAGCTCTTCAGCTGCATCTTGATCTGTTCACCTCTCCGTCACTGTGCTTTAGCCACATTGGTCTCCTTTTCATTAGTTCTAGTGTTCTAAATCTCTTCCACTACCGTTTCTTCATATGTGCTTTTCCATGTGGCTCAAATATTCTACTTCCTTCTCCTCGCCTGGCCGACTGCCACTAATCCTTCAGATCTTTAACTTAAATGTCACTTTCTCAGGAAGAAATGTTTTTGTACTCAAGGCAACCTATGATTTTCCTGTAGAGCACTTATTACAGGTTAATATTAAATGTATTTAATGTCTCTCTTCCTGCATATACTGTAACCTCTGTTGGGTTGTGGCTCTGTTTTATTTTTATCTTCTGCACATAAGTTTGAATAAATATTTTTTGAATGATTAAATGAGTGAATGAATTAATGAGTGAATTAACGAGGTGTGACATACATATGTGCCTGCCTTTCTTCCTCAACTTAGGTTTCAAATTTTCTGAAGGCAGGGACTGCATCTTTACTCATTTTTATAGGGCCTAAATTGTCTAGTGCAGTGCTTTGCAAATAGCTTCAATGAAAAATTGCTGCTTAATCAATTGACCTGTGAATCTCAGATGATTTAGGAAAGGTGTGGAAAAATAAGGAAAAGGTCAGGATAAAATATATTAGGTTATTCTGATGAAAGAGTACTGATGTTTCAATGTACAGTGATATACTGGTCTCGGCTTATATCTAGTGATCAACAAAGTAGTAGATTACACCCTATATCGAGCCCTCTTTTTTCAACTTGATTGCTTGTTTGGCTGATGATTTTTGTCTCCATTAAAAGTCTTTGTTTAGCACAGGTGAAAGACTTTGGTCTGGGTTAGTAACAGCTGCTAAGCATATTTACTCTTGTTTCTGAGAGTAATTGATATTTTCATCAACTTGTTGAGATGCCAGGGACCAGGTATAATAGTTAACTGATTAAACTTGTGATGATGGAGACAGGATGTCTCAGGTTTTCTCTTTTAATTTATTGATTTTGTATGGGACTAATTTTCATGGCTGTGGACCTTACTTATTATCTCCACAGTTATCTGTCTTCAATTCTTTCTATTGGAAGAAAGCAGGACAGAACCCTGAGCTTCTGGTTCAGAGGATCACAGATCAATCCCTCTCCTAAGCCTATGATTCTGACTTAAATTAGTGAAGTTCTATTCTATGTCTTTTTTCTTTCTTTATACATTAAGAAAATTCTCCACTATGCTGTGATGAGAAACAGGAAAGCAGAAAAGTAATGAGAAAAGATTTTGCATATTCTTTTGTTCTATCTGAATTATCATCACTGCCTTCTTTTCAGTGCCATCTTGTCTTATACATTCAAAGCCCCTTCACGTATGTTTATCTCATATGTTTTCCTTTCAACTGTTGCCCAATTTATAGATGAAGAATCCTGGGTTCACAGAGGCCGAATGACTTAGCTAAGATCATATGGCTAGGTAATGAGTGAAACTGGGTATATTTTCCAGGACTTTTCTGGTTGTAAGGAACAAAAAATCAACTTGAACTAGCTCCTAGATGAAGAGAAGAGTAATATATTGGAAAGAGTTTGGAGTTGTTTACAGATTGGAAGAAAGTGTTATAGGATCTGGAGACTTTGAGAAGTAGAAACAGAAATCTGAAGCCTGCAGAGATTTCTTAGTCCTTCCCATATCTATTTCTTCTGGGGCACTGACATCATTGGGTCAAATTTCCCCATGTAGTAGGGAACATGATTATCAGTAGGGCTGCCATGTATCACATGCAGTGTATAGTTGTGCTTCTTCTAAGGGCCACTAACATCATAGAAACCAAAGATTTATATGTTTATTATGGCAAATTTCCAGCAGATGGCACTCAAGTGTTTTCTAACAAAAATCAGTAAACCGATTTGAGGAAGAGATACATTTCTCTCTTTGCACAAAGGTACCTTAGTGGGTACTGGGAACTATAATCTTGTTGCTCTGAGATCATGCTTTTCCTGATTACAACCAAAGAAAAAAGAAAAACCTTCCCTATAACAGAAAAAACCTAGACAATAAGTTTAGTAAATCTAGCTTGGGTTCCATCTTGGATCAATTTCTATGTTTGGGATGCTTCATGATTGACCGCTCAGACATTACATGTGTATATACAGCCACAAACATGCTTCCTTCTGTTTATAAAAATTCCCTTCTTACCTATATAAAGCAGTGAATCCTCATGTAATCACAAATATACTCCCCCCTACCCCCACCCCGACTCTCAAGAAAGATATTTTGAAGTCACCAACCACTGCATTTACTTGTTAACAAGTCCAAGGTCTTTGGAAGATATGTCACCTCAAGATTCTTAACCCTATGGGCATTGGGGTTAACTTAACCATTTCTACCCCATCTAAGATACAATAGTACAGGACAAAGAAAGTAGCCACAATAAGAATTCAGTTTGGAAAAAAGAGGAAGAAGGATAAGCAATGTGAGTAGGCCAACTCCAGAGGACAAGCCATACTCCAATCAATAGGACCAGTAAGGCATTTTCACTTTTGCCACTGTCTTAGCTGCAGTTAATTCTTTGGCATCCTGTCCCCAGGATACTTTTCCTTGATCATTTCCCTTTATGGCCACACTAGATAAGAGGACAGCTTGTGGAAGCCAATATTCTCCCAGGAGACCAGTTGCTATTATTATTGGTACAAAGACCCAGGATTGCCTTTGAGATGGAGCAATTTCAGGTTTCAAATTTAGGAATTTCTCCAGCAGAGCACTTCTTTTAAAGAGTTAGTTGGCTATCAATATTGAATTCATTTTGATGAGCTCTGTTGGCTTATAACCAACCAGAAATCTTGTTGAGTCATACTATTTGCCTCTGAACTCTGCCTTTGAAATTTCTGCTAGAAACATACCCACAGGACATTGCCCATTTTCCTATGGCTTCTGATTAATGATTTCTCCTTTGGCTCCTGCCTCAGGGCAACTGAAGCAATAGACTGACGTGGTAAAAGAGAGCTTGTCTGCCCTCTGGCCCCTGGTTGCATCCCAGTTATTTGCGCTTTGTGATGGGAAAAATTGCTCCCTTTTCCTGGGGGCGAGTGCACTGCAGGAGTTGTTTTAGAGAAATGGGTGGTCAGGCTTTTCCCATTTCTAGGTTACTCCTGGGTATCCCTCTCCTTGTTGGTGAAATTACTTTAGGACAGAAAATTCATCTTTAATAGTTTTGCAGGCAGCATGGTTTTCTGATCCTTAGAGCTTTGGATCACCAAAAAGACCTCTGTTTTAACAGTTCTGTATATCTATCTTATTTCCTATATATTTTAAGAAATGCCAACTTGGATTAAGGCTTATTTTCCTTTTAAAGGACCTTTCTAAAGGCCAGCATGCTCTTGTTTCTTGTTTCTTTTTTTTTCCTTTCAAATTTTAGTCATTTACAATAACAATTGTTTTATTGGTCATTTTTCTGGCATGAATATAAACCAAATTTCTGTTATATCTCTTGACTTCCTGTCAGTGTTCTGTTGATGCAGTCTAATTTTAAAGTTTTTAAAAACTGAAGTTTAGTTGATTTACAATATACTAGAGGTGTGCAAAATAGTGATTCAACGTCTTTATAGATTTACTCCATTTGAAGTTATTATAAAATATTGGCTGTATTTCTGATGGTGTACCATATGTCTTTGTAGCTTATTTATTTTATCCATAGTAGTTTCTACCTCTTAATCCCCTACCCTATCTTGCACCTCCACTCTCCCTTCTCCCCACTGGTAACCACTAGTTTGTTCTCTATATCTGTGAGTCTGTTTCTGTTTTATTATATTTTTTAGATTCCACATGTAAGTGATAACATACAGTATTTGTCTTTCTCTGTCTGACTTAAATTTCACTAAGCGTAATACCCTCCAGGTCCATCCATGTCATTGCAAATGGCAGAATTTCATTCTTTTTTATGGTTGTCTTACTTCTTCATATTTTTCTACCAAGCCACCAGAATATTATTGTCTGTCTGCCAAGACACAGAAGGTAATATCAATTTAACTATTATTAATATCTATTTTGTTTTCATGTAAGAAGGATTTCCTGTCTTTCCAGCTGGGAGTGGTGTGATTCTCACTTGCTCCATCTCATATCAACTAAGCCTCATTTACCTTTAAGTCTCTGTGTATCATTCCACTTCCTGATACTAATTTCTGTAGTAATTGGTAATCTTTGTATTGTTAGTGACAAACTCAAGTGTATATAGTCTAAGAAAAAAAGAGGGATGAGGGAAATATTGGAAGGATCTTGAGTAGCTCGCATAAGAGCTACAGGAGGAGGAAGGTCTTCAAACTTCTGTGACTGCAACTGGAGAATTACCTCTCTGTTTTCTATTCCAGATTCCAGATTCTCTGGGGTTTTGTTTGTTTGTTTTGTTTCTGTTTTCTTGGCTGTGCCCACTACATGCAGAAGTTCTGGGGCCAGGGATTGAAGCCATACAACAACAGTAATAATGCTGGATCCTTAACCACTAGACTACCAGGGAACTCCTCCAGATTTGAGGCTTCCTTTGCTCAGACTCTTCCTCACGGTTACAGGAAGATATAGGTCGCATCCTACATCTCACAATCAAAACAGGAAGCGAGGTTCTTCCCTTCCTGCTCCAGGCGAGGAATGCTGGAGAAGGGCTCTGGATGGTTTGGCTTGCTGAGGCTGAGGGGTGGGGCTGACATTGTTTAACCAGCTCACTGGTTTGCTTTTCAGGTACTAGGGATGCTGATAGCCTACTGAAGTAATAGTTGTTGAATTCTTGGTTAGCATCTTGTTTTTTTTTTTTTTTTAATGGATAGTCAAAATTAAACACTCCAGTCTTTTTGCAACCATACTTGTGGAACTGATAATTACCTTTTAATAGTAAAAATTGAAAACCATTATCCATTTTCCTCAAAGACAACCAACTTTCCTTTAAAAACACCGCCCATTTTTCTTGCTGATGCCATCCATCCAGCTTTGGAAAAAGCCACTTTCTGCCCAAATTATGCCTTTGATGAATGTGGTCCCTGGATATTTAGCTGGGACAATGATCTACAGAGACAGCATTGAAATGGTCAATCACAGGAGCCACTAAATCACAGCTGAGTGCAGGCGTGTGATTAATAGCAGATGCTGAAGATATCAGATGCTGGCAAATTGGAATATTCGTTTCTCTTCACCTTAGCGATACTTTAGGTTTGCCTGGCATTGAGATTGCTGCAGAAAGATAAACTTTGTCACAAACAGCTGCTCACTGGATACTTAGAACAGACTGCTTTGCAGTGGGAGTTACTTTTTAAAGTTATGTTTCCTGTCTCTCTACCTTGACTGTGAATTCCTTGGGACTGGGGAACAGAGTTTATTCTTTGCATACTTTCTCTTCCTGGAACAGTTTTGTGTACACAGAGGATGCTTAGCCAGAGTTGGAGCATTGTTATGAAGGCATGTAAAGAGGTGAGATGTTGGCCCCACTGGCTTAAAGACATGTATAGAATGACTCTCCAGTCTCAGGTGAATGGGGAACTGTGCCCATAGCATAAGTATTGATTGATCTTGGAGCCGTTGACATTCTGGTTCTCTTTCCTACCCTAATTTTTTGAGCAAGAATATTTATTAAATCAACAAACATTTGACTGAGTGTTAAGTGCTAGGGCCTTGGAGGAACTATGAACCTGATTAAAATAAAGTCCCTTTCCACATGGGGCTTTTATTCTAGTGGGAGAACACAGAATACAAACAAGGTTACAAGCAATGTAGTTATAAGTGATCAGAAATCCCATGAAGGAAGTGTGATATGATAGAAAGTTACTGAAGAGGTTTAGGTTAGGGAGGAAAGGAGTAAGATGCATGACAGCTAGGAATGCAAGCTCTGGAATTAGACAGCTCTGAGTGTGAATCTCAGCCTCTTTCACTTACCATCTGTATGTCCCAAGGAGAGTTATGTAACCTCTCTGAGCCCTTGTCTTTTTCATTTAGAAAATGTACTTATAAGGTGGTTATAACTGAAAATACATGTAAGATGCATAAGAAATACTGTCGTGCATTTTTCTCATTGTGCTATGGGTTGTGATAAAATGATTTTGAATGTCTTATATAGAAGGTTTTGAAGGTTTATGATTTTTGTGTTCTTATTTTCTTTTTAAAAAGAAAAACCACTGTACAGCTCAGGGAAATGCGTATGACTGGGTCACTTTGCTATACAACAGAACTTAACAAACATTGTAAATTAACTGTACTTTTAAGAAAAATAGAAAATTTAAAAAGAGAAACATTTTTTGGAGGGGCCACACTTGGGTCATGTGAAAGTTCTGGAGCTAGGGATGGAACCTGTGCCATAGCAGTGACTTGGGCCACTGCAGTGGCAATACTAGATACTTAACCTGCTGAGCCACATGGGAACCCCCAAGAAAAACCTTTCTGACTACTTGTCAGGTCTGAAAGGCTTTCAGTTAGATAAATAGTTGCCATTTCTGTTTAACTTTGCAGTCTTAGGAGCTGAGTGTTTATAAATAGGAAGAAGCAACAATAAATCTTGCAAAGTTCAAAGTCTGTTACCTAGGGGATATGGTTAATGTCTCCTATTTTGAAGTGTAATTATCTGTTTAAGAGCAGAGGTAACTTAAGAAAGCCTTGGTTAATTTAAAAAAAATTCCAAATCAACCATTAAATCAACATTTGCTCTTAATTTGTTGCATATGGTTCCAGGTGTGTGTGTGTGACAAACCAAAAGATTTGTGGGATGAACAGAATCAGATTTTCCACTTTTCTGTATTACATGTAAACAGATTAGAATGGATAGTTTGTTATAACACACTATTTAATGTTCTGGAGCACACATCACCTCCACTGAGGAAGGGGCTAAGATGCTAGTCCCAGTGGTCTGCAAGGGAGGAGCACATAGCAAGGCTCACATCCCTACCATTTCACAAATACTTTAGGCATTCTTTATCTTTATATATTATCTATGAAATCATTTCCACAGAGGCTGAAAACCCCTGCCTCACAGAGTTTCTTCTTTGGATTCAAGGCTTGTCCCTCGGAGGCTTTGCTTCAGTGTTGATGGAGGGAAGAGTTTGTGAAAGAACTAACTCGTGTATCAATGTATTATAGTTGGAAGTTAAGGGTGCCAGTTACTCAGCTTTGCTACGTATTTGAGTTATTGCCAGTTAAGAACAATCTGAGTCATATGGCTTCTAAATGCAGCTTTATTAATTACCTCCAAATTGTCACCTTCCCCTAAATGGTCCTGATGCATTTGACTTAACTATGTTGAAAGACATAACTTAGACCAGAAGCTCAAATGTGGCTTCCTAGATTCCTACTCAACTCTCACTTAATTCAGGGCAGCTGATGCAGATTAGGACTGGTGTGATTTACCCACTTGCCTAGTCACTGGTATAAAAACTGGACCATGGCTCTTCTCAAAGGCTTGGACAGTTCCTGGTGGGCCAACTGTATAGGGACAAAGGGGGAAGGAGGGGGAGAGGGGAGGGAGGGGGAGGAGGAGAGAGACAGGGGAAGTGAGAGAGAGAGAGGGAGAGAGGGAGAGAGGGAGAGGAGACTGCAGGTAAACCATCCACTAGTTCATGGAGTTCCCAGTGGGAGAAAGATCACTTGTCTATGCCTGTGAGAAGAGCTGGTTTTGACAGTCTGTCTGTTTCCTTCTCCATTTTTAGTATGCATGTATGTAAGTATATATGTATTTGTTTATTTATTTATTTGTCTTTTGTCCTTTTAGGGCTGCACCCATGGCATATGGAAGTTCCCAGACTAAGGGTCTAATCGGAGCTATAGCTGCCAGCCTAGTCTAGAGCCACAGCAACGCCAGATCCGAGCCGCGTCTGCAGCCTACACCACAGCTCATGGCAACGCTGGATCCCCAATGCACTGAGCAAGACCAGGGATTGAACCCGCAACCTTATGGTTCCTAGTTGGATTCGTTTTTGCTGCGCCATGATGGGAACTCCTAATTTTCTTTTTGTGTGCGTGCCTTCATTGGTCCAAGTTCCTAGGTGCCCCAGCACTCTGGCATTATAACTGCCTTTGTCCTCTTAGCTTGTCTCATTTTCCAGGTACTTCTGACCTTCTCACTACACTAATGCACCCAGCTCATGATCTCTATCCTCAGCTTTCTATCCAATCTCAAGAACTAGTTTCTTGGAGTTCTCGTTGTGGCTCAAGGGTAACGAACCCAATTAGTATCCACGAGGATGCGGATTTAATCCCTGTCCTTTCTCAATGGGTTAAGGATCCAGCATTGCTGTAAGCTGTAGTGTAGGTCACAGACGTGGCTTGGATCTGGCATGGTTGTGGCTCTGGCCTGGGCCAGCAGCTGCAGCTTGGATTAAACCCCTAACCTGGGAACTTCAATATGTTGCAGGTGCAGTCCTAAAAAGAAAAGAAAAAAACAAAACAAAACAAAACAAAAGAACTAGTCTCTCGTTTTATTTTTTTAATTTTTAATTTTTTATGTAATGATTTTTATTTTTTTCATTATACCTTGTTTACAACTTTCTGTCAATTTTTCAACTGTACAGCGTGACGACCCAGTTACACATACATATATAGATTCGTCACAAGTGATTAGACATAGTTCCTGTTGCTATACAGCAGGATATCATTGCTTTTCCATCCCAAAGGCAATAGTCTACATCTATTAAGCCCAGACTCCCAGATCATCCCACTCGCTCCCCCTCCCCCTTGGCAAGCACAAGTTTGTTCTCCAAGTCCATGATTTTCTTTTCTGTGGAAAGGTTCATTTGTGCAGTATATTAGATCCCAGATATGTGATGTCGTATGGTATTTGTCTTTCTCTTTCTGACTTACCTTACTCCGTATGAGAGTCTCTAGTTCCATCCATGTTGCTGCAAATGGCATTATTCTTTTTTATGGCTGAGTGGTATTCCATGGTGTATATATACCACATCTTCCTAATCCAATCATCTGTCGATGGACATTTGGGCTGTTTCCATGTCTTGGCTGTTGTGAACAGTGCTGCAATGAACATGCATGTGCAAGTGTCTTTTTCAAGGAAAGTTTTGTCTGGATATATGCCCAAGAGTGGGATTGCTGGGTTATATGGTAGTCCTATTATAGTTTTCTAAGGTACCTCCGTACTGTTTTCCATAGTGATTGTACCAGCTTACATTCCCACCAACAGTGCAGGAGGGTTCCCTTTTCTCCACACCCCTCCAGCATTTGTTGTTTGAGGACTTCTTAATGATGGCCATTCTGACAGGTGTGAGGTGGTACCTCATAGCAGTTTTAATTTGCATTTCTCTAATCATCAGTGATGTTGAGCATTTTTTCATGTGCTTGTTGGCCATCTGTATATCTTCTTTGGAGAAATGTCTATTCAGGTCTTTAGGCCTTTTTTCCATTGAGCTGTTGGCTTTTTTGCTGTCAAGTTGTATAAGTTTGTATATTTTAGAGATTAAGCCCTTATCAATTGCATCATTTAACACTATTTTTTCCCATTCTGTAAGTTGTCTTTTTGTTTTCTTTTTGGTTTCCTTTGTTGTGCAAAAGCTTGAAAGTTCGATTAGGTTCCATTGGTTTATTTTTGCTTTTATTTCTGTTGCTTGGAGAGACTGACCTGAGAAAACAATTGCAAAGTTGATGTTCGAGAATGTTTTGCCTATGTTCTCTTCCAGGAGTTTAATGGTGTCTTGTCTTACATTTAAGTCTTTAAGCCATTTTGAGTTTATTTTGTGCAGGGTGTGAGGGTGTGTTCCAGTTTCATTGATTTGCATGCAGCAGTCCAGGTTTCCCAGCAATACTTACTGAAAAGACTGTCTTTTTCCCATTTTATGTTCTTGCCTCCTTTGTCAAAGATTAATTGGCCATAGATTGGTCTGGATTTATTTCTGGGTTCTCTATTCTGTTCCATTGGTCTAATTGTCTGTTTTGGTACCAGTACCACACTGTCTTGATAACTGTGGCTTTGTAATGTTGCCTGAAGTCTGGGAGAGTTATGTTTCCTGCTTGGTTTTTGTTCCTCAGAATTGCTTTGGCAATTCTGGGTCTTTTGTGGTTCCATATAAATTTGTGGATTGTTTGTTGTAGTTCTGTGAAAAATGTCGTGGGTAATTTGATGGGGATTGCTTTGAATCTGTAGATTACTTTGGGTGGTGTGGCCATTTTTACAATATTAATTTTTCTGGCCCACGAGCATGGGAAATCTTTCCATTTCCTTTATCTTCTTTGATTTCCTTGATTACTATTTTATAGTTCTCAGCATATAAGTCTTTCACCTTCTTGGTCAGGTTTATTTCCAGATATTTGATTTTTTGGGGTGCAATTTTAAAAGGTATTGCATTTTTGTATTCCTTTTCTAACATTTCATTGTTAGTATACAGAAAGGAGATTGATTTCTGAATGTTAATCTTACATCCTGCTACTTTGCTGAATTGAGTCTTTAGTGTTTTCTATATATAGTATCATGTCATCTCCATACAGTAACAGTGTCACCTCTTCTCTTCCTATTTGGATGCCTTTTATTTCTTCTGTTTGTCTGATTACTGTAGCTAGGGCTTCTAATACTATGTTGAATAACAATGGTGAGAGTGGGCATCCTTATCTTGTTCCAGATTTTAGTGGGAAGTCTTTCAGCTTTTCTCCATTAAGTATTATATTTGCTGTGGGTTTGTTGTAAATGGCTGTTATTACGTTAAGATATGTTCCCTCTGTACCCACTTTGGTAAGAGTTTTGATCATGAATGGATGTTGGACTTTGTCAAATGCTTTTTCTGCATCTATTGAGATGATCATGTGGTTTTGGACTTTTGTTAATGTGGTGTATGATGTTGATTGATTTGCATTATGTTGAACCATCCTTGTGAACCTGGGGTAAATCCCACCTGGTCGTGGTATACGATATTTTTTTATATGTTGGCTAAAATTTTGTTGAGAATTTTTGTGTCTATATTCATCGGAGTTGTTGGCCTATAGTTTCCTTTTTTCATGGTATCTTTGTCTGATTTTAGAAGTAAAATGATGGTGGTATCATAGAATGTCTTTGGGAGTGTTCCTTCTTCTTTAACATTTTGGAAAATTTTAAGGAAGATGGTTATAAGTTGCTCTTTGTATGTTTGGTAGAATTCACCTGTGAAGCCATCTGGTCCTGGGTTTTTGTTTGTAGGGAGTGTTTTTATGACATATTCAATTTCATTTCTAGTGATCGGTCTGTTCAATTGATCTATTTCTTCTTGATTCGGTTTTGGCAGGGTGTAAGTCTCTAAAAAGTTGTCCATTTCTTCTAGGTTGTCAAATTTGTTGGTGTACAGTTGTTCATAGTGTTCTCTCATGTTTTTTTATATTTTTGTAGTATCCATTATGACTTCTCCTTTTTCATTTCTTATTTTGTTTGTTTGGGTTTTTTCTCTCCTTTTCTTGGTGAGTCTAGCCAGACGTCTGTCAATTTTGTTTACCTTTTCAAAAAACCAGCTCTTGGTTTTATTGATTTTTTTCTATCGCTTTTTGAATCTCTATTTTATTGATGTCCTTGCTGATCTTTATGATTTCCTTCCTTATGCTAACATTGTTTTGTTTGTTTTTCTTTTTAAATTTATTAGGTATTGGGTTAAGTTGTCAATTTGAATTTTTCTTCTTTTTTGAGGAAGGCCTGTATTGCTGTGAATTTCCCTCTGAGCACTGCTTTTGCAGCATCCCATAGATCTGGAGTGGTTGTGTCTTTATTATCATTTGTCTTGAGGTGTTTTTTAATTTCTTTCTGGATTTTCTCATTGACCCATTCGTTTTTTAGTAGCCTGTTGTTTAGTCTCCATGCAGTCAGTTTTTTCTCATTTCTTTTCCTGTAGTTGATTTCTAATTTCATGCCGTTGTGGTTAGAGAAGCTACTTTTTTTTGTTTTTTTTTTAAAGGTAAAGGATGTTCTCTTTATTTTATCCCATTACGTAATGAATTTTATTACAATTATTGGTGTACAAAAATCATCACAACTCAATTTTATAGCATTTCCATCCCAAACCCTCAGTGCATCCCTCCACCAACCAGCTTGTCTCATTTTGAAAACCTTAGGTTTTCTAAAGTCTGTGAGTCATTATCTGTTCTGCAAAGAAGTTCATTGTGTCCTTTTTTTTAGCTTCCACACATAAGCGTTAGCATTTGATGTTGGTGTCTAATTGTCTGACTGGTTTCACTCTGCATGATAACTTCTAGGTCCATCCATGTTGCTATAAATGTTATTTCGTTGCTTTTAATGACTGAGTAATATTCCATTGTGTATGTGTACCACATCTTCCCTATCCACTCCTCTGTCGATGGGCATTTAGGTTGTTTCCATGACTTGGCTATTGTATAGAGTACATGTGTCTTTTCGAGTCATGGTTTCCTCTGGATAGATGCCCAGGAGTGGGACTGCTGGATCAACTGGTAATTCTATTTATAGTTTTCTGAGGAATCTCCATACTGTTTTCCACAGTGGTTGTACCAATTTGCATTCCCACCAACAGTGTAATAGGGATCCTTTTTCTCCACACCCTCTCCAGCACTTAATGTTTGTAGACTTTTTGATGATGGCCATTCTGGCTGGCGTAGGGTGGTACCTCATAGTGCTTTTGATTTGCATTTCTCTAATAAGGAGTGATGTTGAATATCTTTTCCTGTGTTTTTTGGCCATCTGTATGTCTTCTTTGGAGAATTGTCTGTTTAGATCTTCTGCCCATTTTTTGATGGGGTTGTTTGTTTTTTTGGTATTGAGCTGTAGGAGGTGTTTGTAAATTTTGGAGATTAATCCCTTGTCAGTGGATTCATTTGCAAATATTTTCCCCTATATTGTGGGTTGTCTTTTCATTTTGTTTAGGGTTTCCTTTGCTGTGCAGAAACTTTGAAGTTTAATGAAGTCCCATTTGTTTTTCTTTTTATTGTCCTTACTCTGACAGGTGGATCTGAGAAGATGTTGCTGTCATTGATGTCAGAGAGTGTTTGGCCTATGTTTTCCTGTAGGAATTTTATAGTATCTGGTCTTATATCTAGATCTTTAATCCATTTTGAGTTTAGTTTTGTGCATGGTGTTAGGAAGTGTTCTAGTTTCATTTTTTTACATGTGGCTGCCCAGTTTTCCCAGAACCACTTATTGAAGAGGCTATCTTTTCTCAAATGTATATTCTTACCTCCTTTGTCATAGATTAGCTGACTATAGGTATGTGGGTTTAACTCTGGGCTTTCTATCCTGTTCCACTGATCTATATTTCTGTCTTTGTGCCAGTACCATATAGTTTTGATGACTGTAGCTTTGTAATATAGTCTGAAGTCAGGGAGCCTGATTCCTCCAGTTCCATTTTTCTTTTTCAGGATGTCCTTGGCTATTCTTGGATTTTTGTGCTTTCAAACAAACTTTGAAAAATTTTGTTCTAGTTCTATGAAGAATATCCTTGGTAATTTGATAGGGATTGCATTGAATGTGTAGATTTTCTTGGGTAATATAGTCATTTTGATAATATTGATTCTTCCAATCCGAGAGCATGGTATGTCTTTCCACCTGTTCATGTCATCCTTGATTTCTTTCATCAGCATCTTATAGTTTTCAGAGTACAGGTCTTTTTTCTCTTTAGGTGGGTTTATTCCTAAGTATTTGTTTCTTTTTGATGCGATGGTAGCGGGATTGCTTCCCTAATTTCTCTTTCTGGTCTTTCATTGTTAGTATATACAAATGCAGTTGATTTCTGTGTATTAATTTTGTATCCTGTGATTTTGCCGAATTGATTGATAAGCTCTAACAGTTTTCTGGTAGAGTCTTTAGGATTCTAGGTATAGCATCATGTCATCTGTAAATAGTGATAGTTTGATTTCTTCCTTTCCAGTTTGGATTCCTTTTATTTCTTTTACTTCTCTGATTGCTGTGGCTAGGACTTCCAGAACTATGTTGAATACTAGTGGCGAGAGTGGACATCCCCATCTTTTTCCTGATCTCAGCAGGAATTCCTTCAACTTTTCACCATTGAGAATGATGTGAGCTCTGGGTTTGTCATAGGTGACCTTTATATGTTGAGGTAGGTTCCCCCTATGCCCACTTTCTGAAGTGTTTTTATCAGACATTGGTGCTGGATTTTGTCAAAGGCTTTTTCTGCATCTATGGAGAGGATCATATGGTTTTTATTCTTCAGTTTGTTAATGTGGTGTATCACACTGATTGATTTGTGGATAAAAATTGAAGAGTCCTTACATTCCTGGGATAAATCCCACTTGATCATGATGTACAGTCTTTTTAATATTTTGTTAGATTCGGCTGGCTACTATTTTGTTGAGGATTTTGGGATCTATGTTCATCATTGAGATTGGCCTGTAATTTTCTTTTTTTGTGGTATCTTTGTCTAGTTTTGGTATCAGAGTGATAGTTGCCTCATAGAATGAGTTTGGGAGTGTCCCTTCCTCTGCAATTTTTTGGAAGAGTTTCAGAAGAATAGGTGTTAGCTCTTCTCTAAATGTTTGATAGAAATGGCCTGTGAAGCCATCTGGTCCTGGACTTTTGTTTGTTGGAAGTTTTTTAATCACAGTTTCAAGTTCAGAACTTGTGATTGGTCTATTCATCTTTTGTATTTCATCTTGGTTTAGTCTTGGAAGATTGTACTTTTCTAAGAATTTGTCCATTTCTTCTAGGTTTTCCATTTTATTGCCATATAGTTGCCTATAGTAGTCTCTTATGATCCTTTGTGTTTCTGTGATGTCTGTTGTTACTTCTCCTTTTTCATTTCTAATTTTATTGATTTGTGTCCTCTCTCTTATTTTCTTGATAAATCTGGTGAGGGGTTTATCATTTTGATCTTTTCAAAGAACCAGCTTTTAGTTTCATTGATCTTTTCTATGGTTTTCTTCGTTTCCATTTCATTGATTTCTGCTCTGATCTTTATGATTTCTTTGCTTCTACTAACTTCAGGTCTTGTCAGTTCTTCCCTCTCTAGCTGCTTTAGATGTAAAGTTAGGTTGCTTCTTTGAACTTTTTCTTGTTTCCTGAGATAGGCTTGTATTGCTATAAATGTTCCTCTTAGAACTGCTTTTGCTGTATCACAGAGGTTTTGGAGTGTTGTATCTTTGTTGTCATTTGCTTCTAGGTATTTTTAATTTCCTCTTTGATTTCTTCAATGATCCATTGGTTGTTTAGTAGCATGTTGTTTAGTCTCCACGTGTTTGTAATTTTTGCCATTTTTTTCTTGTTGATTTCCAGTTGTATAGCATTGTGGTCAGAAAAGATGACCAGAGATTTCAATTTTCTTAAAGTTATTGAGGCTTGATTTGTAGCCCAGGATGTGATCAATCTTAGAGAATGTTCCATGTGCACTTGAGAAGAATGTGTATACTGTTGCTTTTGGATGGAATGTCCTATAAATATCTGTTAAGTCCATCTGATCCAATGCTTCATTCAGGGCCTGTGTTTCCTTATTGATTTTCTGTCTGGATGATCTATCCATTGCTGTAAGTGGGGTGTTAAAATCCCCTAGTATGATTATGTTGTTGTTGATTTCTCCTTTTAAGGTTGTTAGCAGTTGCCTTATATATTGTGGTGATCCTGTGTTGAATGCATAGATGTTTAAAATGGTTATATCTTCTTCTTGGATTGATCCTTTGATCATTATGTAGTGTCCTTCCTTGGCTCTTAAAATTTTCTTCATTTTAATGTTTATTTTGTCTGATATGAGTATTGGTGCTCCGGCTTTCTTTTGATTTCCGTTTACATTGAATATTTTCTTCCATCCTCTCACTTTCAATTTGTATATGTCCCTAGAAGTGAAGTGGGTCTTTTGGAGACAGCATATATATGGGTCTTGTTTTTGTACCCATTCAGCTAATCTATGTCTTTTGGTTGGGGCATTCAGTCCATTAACATTTAAGGTAATTATTGACATGTATGTTTTTATTGCCATTTTCTTAACTGTTTGGGGTTTTTGTCACTCTTTTTTCTTCCCTTATTCTCTTGTTGTCTCCTCTCACAAGATGGCTATCTTTAATGTTGTATTTGAGCTGATTTTTCTTACGTGTTTGTGTATCAATTCTAGATTTTTGGTTTGCAGTTACCCTGAAGTTTTGATATAGGAGCCTATATATAAATGAGATTGTTTTAAGTTGTTGGTTTCTTAATTGGAAGTGCATCTCCAGTTCCTGCATTTGTACTCTTTTCTCACAATCTCTGCTTGCATGGATGATTTAGAATCTTTACTGTATATATGCCTTTACTGGTGAGCCTTGTCATTTGTGGTGTTTTTGTTTCTGGTTTTGGCCTTTTCTTTTCTGCCTAGAGAAATTCCTCTAGGATTTCTTTTAAAGCTGGTTTAGTGTTTCAGAAATCTCTTAGCTTCTGCTTATTGTAAATGTTTTGATCTCTCCTTAAAATCTGAATGAGAGCCTTGCTGGGCAAAGTAGTCTTGGTTGGAAGTTTTTTCCTTTCATCCTGATAAGTATATCATGCCACTCCCTTCTGGCCTGCAGAGTTTCAGCTGAAAAATCTGCTGATAACTTCATCGGGGTTCCCTTGTATGTCATTTGTTTCTTTTCCCTAGCTGCTTTCAATCTTTTCTTTGTCTTTAATTTTGGTCATTTTGATTAACATGTGTCTTGGGGTGTTCCTCCTTGGGTTTATTTTATATGCTACTTGTTGCGCTTCCTGGATTTGAGTGAGTGGTTCCTTTCCCATATTAGGGAAGTTTTTGGCTATCATCTCTTCGAATTTTTTTTTTCTGTCCCTTTCTCTCTCTCTTCTCCCTCTGGCACCCCTATAATATGGATGTTGTTGCGTTTTTTTTATCTCTTTTCTCTTCCTCATTAGTGGTTTCCACTAATCTGTCCTCCACCTCACTGATTCGTTCTTCTGCCTACTGTATTCTACTGTTGGCTGCTTCTAATGAATTTTTTATTTCAGTTACTGTATTTTGCATCTCATTTAATTTTTACAGCTTGTATTTCTTTGCTCAGTGTTTCCTGTAAATTATCAGTCTTTGCCTCCAGTTTATTTCCAATGTCTATCATCTTCAGCATCAACAGTGTAAAGTCTCTTTCTGGGAGGCTGATAATTTCCTTAGCACTGAGATGTTTTTCTGGTCTTTTTTCTTTGTCTCTTATCTGAGTTATAGTTTTCTGTCTTTTCATTTTTATAGGTTTTTGGTGCAGTTACCTTTTTGCAGTCAATATATTTGTAGCCTCTCTTAGTTCTGGTGTTTGCCTCCTCTGTGGCTAAAGTTGGTATGTGGGGGGGCGGGGGCTTGCTGTAGGCTTCCTGATGGGAGGGACTGGTGCCTGCCCACTGGCAGGTGGGATTGATTCCTCTTCCTCTAATGGCTGAGACTTTGTCTCTAGGTGAGGTTAGAGGCTGGCTATGTGCCTGAGGGGTCTTTAGGCAGCCTGTTTACTGATGGGTGGGGCTGAGATCTCACCTGGATTATTGTTTGGCCTGGGGCTTCTCAGCACTGCTGGGAAGGACCAGATTTTCCCAGTGATGGCCCCCTCCAGAGAAATGCAGGCTGATGAAGGTTCCCTAGAGCTTCGCCTCCAATGCCTTTCCCCCACAACAAGCCATAGTCACCCCTGTTTTCCCAGGAGATCCTCCAAGTATTGAAGTCAGGTTTGATCCAGATTCCTATGGAGACTTTGCTTTGCCCTGGGACCCAGTGCACGTTAAAGTCTGTGTGTGCCTTTCAAGAATGGCTTCTCCTTTCCTTCAGTCCTGTGGAGCTCCTGCACACAAGCCCTGCTGGCCTTCAATGCCGGATGCTCTGGGAACTCTTTCTCCCTCTGCCAGTTCTCCAGGCGTGGGGATTTGACTTGGGGCTCAGAATTCTCATTCCTGTAGGTGAGTCTCTGTGATACAGTTACTTTCCAGTCTGTGGGGCTTCCCACCCAGGAGGTATGGTGTTGCTTCTATCGCATCATCGCCCCTCCTACCTCTTGATGTGGTCTCGTCTTGTCTTCTGGAGTAGAATATCTTTTTGAAAGTTTACAACATTTGGTTATAGTTTTGTTGTTCTTGTGAGAGAAGGTGAACTCCAGTCCTTCTATTCCACCATCTTAATCCAATCTCAGAGAAGATACTGAAGTAATTTCTATATTCTTAAATTTGTTGAGAGTAGCTTCGTGACGCAGTATGTGATCTGTCCTTTAGAATATTCCATTTGCACTTGGGAAGAATGTATATTCTGATTTGTTTGGATGTAATGTCCTAAAAATGTCAATTAAGTATAATTTTTCTATTGTGTCATTTAGGATCTCTGTTATCTTATTGATTTTATGCCTAGATCATCTGTCCATTAATGTGAGTGGGGTGTTAAAGTCTCATACTATTATTGTATTCATCAATTTCTCCTTTTATGTCTACTAGTATTTGTTGTAGGTACTTGGATGCTCCTATATTAGGGGCATATATATAAATTGATGTTTCTATTATCCTCTTCTTGAATGGATCCTTTAACCATTAAATAGTGTCCTTCTTTGTCTTTCTGGCCTTCATTTTAAAGTCTCTCTTGTCTGATATGAATATTGCAACTTCTACTTTCCTGTCTTGTCCATTGGCATGAAATGTCTTTTCCCATCCCCACACTTTCCGTCTATATGTGTCCTTTCCCTAAGGTGAGTCTCTTGTAGACAGCAGATTGTAGGTTTTTGCTTTTTTATCCAGTCTTCCACTCTGTGTCTTTTGATTGGACCATTCAGTCCATTGACATTTAAGGTGACTATTGAGATATATGTATTTATTGCCACTTTAGACCTTGTTTTCCAGTTAATCCTATGTTTCTCTTCCTTTCTTTTTTTGGTTGGATGGTTTCCATTTATTTTATGCTTGAGTGCTTTTCTTTTCAGTTCTCGTGGACATGATGTTCCGTTTTGATTTGTGGTTGCCCGTTTTTTAAGTATGTTAACACCTTCTTATATTGCTTGCTTTAGCCTGCTAGCCATATAGACTCAAAGACATCATTAACAAAAATTTTAAAAAATTAGAAAAAAATCTATGTTTTCCCTCCCCATATTGTATGATTTTGTTGTCTTTAAAATTTTTTTTCTTTAAACGTCTTCATGTTTATATCTGTATTCTGGCTTATTTGAATGATGGCTTTCCATTTGTAGTTTCCTCCATTCTATTTCTTCTCACTTTTTTTTTTAGAGGAGCCCTTTCAGTATTTATTTTAGAAAGGGTTTAGTATTTCTATACTCTTTTAGCTTTTGTTTGTTGCAGAAATTCTTTATTTCCCCTTCTATTTTAAATGATATTCTTCCTGGGTACAGTATTTTAGGTTGCAACTTTTTTCCTTTCAGAACTTTAAGCATATCCTGACACTCCCTTCTGGCCTGTAGTGTTTCTGTAGAGAAATCAGCTGATAGCCTTCTGGGGGCTCCCTTATAATTAACGCTTTGCTTTTCTCTTGCTGCCTTTAGAATCCTCTCTTTATCTTTAATTTTTGCCATTTTTATTATAATATGTCTTGGTGTGAGCCTGTTTGGGTTCAACTCGTTTGGGGACCTCTCTTCTTCCTATATCTTGATGTCAGAGTCCTCTAGATTTGGAAAGTTTTCAGATATAATTTCTTCAAATATATTTTCAATCCCCTTTTCTTTTTCTTCTCTTGGAATTCTTATTACACGTAGATTGGTTCACTTTATATTATCCCATAGATCTCATATTGTTTTCATGTTTTTTCATTTGGTTTTCTGTCTGCTGTCCTGATTGGGTGATTTCCATTATTCTATCTTCCACCTCGCTAATTCGTTCCTCTGCATTGTTCAGTCTGCTCTTCATTGCCTTTAGCTCAGTTTGCATCTCTGCAAATGAGTTTTCTGACTGTTCTTGGCTCCTCCTTATATTTTCTAGTTCATTTCTAAGGGAATCTGCATTACTGTTTGTGTATTCTCTTAATTCCTTGATATTCAACCTTAATTCCTTCAGTATTTTCATTATCTCCCTTTTGAACTCAATTTCTTTCAGACTGCACAGGTCTGTTTCATTGTTGACTGCTTTAGGTGAATTCCTTTAACTGGGACTGGTTTCTGAACTTCTTCATCTTGCTTGTGCTTTTCTTTTTCTGTGAGTTTGGGGAAGCCACACTGTAGTCTTGTAGGGCTACTTCTAGGCATAGCAGCCCTTTGTATTTTTTTTTGGTGGGGGTTACTATTTATTTTTGGTGTGGGAGTTTGAATATTTGGTGAGTCTTTCTTTGGTGTGAGCAGGCTGTTATCTCCCTGGTGCTCAGTGTGTTTTCAGGGAGTAGGAAGCAATGGGCAGAGCCAGCAGTTGGTGCCTGGTCACTGGGCTCTCAACAGCAGCAAAGACCTGCAGAAAGGTGGCCCTGGCTACTCCTAGTTGCAGAGCCCTGGGAAGTGGTAATGAGCTCCAGGCAGATCTACCAGGTGTCCAGAGCATTTGGCAGTAGCAGCAGTAGGGTGTGTGAGTTTCCAGGGGAGTGAGGGCCACAGTGGCTAGTGTTCAATTACAGTGACCTCCTCTGAGTTGATTGCAGCTACAGGTGGTGCCTTTTCAGGAACTCCTAGTGGTAGCGGGCCATGACCATCTCTAGAGCCAGTGATAACTGTGGTGATTTGTCCCAACCATGCCTGAAGCAACCCGTCTCACTTAGCCCACATAGGAGGTGCTGTACAGTTTGTTCCTAGTTGCAGGGTCCTGGGAAGTGATAGAGATCATTCGTATGGGTACTGCCCAGATTATTCAGCAGTGGCAGCTGCAGGGCAGATGTGTTCCCAGGGGAGTGAGATCCATAGCGTATGGTGCTTGGTAGGCATTGTGTCACACTTAGCCCCCTGATGCTCTTAGCCCACACTGGAGGTGCCTGGCCTCTGGTAGCCTGCATAGGAAGCACCCAATCTCCTGTATATGAGCAAGTGACTTCTGGATGGCCTGCGCCAGAGATGCCCAGTCTGCTGTATGCTAGCAAGTGGCTTCCAGTTGTGGGCAGGCTGCTTTGGAGACACCCGGTCCGCCGAGCTCTAGCAAGTGGCCTCCAGTCGTGGGTGGACTGCTCCAGAGACGCCTGGACTGCTGTGGGCTAGCAAGTGTCTTCCAGTCATGGGCGGGCTGTGCCCTGAGACACCCAGTCCAGTGCGGTCTAGCAGGTGGCTTCTGGCCAAGGGTGGTTTGTGCTTTAGCTGCCCCACCCTCTACAAGTCTGCAGGCTCGCGTGCATGCTCTGGTGCAAGGAGTTTCCTATGGTGATCCACCCCTCCTCTTCTCATTTTCCCCAACGAGGGCATCTTTCCTCTCCTACGGGTCCAGAGCTTCTCCCAGGTTCCATCTGCCCTGGTGTTCCACTCCCCAGCCCATACAGTATCACTCCTTTGCCTGTGGTGCACTACTCCTTAGCCCCTTAGGCTGTGTCCCACCAACTCCAGCCTTCTCCCAGGGACTGACCTCTAGAGCCTAAGTCTCAGCGCCCAGCCCCTACCCGTTCATCTCAGGCTGTGGTGTCTGTGCCAGTGTTCAGATGATCTGTGAGGTTCTCACTCTGCTTTTCTGTTCTCAGACCTACTGCTGCACTTTTCTTGGTGACTGAGGTTCCTCTGGCTCAGATGATCTTTCCTTCGGTTAGGTGGCTTCCCAGGATGTGGGTTCCTTTTCTCCTTCACAGTTCCCTCCCTGGAGTGCTAGTGCCATCCTGATTCCTTTTCTCTTTCTCTCTCTTTTTTCTTTTGTTCTACCCAGTTATGTCAAGAGTTTCTTACCCTTTTTGGAGGTTTAATTTCTTCCACCAGCATTCAGTTGATGTTCTGTGCAAGTTGTTACACGTACATCTGTTTTTTTGATGTGTTTGTGGGAGAGGGTGAGCACAACCTCTTGCTCCTTTGCCATCTTGCTTCTTCTCATTTTATTTTTAAATTGAAATATAGTTGATTTACAATGTTGTATTAATTTGCAAGTATACAGCAAAGTTTCATATATATATATGAAAATTTCATATATATATATAAAACTGAATATAAATGTTCTTTCTCAGATTCTTTTCCATATGGGTTATTATAGAATGTTGAGTATAGTTCCCTGTGTTATACAGTAAGCCCTTGTTGGTATCTATTTTATATATAGTAGTATGTGTCAATCCCAAACTCCTAATTTATCCCTCCCTCTCTTTCCTCTTTGGTAACCATAAGTTTGTTTTCTATGTCTGTGGGTTTATTTCTGATTTGTATATAAGTTCAAGAACTAGTTTTTTTTTTATGATGTTCATATTTGGTCATGGTGTAACATTGTTTTTTTTTTTTCCATAGTACTCTTTGTTGCCTTAACACAAAGTTGTGATTTATATGAAAACTTAAGGTTTCAAGGCAGGCTGGTGGGGAAAATTATTTGCAGAAAAATTTTCTGACTTTCAAATAATGTAGAACAGGCAACAGCTTGCTCTGCCTATGCACAAAATTGCTCTTGGCTCTGTTAATCTTCCATAGCTAGATTTTATCTGTACCTGGATCTCAGAGAAACTGTATCAAATTGATTCTAATGTCCTTTGAGGAACAGGAAGAAACTTTGTAACTTTGTTCTCTCAATATGACAGTGTCTAATTTAGTGTGAGAAGGACAGGAGGAACTGGAGTTGTTTAGTGTAAAAAAAGAGACTCTTTGGGGAACATGATAATCTGCTTCTTACATTTGAAGAACTGTTATTAGGAGGTTTTTGTTTTTGTTTTTTCCAAAGGGTATGAGTTAAAGAGAGACATATTGAGAGCTTTTCATAGACTGACTTGGAAACATGGAATGGTCTTCATACAGGGAGTAGACTGCTTTAGCTTCCTGACCTTGAAGATGTTTTAAGCATAAGCTAAGTGACAACCTGCTGCGATGCTGTAGGATGCCTCCTGTGTGTGGAATAAGGTTAGAATAATGACTTCTGGAGTCCCTTCCCATGCTGAGATCTAATGGTCTTTCAGTGCCTTCTCTTCCCTACTAGTTGTCTCTACTGCTTAAGGTCTAGGGGAGCGTTTGAGGAAAAAGACCTTCAGACTTCCAGCATTGCCAGATTTCTTTGTTAAAGGCATGACAACTCTGGAAGCCTTGGCTGTGGGAGGTTAGAATAAGCTTTTAAAAGAACTGGTGAAGCAAAGGATATTGTCCTAATTTGAATGACACCTTCAGATTGCAAGATTTTCAGAAAACTCATGTCAGCCTGTATTATTGTCTGACCAGTTTTGATGACTGCAGTTCTCTAGTTCTTAACATCTGAATCAATTTTAAAATAAATGTGTAATAGCCATGGCATATCTACAGGTCTATACACAAGTCTTAAGTGTACAGCTTGATGAAGTATCACAGAGTGAACAGTTACATAGTCATATAGATAGCCAAGAAATAAGTGTATTACCTGAGGAACAGAACTACATCCCAAAAGCTCCCACCATTACCAGTGTGATTTTTTTCCCCAGGTTTTATCCCACCATCTTCCCAAAGGTAACTATATACTGATTTCTAACATTATAGGTAAACTTTCCCTATTTTGAGTTTTATGTATTCACATCAGCAGCATATAAACATTCCAATTGCTCCACATTCCTATCAGCACTTGGTTTTACTGTGTCTTTTTACTTTAGCCATTTTAGTGGGTGTATAGTGAGTCATACTAGTTACTAATTTGCATTTCCCTGATGACTAATGAAATTGAACACTTTTACTAATGTTGCTGGCAATTCAGATATTCTCATTTAAAAAGAACCTGTTTATTTCATTATCATTTTTCTCTCCTTCCTCTCTTCCTCCTTTCTTTCCTTCCTTTTATTTTTCTGTAGATACCCTGTATCAGATTAAGAAGGTATATTTCTAATTTGATACATTTTTTCCTTTTTATCATAAATAATATTGACATATCAAATGTGTTTTCTGCAATTCAAATGGAAGAATCATTGACTTTTCTTCTTTATTCAGTTAATATGGTGAGTGACAGTGCATTTCTGGAATAAATCCAATTTGGCCACATAGTAGCCTTCTTATATGTTAGTGGGTTTGGCTTGGATACTTTGATGATCTACACTAAGGAACAGATAAAACATTTTTGGAAAAATTTTTTTACTTTATGTGAGCTTCTGATTAGGCTTGAATACTTTTTTTTTTCTTAGATGGATTAAATATTTTATCTGCAGTCATATTTACACTGACAACTTGATCAGACATATTCTGTTTGAATATAAGTGATATTGTAGTCCCTTCTGTGGATGAAGAGCTCAGTGTATGTATTTGCAGCTTACCTTCTCTGGAAGAACTTCCTTTTCTACTAGAATCAGAAAGTAGGATTTCATATATTTGTACTTGGATAGACATTATAGGAATATTACTTTATCCTTTGTCAACTGGAAAAGTTTCTCAGTGACTTATGTTCTAGGTTTTTCATGTTCTATAATTAAAATTTAATTAAGTTAACAATTTAACAAATTTAATAGTGTTCAGGAGGCTTTTTACCTCCATTATGTAATTTGATCTTCACAATCTTATGAAATATGTAGAGTTTGTGTTATTATTAAAGGTCTCATAAGGAGATTTTATATTTAATCTGGAGTACAGATGGTTCTAAAGTCTTTTCTCTCTCCCAGTTTCTTTGATTCTAACTAAGGCTCAACATGAACATCAGCCTTGAAAGGTCTTTGACAGAGGCTCTTAACTACTTTAGAATATCTTCTACTTTCTGTATTATGATGGCCCTTTTGAAAGGGACCCATTATTACTAGATCTAGAATTTAGAACGCTTGATGCCAGACTCCGGGAAGAAACACAAGAATTTAAAGTACTTTGAGGCTATAGGACATAGAGATTGGTTCTGTACAATGACCTTGTAACTGTTTCTTGGGACTAGGGGTTGTTAGGGAAATGAGGGTGAACACCTCCCATTCTGTTCTCTTCTCTGTGGAATGTGGCTTGGTGATAGTTGTAGGATAGGGAGATAAAGGTGAAGACTGGAGAAGATAATATAAAATTAGGACATACACTGTCTTTGTGATAGCTTCCCTTTCTGTGTGATGTTTGGAGCAGAACTTAGCACGCTTCCATGACATCCAGCCAGTCATCTGAATGTCAATAAAGTTTCCTAACATTGTATGAACTAAAACAGTCTCTGCCTTCTCCATGCCACCCTGGACCCTAAGGGACATACAGACCACTGAGAGAGGGGATACTAGTAACACTAACAGTTACCCTTATGTTTCAGATTAGGAAACTCAGAGACTTGTCTGTTCTGCAGTGGCAGAACAGTGGGGCTTAGAACCAAGGTCTTCTGACTCCAGTCTGTAAAATCTTAATTTGATTTTTAATATAATTTTCATTGATCCATTTGGTATGTGATGAGTGTAAATAATTATTTGCATTTCTGCACGGGAGGGGATGAAAGAGCATCAGTATTTGTTCCTTAAGATGCCACCTGCTATTGGTATCAAAGGAGCATGTCTAGCTGGGCTGATGGAATTTGCTCAAGCCCTCTTCCTCTCTGGCTTTTGCCTTCTCATGTTTTCAAAAGCAAGATCCACCTTGCCAAAACTTCTTTGACTGAATTTGATAACTTCATGTTTGTTTTAATCCTTTTTATGTTCTTCTGATATATGAAGTAGGATAGGTCATTTTCTTTATCATCATTTCATTGCTAGAGATATTCAGGCCAATGTGAAATGGAGGGAACCCTCCTGGGTCAAAGAACAAGTAAGTGCAAACCCGATATTTACTGCAAGCTAATGAATGGTCCCAATTCTCTGTCCAGTACTATTACAAAGCTGTGCCACTTATGCCTGGTAGTTGTTCTTAATCTTTATTTATTGAATAACAATCTTATAGCCACATTAAATGCAAATGGAAAATGGAAAATATCTAAGAATTTTAAAATAAATCCTCCATCAAGGATTTGTCTTTTTTAATTTTTATAGTCTTTATTTTTATTATATTATACACGTGTTAAGTTGATGTACTTTAGAAATGATAGCCCTTTAGGACAGGCTAAAAGCAACAGAAATGTAATGAATGTGGGATTTGTTAGTATAGCTTTAACTCTGGTTTTCTTTCTTTGGAAAATCACAGTGGTGATAGCTATTGGAGTATTCACATACTTTTTTCTGTTTTGATGTAGTGGTTTTGGTGTAAATTATTTTATCTTGATTTTACTCCAGGGCTTTTAGAATTAGATTTTGCTGGAGTCATCTTTGATTTAACGCTTGTATGCATTACAGGTATTAGAAAAACAATCCCATTCGTCCAGAAGTCTTCGGAGTACCAGCAAACTAATTAAAGCTACCCAGCTAAGTAAATCCATTTTCCATTATCAGTAACATAAGTTTTTTTAAAGTACAAAGTTTGCTTAGAACTTGAGGACGAAGAAACCAATCTATCATATACAGTGTTTGACGTTTACTCAAAGTGTACCTGTAGATTTATAAATGTTTCAGTGTCTTTTTACTGCAGAGATTGTAGATTAGCTCAGATGGCTAAAACTGAGGTACTACAGTGTCCACAGACATGGATTTGAATGGTAGGTGGAAACTGGAGTTCCTGTGTGGCTCAGTGGGTTAAGAACCCGACATAGTGTCCATGAGAATGCATTTCGATCCTTGGCTTTGCTCAGGGTTAAGCATCCAGCATTGCCAGAGACTGTGTGTAGGTTGCAGATGCGGCTTGGATCTGGCTTTGCTGTGGCTGTGGTGTAGGCCTACAGCTTCACTTCAACCCCTAGCCTGGGAACTTCCATATGCTGTAAAAAGAAAAAAAAAAAAAGAAAGAAAGAAACATTGGCTTCGTCTGTTTCATGACCTTACAGTCGCTCCTGACATGAAGGAATCCATCAGTAGTTACTGAATGCCTAGCATTCTCACACAGAAATGTCTGAAATGATTTTTACAATGTAATTTTATGTTTTTTAGCTATTAATGAAGCTAGAGTGTGGATGGGCCATTGTAATTGCCTGGGGGGTGTAGGGCAAACATCTCAATGCTCATCACACTGGATGGTGTTTGTGGTAATACCTTGTATTTAAAGTGATCAGGATGAAGTTGCTCTGGTCCCTGCTTTGCCACCAATTAAAAAATAGGACACGGAGTTCCCGTCGTGGCTTAGTGGTTAACGAATCCGACTAGGAACCATGAGGTTGTGGGTTCAATCCCTGGCCTTGCTCAGTGGCTTAACGATCCGGCGTTGCCGTGAGCTGTGGTGTAGGTTGCAGACGTGGCTCGGATCCCGCATTGCTGTGGCAAAGGCTGGTGGCTACAGCTCCTCTTAGATCCCTAGCCTGGGAACCTCCATATGCTGCGAGTGCGGCCATAGAAAAGGCAAAAAGACAAAAAAAAATAGGACAAAAACTTCCTGGGTGCCTAGGTTTCTTACTTGGTAAAACAGGGTTAATAATACCTGTCTAATTTATCTTCCAGGTTTAGGATGAAGGTCAAAATGGAAATTGTATGTGCTCTTTTTTTTTCTTTTTGCTTTTTAGGGCCGCATCCATGGCATGTGGAGATTCTCAGGCTAGGGCTGGAATCGGAGCCACAGCTGCCGGCCACAGCCACAGCCATGCAGGATCTGAACTGAGTCTGTGACCTACACCACAGCCCATGGCAACGCCGGATCCTAACCCACTGAACAAGGCCAGGGATCGAACTCACATCCTCGTGGATCCTCGTCAGGTTCATTAGCCGCTGAGCCACAAAGGGAACTCATAAATGTGCATACTCTTGATCAGGATTCTAATAATAAACATGGTTGTAATCTTCTCTCTTTAATGTTTTTTAATATACATTTGGTAACTTAGTGTGACATTCAGCTACACTTACCAACTACTGAATATGTCAGGTACTAATTAAGGACTAGCTTAGGAAACAGGGTGGGATGATGTGTAAATCAGGAACCTCTGGAATTCATGCTTGTACTGGTTTTGGAAGTGGGATTATAAAGAGAAACAGTTTTTACCTCTACAGAGTGCCAGCATCTCTCCTGTATTAACCTGGAGTTTGAAACCAATTAAAAAGCTTAGAACCTTTTTTGAGCCAATGATATAAAATTCTTCAACTGTGATTCTTGTCATCGGGGTTCTTTTCAGGACCAACTCTCAGAGACTGGAAACTCTCCTCCTTTCCCAGTTCTTTCTACCTTGTGAATGCTTTACCTGGCTCAGGGAAATTGACCAAGGAGAGGGAAGCAGGAGATAAAAGGAAAAAGAGCCCAAAGACTCTGAACTCTTTACCAAGATAGCCATTTATTCATTCGTTTATTGATTTATTGTTTTTGGCTCTTTTGTTCATTCATTCATTCAGAATTGATTGAGGACCTATTATGGGCCCCATTCTGTGTTACATGCTATGTTTATAAACACGAGTGTCTCAGTCTTGAGTCAAATGAGAGAAATCAAGTTCCAAATAAGTGTTTAATGTATTCTTTAGTTCACAACAACTCTAACCCCCTTTTTTTTGGGTTTGTGTAATTGGGATTGATGTTAACATCTCACATTTGGTTCCCATAATTTCTGTAACAAAGTCCCATATTTTCTTTAGGATGCTGCCGTTATACAACCTTCAGCTTTATAGACTGGGTAGGATTGACCTCCAGGCTCTGGCATCAGATGGCCTTAAGGCTACCACTTGCTCCATTTCCTCACTGTGGAGTGGGAACGTGATTTAAGAAGGATTAATGAGACACTGATAAAACATAAGCAGACATTTTCTGGAGTTTCTCAGAAGGAGAAACGTCTTTGCTCTGCTCTGGATGGTATGAGGTTTTGAATGGTTTCTGCCTTTTTGCTAACAAGATGGGCATGCTTGGATTTGCTAGGGTACAATAGGGTGGAATCTGAGGGGGAAACCAATACCATAGAAGACATGTAAGAGATAATGAGATCAGGTATTGATGATAATGTTTTGGCTGCTGGATCAGTCCTCACTAAAGCAACTTATCTCTAGATGTTAAATACATAAGGCACCAAATTTTCATTAGCGTTTAAAGCAGTTTTAATTTATATATCATAAAATTCACCCTTAAATGTTTAAAAAATAGTTTGGATAGTTAAATAGTTCTAAAGTGTTGTATAATTCAGTGGTTTGTAGTATGTTCACAGAGTTATGCAGTCTTTACCACAGTCAATTTTAGGACATTTTCATTGTTTCAAAAAGAAACTCCATTTTGATTAGTAGTTACTCTACATTCTCCCTCAATTTCCCTCTGAACCCTCCAACCCTATTGCTTCCCAGCCCTAGACCACCACAATCACCAAAATACTTTGTAGATTTTTCTGATTTGGACATTCCACATAAGTATGGATATAGTCTTTTATAACTGACTTCTTTTACAAGGTGTAGTATTTTCAAAATTCATCGACCTTGTAATACATTATCGTGACTTTGCTTCTTTTATTGTTCAATTATATTCCATTGAATATGACACATTTTTCTTATCTAAATGTTGATGGACACTTGGCTTGTGTCTGCTTTTGGCTTTAAATGGATAATAATGTATACGTTTCTATTTAGACATATGTTTTCATTTCTCTAGGGTACATACCCAGGAGTTGAGTTGCTGTACCATATAGTAGCCCTAGGTCTAACATTTTGAGAGACTGCCAAGATGTTTTCAAAAGTGGCTCCATCATTTTACATTCTCATTATCAATGTATGAAAATGTTCTAGTTTTTCCATATCCTCACCAACCCTTGTCTGACTTTTGAGAACTGTCATCCTAGTGAGTGCGAAGTGGTATCTCAGTGTGGTTTGACTTTCATTGCCCTAATGACTAATGATGAGCAATTTTCATGTTCATGTTGGTCACTTGTGTTTCTTCTTTGGACTTTCTTTAGTTTTTAAGTCAGTTTGAGTTACATTTTTCTGTCACTTGCAGCATAGAGTCCTGTATGATTCAAGGAGGTGTGTTTCACCTCTCTCTCTCTCAGTTTTCCTTTGATACAGTTTAAATATAACATTCCTACAGAGAAGTATAAAATCAATAAAAAGAATTTTCAGTTTTTAGAGGAGCAAACCTATAACCATCACCTAGATTAGGAAGTAAAACATTGCTAGCCTCTGGCTTCTAGGCATTCTCCCTCTTAACACTTTAGATAAGTTTCACCTTTTTTTTTGTTTGTTTTTTAGGGCCGCACTTGCGGCATGTGGAGGTTCATAGGCTAGGGGTTGAATCAGAGCTGTAGCTGCTGGCCTATACCACAGCCATGGCAACACCAGATCTGAGCCATATCTGTGACCTGCACCACAGCTCACAGCAATGCCGGATCCTTAAGCCACTGAGTGAGGCCAGGGATCGAACTTGCCTCCTCATGGATATCAGTTGGGTTTTTTACCACTGAGCTACATTGGGAACTCCCGAGTTTTGCCTATTTTTAAACTTTATACAGATGAACTCAGCATGTATTCTTTTGTACCTGAATTCTTTCCTTTAGCATTGTGTCTGTGAAATCCATCAAAGATGTTGTATTTAACCATATTTATGTATTTATATTGCAATATAGGCTTCCACTGAATGACTTTGCCATAATTTATTTATCCATTCTATTGTTTCTGGGCATTTGATTTGCTGCCAGTTTTTTTTTTTTTGATATTATAAATAATAGTGCTATGAACATTTGTGTACATGTGTTTTGTAATACTTCCAACATCATGAAGATTTTTGGTGGTATCTACTAGAAGCTTTATTGTCTAACCTTTCACATTTAGATCTATAATTCTCCTGTTTTGCACATCTTTAGTAGATTTATTCCTAGGTATTTGATATTCATTGATGATACTATAAGTCTTCCAGAAAGTATTTACTTTTGCTACTAGCAGGAAATTAGAGAAACTTACCTTATTTTAGTCTGGGATTGATCAAAATCAGTGCTGTGCTTCATTCCTTTTGAGAGCTAGATGTCTCCTATTACCCTGATGCAATGGACTGTATGTTTATGTCCCTCCAAAATTCCTGTGTTAAAACCCTAAACCCATTGTGATAGTATCTGGAGGTGGGCCCTTTAGGAAGTAATTTGATCATGGGGGTGGAGCCCTAACAAATGAAATGTGTGCCTTTATAAGAAGAGGTCAGAAGGCTATCTAACTTTGTCTGCCATGTGAGGACACAGAAAGAAGATGACTGTCTGTGAACCAGGAAAAGGGCCTTCACCAAGAACCTGTCCTTGCTGGCACCCTCTCCTTGGACTTCTAGCCTCTAGAACTGAGAGAAGTAGATGCTTATTGTTTAAACCATACAGTATATGGTAATTGTTACAGTAGCCCAGACTAAAACATCTTACTCCTAGGATATTACCCTTCAGAAATCTCAAATGAAAGCTTGAGTGTTTACCAGGGACCCTCCTCTTTTGTAGATCTTGAAAAATTTCAGAACCTCACTGAGGCTGCTAAAAGCTCTGCCCAGCTCCCCTGCCTGTTAGCCATGGCTTTCTGCTCAGCTTCTTATAAACTTGCTTATGAATCAGTAAATGTGTCAAGGGGAAAAGTGGTGCCTAACATCAGTCTCACTTCTTAGCACTTGCCCTCTCTTGCTAGGATCTTAGACCTTTAAGTCTTAGCTGCCAAGTTCGTACTTGACCCCTTCAAACAAATGATTTAAAAAATATTGTACACAGCTTTTTAAGTTATCAACAGAAAGGTTAATCTAATCCTAGTGTATCTGGCTAGAGATGAAAGTAGTAGAGTGCTGTTAAATGTGTAACAGCTGGTGCTTGGGATTGGGCACAGGTGGAGAGGCTTTAATTTGTAGTGTTTGCTGATTTCCATACTGCATATTCTCTCACCAAGTCCAATACTGAGAAACCAGTATGATGTCACTGAACACGTGATCGAGAAAAGAAGTGTGCATTTGGCTCGAGAGCTATTACAGGTTCCAGTACATTGCTGAGTTGAAGTCCCATCCCAGTTGGTTTTGTTCTCTCCTCCCCAGTATGAGTGAGGGGAGCTGTTTATTCTATACCTCTAGCACCCCAGTATCTAGGCTTTTCCTTCTGCCTAGGTGTTTTTGTATAGGTGTAGTTAATGAATAGATGTGGTCTTTGGAAAGTTAAGAGTTCTTTGGGATTTATACTAGAGGAAGCAAAAGGTGTGTGGATTCAGAAGTGGAGGTAGTCAGAAGAAGCGAGAGGAAATCTGGAGGTGATAAGAAAACATTCAGAAACCTTAATGAGGATTATAATAAATACTGACGAAACAAGTGATAAAATCTTCACTTGTGAAACTGTTAAAAATTTTTTTAAAAATATAGACTGAGTACAAAATTTCACAGGCAGGATTACACATAGCCCCAAATTCTCATATATTATTGAGGGGAGAAAATCATTATAATCCTGGAAAATATGTGTATCCAAAGACTTAAGAATGTTTTTACCCTGTGACCAAGGACTTCTACTTTCCAAAATAAACCCTGAGAAAGGAATAAAATATGGCCAAAACCCAGAAAGCTACCTACTTAAAAAATGAAATAAGTATAGTGATGGAATATAGTGAATGAAAAAAATGGTAGTAAATGTTTTTCAAGAGCTTTTAAATATGTTAAGTTTGGTAATGCAAAATTAAAAACAGCAGGATGTGACATTGTTCACATCTTACTGGATTTTGTAAAAGCAGGATATGTGTAGCAAGGAGTTCCCATCATGGCTCAGTGGTTGACAAATCCGACTAGGAACCAAGAGGTTGCGGGTTCAATCCCTGGCCTTGCTCAGTGGGTCATTGATCTGGCCTCGCCGTGAACTGTGGTGTAGGTTGCAGATGTGGCTTGGATCTGGTGTTGTTGTGGCTGTGGTGTAGGCCAGCAGCTACAGCTCCGATTAGACCCCTAGCCTGGGAACCTCCATATGCCATGAGTGCGGCCCTAGAAAAGGCAAAAAGACAAAAAAAAAAAACCCAGAAAACACATGTGTAGCAAAAGAAAAGGAAATAGGTTTAAATATTTGTACAGTTATCTCTAGTAGTAGAATTATGGGTAATTTTTGTTTTCTTTTTACTTTTCTGTATTTTCTTAGTTTTCTTAATGAGTTTGTGTTACTTTTATGTTCTGAAAAAAACCTGTAAGTATGACAGTGGGAGGAAGAATAGTTTAATAATTCATTCTTAAGTAGGTAAAACAGTATTTTGTTTGAGATTAATAACCAGATTAATTAGGAAAAATCTCACCTGAATCAAGTGCTAATCTGTTTACAATTGTACTGGTCATATTATTTTTTATGTCTGAATTTTCATTTGGTGACATATCATAATTTAACAAATAAATGAAACATTGAACAAAGAGTAAAAGGGGGGAGTCCTTGGGTTTGGTGCACAAGTTCAAGGGCCATTTAACAGCTCAATTAATTTAAAATTGTTTAAATAAACAATGGAAACCTCATTTTAAATGGAGTCTGGAAGCCCTGAGGGAAGAGTTCTCAGGCAGGTGCCACTCTTGCAGCCTGCATAACTGGCAGGAAGAAGAAAGATGTTACTTTTCTTTTGGTACAAGGGAGGCTGTGAATCACATGGAGATTTTAATTTCCGTTTTATGAAAAAGAAGGAATGATCCCTCCCTGCCCCAGCAAGAACACACTAACCATTGCTTGCAGCCAGTGAGAAACAACCCTTGCTCTCCTCCAGTGATTGTTTGTTCAAAACAACTCTCCCCAATTTATTCCCCAGACCTAATAAAAGGAATCTCTTCTTCTTATTTCTCCAGACTTGCCTATGATTTTCCATAGCTTGTCTGTCTGAATTGCAATTCTCTGCTATTCCTGAATAAAACTATTTTACTGGCTATTTTATTTTTGAGGTGAAACAAAGTCAAGTCACTTTAACAGACTTTTGAACTCTATTTCCACAGAACTGTAACACAGGCTTCTGAAGAAAGTTACTGTCTGTCCTTGTGCTAAACCGCATAGGCCGTGAATAATCAAGACCTTTAAAGAGACAGAAAACCAATATGTGTTCTGGAAGGAGCATGTCTTTCTTTTCTGAGGTTCTGTGCAGATTTGCCAGAATCTTCACGCTTTTCCTTGATTTTTAGTTTTTTTCTTCTAAGTGATTGTAGGATAGAATTCACTTAGATTTCAGGGGACTTTGGCAAGATTTTCATATTTGCTAAGTAACACTTTGATCTTAGGAATTAAAGAGCATGCATGTGTATATCAGCTTACTCTTTTTTTTTTTAATTCAAAATCTTTTTCCTTTGAAAACAGTGTGTGGTTGGGCTTCTATAAAAGCCAAATGTTAAATTTTTAGGGTCTAGGTGGAATACTTTTATTTCCAAATAAGAGCATAATATTCTCACATTTCAACTACCTCTTACTACTTAAAAAGTGTTTTTATTGTAAAATATATATGTAAGAGAGAATGTATCACATATAGGATAATAGAGGGAGTTCTCTTGTGGCTCAGTGGTAAGTATTCTGCACTGTGACTGCTGCAGTGATGGTTACTGCAGTGGCTGGAGTTTGATCCCTGGCCCAGGAACTTCCACATGGACATGGGTGTGGCCAAAAAAAAAAAGGCTAAATAGAAAAATGAACACCCCTGAATCTACCACATAGTTTAAAGATACAGAAACCCCCTCAGCCTCCTCTTTTACATTCCCATCTAGTCCACTCTCACACCATCCTTTTCAAAAAATCTCTCAACAAATCGGAATTTGTCACGGGAATTTCCTTAAGGTGACTAAGGACTTCTACAAAAATCCTTCAAATGACAGCATAACTGAATGCTTTCCCCCCAAGACAGGGAACAGTAAAAGGATATCTACTGTCTCCATTTGTATTCGGTAAATTACTGGAGCACTTAGCAAATGTATAATTTAAGAAAAAGAAAAGGCATACAGATTGAAAAGGAAGAAATAAAACTCATTTTCAGAAAACACGATTGTATATGTAGAAAATTCTAAGACATTTACAAAGAAACTACTAGAATTAAAAGGTGAATTTAGCAAGGTTGCATTATATAGTGTAAATATATAAAAAGCTATAGTATTTTCTTATAAGTGACTTTTGCAGCCCAGCTGGTGAAGCTTTTTTACAGGGCAGCCAAGCAGAAGCAAGCCTGGCTCCCCATGTGGAAAGGCGCTAGTTCTAGAGGTCCCTGGAGTAGGCAGGATCTAGAGCCCTGATTTACAAGCAAGGGCTGGAAGTGCAGGGGGTAAAATGGCACCTCTACAGTGGTGGCTTGTAAGCAAGCGCCTGGGGGCACTCGTGCCAGTGCTGCTGGGGCCCCTTCCCTACCTTAGCACCTGCCAGGCTGCATCCATCCCTGGCCACCTGGGCACCCTGGTCACCACGGGAGATAGGGCATCCCTTCGGAACCCACAATCCTGCAAGCCAGCCCCTACACGGGTAGGAGGTGGGCTGCCCCTGTGCTCTGGCTCTGGGTAGGCTCTGATGTCCAGTGACCCAGAGGAAAGTGCTGGAGGGCACTGATTTCTGAGGCTGCCACCCGGATGCTGAGGGGCCTGCAAGCAGCCGGGGTTGGGGTAGAGTTGCCACTGCATGAGCTCTGAGCCTCTGCAGTCTTGAGCTGTCTCCTCGAGTGCCCCATGGGTCCAAACACCCGCATTGAAGATGCTCGATATTGAGCCGGTGGACGGTTGGGCTTGCTCTTTGCCCTTTGAAGCCCTTTGCTGGCACACCGTTTCACCCATTCACGTTCCAGTGCAGCATCACAGGCCCAGCACAGAACCGCATGCCTCCCTGCCCCCGCCCCAGAGTCGGTAGCCAGGCAACCTATCCAGACTGGCTCCACTCACAAGGGCTGACTGAGCATAAATTGCGCTTCACTGGTCACTTCCTTAGAGAGCTTTGCCCCTGCCTGCCTGCCTGCTTATTGCCCACGAGTTCATCCAGCCTTTGTGTACCCCTTCTGTCCCTGCATCACTTGACTCCTGCACCTTGCCTCTTTCCTGTGGGCAGTTCCACCAGCATCTTGTGACTTTACCCCCTCAGTTGTATGTGTACAGCTCTTAGAAGAGGTGGTATCCTGTTCTTTGGGCTCAGTACTCCACTCCTGGGCTCCTTTCCTCTGTCCTTATGTGTGTGACCTCTCAGAAGAAGCTGGCGCTGTCTGCTCACACCTCCAAATTCTGCATTTAGGGGCCACCCACAAATGGTAAATATCCTTCCTCCCGGTATCAAAAGAACACCCTCTACTGTTGGCCATTAAGAGCTGTTAGTCACCTTTATGAAGGATCCTTGCCAAAAGACATCTGAGCTGAGGGCCCTAGGAGAGCATAGGGAAGGCACAGTGAAGAAGAATGGAGGACTAGTGACCAAAGACCATGTATTCAGTGAAGAGGCCCCAACAGTGGGAGTGTACCATCAACATCTAGGCCTCTGGAGGCCACTGGAGTTCCTTCAGATGCAGTCCTGGGCTTATGCAGGGAAACTCCAATCCAAGCTCCAGAAGATAAAGAAAAGCTTTTGTGCATTCCTTCACCAAAGGGCCATGCCCTTACCATCTCAAGGCACCCTACTGGAGGTATCCCACCTCCTTGGAGGAGGGGTCCAGGTGCAGCAGGGCTTTCTGGTCCAATCTCATCCTGCTCCTGCCTCCCAAGAGGTTGACAAAGGCAGTGCCCGATGAAGGCCTCCGGCTCAGTTCTCCACCTCACTGATGTCCAAGAAGACAGCAGGGAGAGAAGCTTTCAGATCTGTCAAGGAGTACTTCACCACATCTGTCAGTTGTAGACCCTGTAAATGGGAAATTTCAATGCCACTGCTCTGCTGCTACCACTGCTGTAGAGTGGAGGTGAACTGACCTCATCTCTCCATTTTCCTTGTATTGTCATTGCTGAAGACCTAGGTTTAGATAAGACAGTTGAATGCCAATAGTTTAATGAGGTCATAAAGGATAAAACTGAGGCTGTGTCAGACAGGACCACCAGCCACTTTCACCTTGCAGATCCAGGTTGCCTAAACATCACCAGTCCCTGATTTGGTTGACCTGCTGAGTCCCCAATCCTGTCTTCCCTTCTACCTTCTCTCACACCAGAGACAGTGAAATAAGATGTACAATTCCTAATTCCCCTTCTTTTGCTGTTCATGCTGACTCTCTCTCTCTCTCCAGTTCAGACCAAGCTCATCTTTTGGGTTCCACTTAATAATGAGAATGAAGGACCTAGCATTACCATCCCTCAGTCATAGCTGCAGCATCTTCTATTTTGACCTCTCAATACCTCCTAGCACCTCAGTCCTCTCCTTCAAAAACCTGCCTCCTGCAGAATGGAGTCACGTACATCTATATGTGTGGATTCTTTTCCCTTTTTCATACAGATACCTGCTCCAGTCACTACCACTCATCCTCAGTCTTCACCTGCCAGCCCATCACTAACTCTGCAGTCATCTCCACTCCTGTGATCAGCACTTCTGCACATTCTACATCCAAACCTGCCTTTGACTGTGATGAAATTGACATGGTTGCCATGCCCCCTCACCAGACTGTCATCTCTAGTCTCCTGTCTCCAATGGCAATTTCCCATTTTTCATGGAGCTCCTTGGTTCTGAAAACATGTCATCCGGGGGCTGCATTGCCTCAGGCCCAGTTTCCACCAGCTTGCTTGCAGAGTTGGTTAACAGCTTAAATACAACTTTCAAGTTGCCCTTGATTCAGGAGCCACCCCTCAGCCACATTTGAGGCTCCTAAGGGGCTGCGGTCTGGAGCCATCCAATGGCAGCTCTTTCACTCTTGGAAACCAGGCATTCCCAGTACAAGCTCCTAATTTAACCTTTGTCACAGTCCAGCCATCCAGTGGCACCACAGCTCAGCCAGGTTTGTGGGTTTGACATCCGCATTTTCCACCTTTGGCACCCCGGTAAGCACCCAGCCAGCCTTTTCCCTGTTGACACAGGCACTACTTCTGGCCTTAGAGCTTCTACCAGTACGTTCAGCACTGGGGACAGTGTCTCACCATTTGCTTTGATGGGATATACAACTCTTATGGTTAGTGGCAACTTTGGGATGAGTGTGACTGTCCAGGCCCCACCTCCATTCTGGAGCACTCAGCTTTAATGAAGGACCAAACAGACCCTAGTCCCCTAAGCTGGGGACACTTAGACTTAAGCACCAGGATCCTGCTGTCCTATAGCACTCCAGTTGCAAGTGGAAAGTCCATTTCTATAGAGAGCAAATCTGCCCCAAGAGAGACACATCTGTGATTATTAGAGGAGTCAGCACCATTGAGAAGAAATGAGTGCCAGGTCATACTTTTGTTTGTCCTAGTGGTCAAATCAACTAGGCTCCTCATGCCAAAGCACATCTGTTTCAGTGAGAGGGACCAGCACTATACTTAGGTTAGGCAATGCTTCTCTTACTGCCTTTTGTCAGAGCTCCCAGGGTCCCTCTGGCCACAGCTGCAGTGGGCTGGATCAGCATGTTCTTGTGCCTGGAGATACTTCTCTTCATTGTCTGTAATCAGAGCACCTGACACACACATGGCCAGAGTTCATCTTTGAAGTGCCATCCCTGTGCATGCAGGCCATTATGTTCCTGTCTACAGTCAGAGCACCTGGGGCCCATGTGATATAATGGAAGGAGATATCACCATCTTGATAACCTTTCCACCATCCATCGTTCTGAGCCCCTGGGATGCTCAAGGTGAAAGCATTTCTGTTACAGTGAAGGGACAATGCCATATATTTTTAGGGAGACATTTCTCCTTTTGCCTGCAGTGAGAATACCTGGTCATCCAGCTATGGTACCTCCTTTGACTTTTGGCGGTAGGGCAGCACTACTGAGAAAATACCTGTGCTTGGAGGTATTTTGCTCCTACCTTTGGTCAGAGCACTTTCAATTCTGGTGTGGTCACAGCATGCATAAGCTTGACCTTTGGGGCACCTTTGTCACTTGAGGGAGATGGAAGTGTAGGACCACCGCCCCTTCATTTTCTCCTAGATGCTGAGATGCAGATCTCAGCAATTAAGAAGTAAAATCTTGCAAGAATGGGACTTGGGACTTTTTCTGCTTGGAAGTTAACCTCTCTCTGTCTTCCTACTGCAAGCTGGAGGTCCTATGCCTTGGAGTATGTGTGTGTGTGTGTCAGAGGGTATGGGGCAGATAAGGCTGGTCAAAAATCAACATTCAGGATTTGAGAAGTTCCACTGTTGAGAGCTAAAGATTGCTCTGTACATATCAGTTGAACCCTTCCTGCCTTTGACTGTTAGCATGACTGACCAATGCTCTGGGCCAATTTTCATTGCATCTTGGAACTGGTAGGGCACCCCCTACTCCTTTCTCCTTACTTATTTCCTAAATGGGCCTTTATCTTTATGTTCCAGATTTTATATATAAAGCCTTATTCTTGCTAATTCATCTGCAGCTCATGTCTTTGCTCTTTGACTCAACTTTGGAGGAAGAGTTGATGTGTATGAATGATGATGTGTTTGGCCAAATGTAGCTGTGCAAATGTTCTGCAGCTTAGTGAATAGGAAGTAGGCATTCCCACATTTGATGACTTCACATGCTGACATTTGTAGTTTCTGTGCTTCTAGAATAAAGGATGGCACCCAGGAGAATATGAGATCAGAGGACAAAGGGACAGATGACTCTCCCTACCTCTCCTCTCTGGGCTTCTCTCCCACCCTCTCCTCTCTGGGCTTCTCTCCCACCAGCTGACTTCACTGCTATTGAGACTCTCACTGGCGTGCGTTCAGAAACCACACTTAACAAATTTTAGTCATTTAAAATTGTTTCAGTATCTTTTGGTGTCTCTTTCTTTACTTTCAGCTTAGGCCAGTATCACACATTGACATTTTACCCAGAGAGGGTGGGGCTAGCATATAGGCTCATGGAACTATAGGAACAAAGGCAGGAAAAATTTACTCCTGCTCTGTAGTGATTGAAAATGTAAACATGTCACATATACAGTTGTTATGCTGCTTAAAAGATCGGAGCATATCCTCTTTTCAGGGGAAAAACTAGATAGGGCCTATTTGGGAAAATAACCAGTTTGGCTCTTGCCTATACCAATAAAATGTCAAATTGCAAGAGTTATATTTTCACCCAAATCTGGCTGACTTGAGAGTCCTGCTGTGTCTCCACTAGACAAAATTGCTGACAATGCGGTCTTTTCTAAGGCATTTCACAACAGGAGAACCTAAGTTATGATGGGGGAAGGAGAAAAGTATAAGCATTTTCCCAGAAACATCCGTATTATTTTATTAGACACTTATCCAGTAATGACTTTACACAAGACAGTGCACTACGCCCTAGTGAGAGCGAGCTGAAAGAGATGTCTTGCCCCAGAAGAGTTTACAATACAGTGGGGAAGACAGATGAATAGACCAAAAATTACAGTTGGAAGGGTAAGTGCTAGGGTAACGGGAGCAGGTAAGACGAGAGTAAAACTTAGCATGAGGTGGAAGAAATTTGAGTTGCTCTTTAAAGAAGAAAGAGGAAGCAGCCAGGTAGAAAAGGGCTATTTTAAGGTCAAGGAAATAGTTATGTGAAAAGTCTAGGATGAGAGAGAGATTATGAGCCAGTGGGGTACCAGGCAGAAATGAGGTATGGCTGGTAACTGAATCTGGGGCTGGGAAATGCCACTTTTGGATTCAGGAGGTACAGATGGTGGACAAACTTGTATATCATAATAAGGCATTTGTCTGTTATCCTGAAAGTAAGCAGAGTCATGAAAAGATGGTGAGCAAATAAGGTGAGACTATATGTAGATGTTAGAAACATCCTTGTGGTAATGTGAGAAGGAAGAATTAAATGGGATCCAGAGCAGAGGCACAGAAGCTCATGGGAAACTTTGCAGTGACCCAGACACAGTGAACCCCTCAGCTGGTGGTAGGGAAGGTAAGGGAGTAACAGGAGAGAGAGGTGAAGTAGGTAAATGCAACAAGACCAGCTATAGTCTAGTCATATTTTGTGGGTAAAATGGATATGAATAGTTTTGGCATAGATAATAGAAGTTCATTTAAAATAGTGCAAGATTCTTGTGGGAGATCCAGATATTCAGCAGGCAATTAGTTCACTCTTTTTCAATTTAACATATTTATTGAGCATCTGGGATGTGCTAAGGATCATTCTAGGTGGTAGCATAAATTACAAAAGGGAAAATCCATCCCTTTGTAGGTCCTGTATTCTAGTGGGAGGGGAAGAAAAAAAATATAATTATCTGATAGGTTAGTCAATAAGAAATGCTAAGGAGATTACAGCAGTATATATGGATTGAGATTTCAGTAGACAGAAGCATTTACTTCATTTTTAAAATTCTAGACAAAGCAAGCTTTACTGGGAAGGTGAGATTTAGGCAGTTGAGGGGAACCACACAGATGTAAGGGAAAAGCATTCCAGGTAGTGAGACTAGGCACTGCAAAGCCCGGAATAAGGATGCCTGGTGTTCTGAGGAGCAGAAATTAATCTAATAGGTCGGGAATGGGATAGCAGCTGGAAAGAGGAGAGGGTAGAGAGGAAAGGGGACTCCCAGGCTATGGAGGGCCTTGAAGGCCCTCATAAAAAAGTTGCCTTTTATTTGGTGTCAAGAATACTTGGAAGGTGGAGTTCCCATCATGGCTAAGTGGTTAATGAATCTGACTGGCAACCATGAGGTTGTG
>PVHT021183726.1:21132569-21156103 GCA_004024745.2 Catagonus wagneri | reverse complement strand
TGTTTTGTTGTCAGCATGATAGTAGAAACTGGAGGACCTGTCAAGAGGCTAAGGCCATAGTCCAAATCAGGTGTAATGATGGTGTGGACATAGCAGTAGTGATGGAGGGGTTGAGAAGTTGTCAGATTTTGTACATACTTAGAAATATTTGCCATTAGGTTGGATGACAGGCGTGTGTGTAGGTGAGGAAGAAGAGTTCAAAGATTTGCCATCCTGGGCTAGAGAAGGATTTTAGACTCGTCAAAGTACTTGGTTATTGGACCCACAGAAACAGTTAGCTGGAGAAGTCATAGAAAGGGAAAATAAGAAGGGGAAAGTGGGAAGATAACAGCCTCCTCAACATGTGTAGTTGAGGTCTCAGTTGTGTATCTTGGGGAAAGCTGAGATCTTAATCTCAGTCCATCTCAAAGATAGGTTTTTAGATAGATTTAAGACACCAGATATTAAAAACAAAACTATGATGATTTAGAAAAATGTTTAGGAGATTCTGTTTATAATCTTGGGATATGAAGGATTTCTTAAGATTAAAAATCAAAATACTGAGAAATGTGACTGCATTGAAATTAAAATTCTTTTATCTAAAAATGATAAGATTAAAAGGCAGAGGACATACTTTCAACTTATCAAAAGATACAGTTCAAGGGGTTCTCTTGTGATGCAGCGGGTTAAGGATCTGCAGGTGTTGTCACTGCAGCGGCTTGAGTTGCTGCTGTTGCGTGGGTTTGATCCTTGGCCTGGGAACTTGCGCATACAATGGGCATGGCAAAAAATTTTTTAAAAAAGGCACAGTTCAGGAAATGAGTTGGCAAGGCACATATGAAAATATTTGAAAAGCATATATCTAACATATGCCACACATATGTGTGTGGCATATTTGAAGTCCTATAACTCAGAATGCAAAACTACTCAATAAAATATGGATAAAAATTTGAATAATCCTTTTACAAAGAAGGTTTATAAGTGTCCAATAATCCCATAAAAATTGTAAACATCACTAGTCATCAGGAAAAGTAAAATTGAAACCACAGTGAGATGACATTACACACCCACCAGGATGGGTAGAGTTTAAAAAGCCTTATCAGGATTTCACTGTCAGCAGAGACATGGAGCACCTGGAATTCTCCTACACTGGAGCTGAGAGTATAAAACAGTACAAACACTTTGAGAAAAGTTCATCAGTTTCCCATAAAACTGCATGAGAAACTACCCTGACTCAACTATTTTATTCCTAAATATTTACTCGAGAAATGAGAACTTACGTACATAAAAAGGTGTATTGTAGCAGAATATTCATAGAAGCTTTCTTCAAACTAGGCAAAACCTGGAAATACTTACCTTTGAGAATGGAGAACAGACTTCGGTACATTCGTATTACTCAGCTATCGAAGAGAATGAATCCTGATAACATATAACAACATGGGAATCACAAAAACTTGACTCTGGGTGAAAGAAGCCTTACACAAAGGAGTGCATCCTCTATGTTCCCATGGAGCAGAAATGCTAGAACAGCCCAAGTTAACCTGAAGTGGAAATAATCTCTGAAAGGTTGGGGAGGGAGTGTGGGAAGAATGCTTGAACCCATAGGTGCACCTGGATGTCAGCAGTGAGCGGAGTGGAGAGTTGCCAGCTGCAGGGGCCAGGTCAGCCCTTGGAGCTGAGCTGATCTCTCTCTGGGGCTACTGGTCTGCTCCAGGTTTAGCATTTCATTTCATGGGTGAAGTTTCCAGTGCCATTCTGAAATATCAATTGAATAATAAACAGCAGTGCTAGATGACATTTTATTCAATGGGATGTGCAGGCATGTGAATTTCTCTGCAGCAAATAAGTAGTATTGGCCTTGATGGAAGGAAGGGAGGAAAGTGTAGATGGGAATTTCTGGGAATCTTTATTCCTTTCCCTTTAAGTGAGATTTATAGTTTTCTTGTGGTATATTTACTTGTTAAAACGAGCAAACATGAGTAAATGTTTAAAGAACATAAAGTAGCATCCATCTTAGATATTCTCACTGTGGTCGGTAGAATTCTAAGGTGGCCCTCAAGATTCCCACCCCGTTGGTGTAGCTGACCAGTTGTGGACCCCTCCTCTTGAGAAGACCTGTGAATATGATGCACATTACTCTCATTGATTATGCTCCCCTTTATGGCAAAAGAGAGATTATCCTGTTATCCTGGGCAGCCTGACCTAATCAGGCCAGTCCTTAACAGTGATGAGAAGCAGCAGACATGTTCCTCCTGGCCTGGAAGAAAGCACACAGCCATGTCGTGATCCACTTATAGAGGGGCATTGTGGCCAGGACCTGAGGGCAGCCCCCAGCTGACCTTCAGACAGAAAACTTGTGACCTTGGTGCTACAGCTATAAGGATTAGAATTCAGCCAACAACCTAAATGAATATGAGAGGGTCCAGAGCCCCAGAGAAAACCACAGTTCTAGCCCATACCATAATTTCAGCCTTGTGAGACCCTGAGCACAGAGCTCAGCTGCACTGTGCCTGGGCTTTTGACCCATGGAAACTATGAGATAATACATTTTTAAGTAAATAATATAAAAATAAATATTGAAGCTACTAAGATTGTGGTGATAATTTTTTATGTGGCAAAAGATGAATATATTTACATATCTGATGTCTTTGGGAGATGCTAGAAAGCTTTTGAGTTCAGGAAATGTTACTAGAAGTAAGGAAAGAGGGCAGGGCATAAAGCAGACTCCTTGGAAACCAAACCACAGGGAAAGTTGGAAGAAGTTCTAGGAGTGCCTGGGAGGCCTGTTACCTGAGATGAGGGAAAGAAAGACTTTATCCTCAGACGTGAGCTGGATGTGGGCCTGAGCCAGGTGTGAAACCTTATGCTCTGGATATGGCTGGAGTACTTTTGTCTTCTAATGGGATAAATAATTTTGCTGGAGAAAAGAGGCTGGTTCTTTCACTGATGACTATAGTTTTATTAATACTACTTAATAGCTGGCTGATTCATATGTTCATTGTCACACATGCTTTCTCTGTGGATTGCTCTTCTGGAGTCTTTATTCTAAGGAGGCCATGGTATAGAGAGCGTATTGAGCTTGCCCACTTAGAATCACAGACACTTGCACTTGTGTGCATCCTTAGATGGTGCCCAGTCTGACTTAAGGTACCTCTGGCAGAGGGGACGTCTAGACTTTGCTCTTACCAGTCCAGTGAGTACAGCTGTGGCTTTGTGAGGCTGTCCCACTCTTGGGCAGCTTGAGTGGTTTAGGAAAGGGTTTCTAAAGACAGGGTCCTTCAGACATTTGAACATAAGAACTATTTCTCTAATTATCCCTTTTCTATACCATCTAAACATCTTTTTCCCCCCTTTAATTATTCTACCTCTGAAAAGAGTTCCAGGGCCCCCCACCCTTCTCCTTGGACAGCCTATAAAAATTCTATGTCACACAGTGATGCTTTAGGGAAACTAGCTGTCAACAGCATTCAATGCTACCTTATTCCATTTAGCACTGACTAATACAGCTTTGTGTTTAGCTATTTTTTTTATTTTTATTTTTTACATTATAGTTGATTTATAGTGTTCTATAAATTTCTGCTATACAGCAAAGTGACCCAGTAATACATATATATGCATTCTTTTTCTCACATTATCCTCCATCATGTTCCATCACAAGTGACTAGATATAATTCTCTGTGATATACACAGAAACTCATTGCTTATCCACTTCAAATGCAATAGTTTCAATCTGTTAACCCCAAACCCCCCAGTCCATCCCACTTCCTCCTCCTCCCCCTTGACAAGTCCTCCAAGTCTGTCCTCCAAGTCCATGAGTTTGTTTATTTTCTGGTGGTTAGCTATTAAGTTAGTTAATTTAAACGTTCCGACGAGCCTTCATGAGCTTATGTGAGCCTGGAATTTTGAAAGAATCTAGGGGTGTAAAAATAAAATAACAAGACTTTGCTTCCTTACTACCAGAGCTTAAAATTTAGTGGAAGCAACAGCATGTGAACAATGAATAAAATGCTATATGATGATTATGTAATAATTACCTGTATGATTTAACAGCTTTGAAGAAATTCCAGGTACTCTGTAATCTTCATTCTCTCATAAAATCTACACCCAATTATGGAAGATTACTTTTGGGAATGCTCAGATTCTTGGAAGAGATTTGTCATGTCCTCCCTTCCCCCACAGCAACCCCAGTCCCAGTAGCAGGAGCAGAGACTTCAGTGTGAAGTACCCTGATGCTGTTTCCTTGTTCACATGCTGGAAAGGATCTGAACTAAAGAAAGATACCATATCTCAAGTGAAATGTTGGTGTAGAAGTCCCAGGCAGGCCACTTCTATAAGTTTGACTATTTTAGATTCCATATATAAGAGAGATCATACAGTGTTTGTCTTTTTGTGTCTGACTTACTTCTTTTGGAATAGTACTGTGTGAGTCCATCCATGTTGTTGCAAATGGTGAGCTTTTTTTTTTTTTTTTTAAGGCAGATATTCCATTGTAAGTAAATGCTACATTTTCTTTATCCATTCATTTAACATGTAGGCCAAAAGATGGGTAAAGGAATTAAGTAGACATTTCTCCAAAGATCACATAGAAATGGCTGATAGGGATATGAAAAAGTGCTCAAAATCACTAATCATCAGGGAAATTCAAATAAATAGGATATGGTTCATCTGTTAGAGTAGCTATTACTAAAAAATACAAAAGTATTGGTGAAGATGTACAGTAGAGAAAACCAGCACTGTTAGTGTGAATGTAAAATGGTACAGTCACCATTTTATGGAAATAGTATGGAAAAAAGTATGGAAGATCCTTAAAAAAATTAAAAGTGGAACTGGTATATGGTCCAGCAAATCCCACTTTTGGGTATGTATCCAAAGGAATTGAAACCAGTATCTCAAAAAGATACTTGCTTTGCTACCTTCATTGCAGCCTTATTCCCAATAGCCAAAATATAGAAAATATTTTTAAATGAATTGTTTTATGTGAAATCCTCAATTTAAAAAGGGACAAATAATATAAATCAATGTTGGTTTTTGCAGATCAACAAAAGAGGTCTACCCTTGGTATCTATGTGTGCTGACCATTGTTCTAAGCACTTTGTATGACCTGACTCTGGTGCTAGGTAAGAGTCATCTGTATGAGTAAAGGGCAGGAAAAATGGGTTGGGGGTCCCATGGCACAGATGGTTCAGCTGGCACAGATGGATCAGCTGGAACCCTCTCAGTGGAGGTTAGGGAAAGCCTGAGTACGTACTGCCTCCTCTTCTGCTGATCCAGCCCAGTGCCAGACCCATATTCTGCTGACACTCAGAATGTTTCCTCCCTCCACCTCTCTTCATCTGTTTTCTCTTTACTCTCCTCTTTTTTCTCTGGGGTTTACTCATGGGAAGTGGAAGAAGGAGCAATAACATTTTCCAATAAAAAATGCTAAGTTACAAGCTTTTGTTGCTAACTAGCCTCAGGCAAAACTCCCTGTTACAACAGGAACTTAATTAGTGAGTTGGACTTCCATTCCAAAGCTATACAGGAATCTGTAGGAACACTGTTCTCTCTTGATCTGTTGCTGCCCTGAAGCTGTCACAAAGAAAGTGTCACGGCCCTGGATTTCTGTTTCAGGAAGAGAGACCCATCAGCCAAAGGAGGATACTCTGTCCCATAACCCTATGCTGATGCTTTGGGGAGAATGCAGCCTCCAGAGAGACTCAGATCTCTAAGGGCAGAGAGAGAAAATGGTAACGCCACTGAGTGGCAGCCCATCGTACAGAGAAGCTGAGGTAGCACCCCCAACAGAGCCCAGCCCTCAAGGCTAAGATCTCAGAGATTGTGTTTGGAGAAACACAACAAGTTAAGTCCAAGCACTACATCTGACCAATAAGAGAGGGTCAGAAGATGGCATGTCCTTCACAGGATGTGAAGAAGAGTGTCCAGACTAGACCAGAGGGACTCCTCTTGTGTCCTCCAGGAAGACCTGAGGACTGAGACACTCTTTTCTACCACTCTCTATGGCTCATACACAGGGTGTCCCCCAGGTCTTGCCGTGGTTTTAAGCTTTAAGAACTGCAAAAGTGTAATGCTATGAAATTAGAAAACTATCACTTGAAAGTTGAATTATTTAAATTTCTTTTATCTTGCTTATTGTGATTTATAATAAATAGTTGTAAATATATAAATAAATGATAAATGGTTAATTTTACTTTTTCAAGGTGACAAACATTGAAGCAAAACATTACAATAAAATTTTCAAAATTCACAGAGCTCTATGAACATACAAAAATGTGAATAATTTAACTTTTAAATTATGTTTTTGTAGGCTTATAATCTTTACACTTTGTTGTTAAAACTTAAACACTACTAAGACTTTTGGGACACCCTGTTATTGTAGACCATTAAGGTGGATACTTGTTCATAGACTGGTTATTCAGTGGCTGTATTTTCAGTGCATACTATCTAGGTGCTAGGCAGTGGGAATACAACAACAAAGTAAAAAAAAAAAAGCTCTGTTCTCGTAAATATATACATTTTAAAAATGGTTCAGTACATACCATCCTTATTTCAGAGTTTGGGTTTAATCATCATCAATAAATGCTTTAGAAATTATAAATTTTAAGAATAAGAAACCTTTTTCCCCCACTTATAATTTTAAAAATTATTTCATCTTAGGGAGGGACTCATAAAGATCATAGAATAATGGAATTTGTGTCTGCATTGTTTGAATACATTTGTGCTCCACACTTCTAGTAGGCTGCCCAGCAATCCCACTACATTTCCCTAATCAACTCACCGATCACTTCATATCTCTCCTCTCTTCAGACCAGCAACCCTCCTTCCTCAGTTTACACATTTTCTTTCATTGGGAAAAAGCCAAGCAGTCAGATGAGAACTTCCATATCTCTGATATGGAGTCTTCTAGGCTACTTGGATTTGTGTCCAGATACTCCGCCTTCCCTCCCTCTCTGTGAGAAAGGCTGAGACCTGAGGCCTGGGCCCTGGGGCCCTTGGCTGCAGGGCTTCACCTGGACAAATGTCTCTTCAAGTAACAAAATGCAACGAAATCATACCGAACTAAAAATAACTGTGTGCATGTGCAAATTATGAACAATGAGATACCAAAAGACCAAAAACCCAAATGCCGCTTCTGAGGAGTCAGGAACAAAAGCAGGGTGTCAGGAGCAAAAAGGCAGGGTACTCTGCATGCACCCTGCACACAGCACCCCCAAAGGGGTGGGCAGGCTACCTAAGCCACTCCTCCAGCCCGACCCCTGGTTCCCCCTCCACCCCTCAAATTTCACCCTATGAAAGGGGCCAGCTCACCCCACCTCCTTTCAGAGAGAAAGCAAGGGAACCCGTTACTTGTTTTTGCTCCCTCATGCTACAGCACAAGTTCCAATAAAGCCTTTCCTGAATGGCTTATTTTAGCAATTTCTATTGTTCGAGGAGGCCAAGAACCTTCCTAAATAACATCTGGATGCCGAGTGGGTTGCTGGCTAAAGTGAACCCTACCACTTGTGTACTGGAAGCCTAATCCCTTTGACCTACTGAGGACTGTTCGTAAAATTTCTCCAGTCTCCTATATCAGCGTTTTTTCCTTCTCTACTGGGTCATGCCATCAGCATAAAACACATTCTGATTTCCATAAAAAAAATGTTGCCTAACTCCAAATTCCTGTCTCATTATGGCCCAGTATCTTTGCTCTTATTTACTGTAAATCTCAGAAGGGTTGTCCATACTAATTGTTTATACTTTCCTCTCATTCTCCCTTGAACACTGTCATATAAGGCTTTTGTATCTCACTACTGCCCTGAAAAAATGCAAGTCAAAACCTGACTCAATGACTAACATATAGCTAAACACAAGGGTTAATTTCCAGTCTCACACTTTTCTTTTTAGCAGCATTTGGGTCATTCAGTCATATCCTCTTTGAGGAAATCTCTTCCTCACTTGGCTTCTAGAACACATTTACCTGCTACTGCCTTCCTGCCTTCTATCTTGACTTCTCATTTTGCTCTAAGTGGTGGAACATGAGGCTGCATTTCCTAGACCTTTCTCTTCTCTCTAAACTCACATCCTAGACCCATGCTCCTAATTGTTGTGCCTTAGATGACTCATATTTGTGTTTCCAGCCCAAATGTCTCTATTAAACTTCAGACTGGTATACACAGCTGTCATCTCTACATCCCTTAGATGTTCAGTGGTCATGTTCCAGAAAAAACTTGTTCCAGAAAGTTTTTTTCCTTCCAGACTTTCCCTCTTCACTCCCTCTAATAGTAAACGGCCATTTACCAGACCACATATTTTGGAGTCAATTTTTAGTTTCAATTTTTTTTTTCATTTTTATTAAATTTTTTTTTTTCTGTAGCATATGGAGTTCCCAGGCCAGGGATCAGATCCCAGCTGCAGTTGCAACATATGCTGCAACTGCAAAAGCCAGATTTTTTTTTTTTTTTGGTCTTTTCAGGGCCACACCCGCGACGTATGGAAGTTCCCAGGCTAGAGGTCTAACAGGAGCTGTAGCTGCCGGCCTTCGCCACAGCCACAGCAATGCGGGATCTGAGCCGCGTCTGCAACCTACACCACAGCTCATGGCAACGCTGGATCCTTGACCCACTGAGCAAGGCCAGGGATTGAACCTGCAACCTCCTGGTTCCTAGTTGGATTCGTTAACCACTGAGCCACGACGCGAACGCCAACAAGCCAGATTCTTAACCCACCTTGCCAGGCCAGGGATTGAACCTGTGCCCCCGGGCTCCAAAGATGCTGCCAATCCCAATGCACCACAGCAGGAACTCCTGGAGTCGTTTTTAAACTTGATGTTTTATTTATTGTTTTCTCATTTTCAGTACTGCCACTCTTGTTAACTGTGGTCCTTGTCTAACCTTGCCCACTCCTGTACTATTAAAGTAACCTCATTAACTTCCCTGCTTCTAACTCACCACCTTACAGAACTTGTCCACAAAGCAGTCAAAACAGTCCCTCTAAAACATTAAGTCTGATCTTGACACTCCCCTGCCCAAACTACTCAAGTGGCTTCACTCAATAGCTGGGATATATTTTTGTTTATCATATGCTGCAAGGCCCTTCCTGATATAGTCCCTGTTAACTTCTCCAACCTGATTTCTCACCACTTTCTCCATCACTGTCCTTTAGCCTTCTGATCCTGCTTTTCCTCAGGATCACCCCAAGAAGCCTGAACCCTGTCTCAGGCTCTGAGTCTGGGATGCTCTTCCCCTATATAGCTTCTTGTCTGGTTCCTGAACCTCATTCTTGACTATGCTGCAATGTTGTTTCTTCAGAGGTCCTTTCTCACCAAGAAGTACCCTCCTTGAACCCAGCGTTCATAGCCTATCTTGTTACCCTGCTTTGTGTTTTTATAAGACTTATCCCTTCCTGGTATTAGATTATAGCCTGACTTAAAAAAGTATTAGTTATCTTCTCCTGTTAGAAAAGAAATTCCGTGAGAGTGGGGACTTTTTTTGTTGGCTCCATCTCCAGTGCCTGGAACAGTCCTTGAAATAGGAGGTCCTTTATCAATATTCATTGAATGAAGAAAGTAGTATAGAAAATAATTAGAGAAAATCTTATATTCATCAGCAATGTTTTCTCCCCCCTTTCCTCCTTCTATTTCTTCCTCTTCTCCTTCTGCTTTCCCTTCCTCCTCTTTCCCCTTTCCTTTTTCTCATACTTTAAAAAAAGTTCCTTTTTTTTTGATACTGAGTAAGACAAAGTAGTTATAACAATAAGGAATAATTCCCTGTTTCTTAAGGAATAACTTCCCTGAAGTGAGTGTGTGTCTGTGTGTGTTGTAGAGGAAGGAAGGGGAAGTGATTGCACATAGGGAATGGCTGAATGGAGGGCAGAACCCTGTTTTTAACTACAAAAGTGTCAGAGAAAAGGCTACAGTCTGAAGCATGGATAACAATCAAGGGGACATGCATTCTGCTTTTTTGGCTCCTTTTGTGTAGGTGTTCCTGGGGAGCCCAGCTAGGGTCAAGTCAGGGGTCAAGAGGGCTCTCTAATATTGCATCAGTATTAACACAGTCCGTAAGATGATATTGTCTTAGGACAAAGGGGCATCCATTGAGTGGATGGACAGTTAGTGCCACAACTTCTTTCCTTTCCTCTGCATCCTAAGACATAAGCTTAGCTTAGGACTAAGTGTTTCTACTCTTTGGGTGTATTAGGAAAGGTAGTGCTAAACTGTAATCTTTCCTTTATTTGTTGAGTTAATCCAGAGGACACTGAGAATTGTTTTTGAAATGATTAAATCCTGCATAATGAATAGATGTCTTAGAATTCTGTATAAATAAGGCAGATTTCTAAGGAGTGTCCCATTTCTGTTCTCTTTGCCTCCTCCTCTCAATAACAGGTCAGTTCTTTTTGCTGCTCCTGTTAAGAAGAAGTTAATTGTTGAAATTATATAGAATCATGAACTGGCCAGTTCTTTCCAGGCCATGAAAGGAAAGTTTTCACAGTCTCTGGGAAGCATTTGGTTTTCTTTCTAGGCAGTTCTGGAAAGTAAATTGGGATTAAAAATGGAATCTTCAGTGTGTGTGAAGAAAGTTCTGAACTTTTTAAAATTCATGGAAATAATTTACTTGGCTGACAGAGAATTAATTATAACAGGATTTAGTGAAGAGTGCTTTGAGTTTTGGTTCAATTAAAAAGTACCCACTGTCCTACTGAGAGTTGAGCAAATGTGTTCCCTGCATTCTGTCAGTTGACTTGTTAACTTTCTAATGGGTTGATTTTTGTCAGGCAGAGAAGCACAGAGTTTCTTCTATGTTATTTGTCTCCAGCAGTGTGCATTAAGTAGAGCCCAGTGGTATGGCTTTGAGATTCGGGGGCGGGGAGAAGCTGAACATTTATAAACATGAAGGTCAAGAAACCCAGAGTACAGAGGGTTTTGTTATTCTTTCAACATTTGTCACCAGATGCTTGCCTCAAATAAGTCTGGCTTCGAGAAATGGTTTTTAAGACTTGCTTAGATGTGACAGCTGTAAAAATCCCTCATGAACTCTGAAAAGGCAATCTCAGCCCAGCTGCTCATGTTTAGGGCTATCCAGAATGAAAATGCTGTTAGCAACAGATTCATTTCTCCCCCATCAATGGCTTTGGCAAACATTCAGTGCCAAAGATGGGACTAGGTTGTTTTTTTTTTTTTTTTGTATTTTTCCTCCTGCGTGGACTTAACAACAGTCCTATGTTCTTGACTACCCAGAGGTATGCAAAAGTAAAAATAAACCCTATGTATAATGAAAGCTGCCGAGTCCAGCACTGCAGGGCAACGGGGAATCCTGGGAGAGGGACGGCGCGCTATAACAAAACACACAAGACTCTTTTAGATTTAGAAAGTGGGGGACCGGGAGGTAGCCTGTCTCGCAGGACAAAGGCACACCTAGGCTTTAGCCCACATGACTTTTATTAAGGAATGTGATGAGATTAGTGGGCGAGGTGATGAGATTAATGAAGGTGACAAGATTAGTGGGCGAGGCAATAAGGAGGTTATAGTCTTAGTGATATCAAAGGGTGTATCCTTAAGACATAATGCAGCTATTTATAGAATAACATAGTTAATGCATAAGTCCTTTCTCTTGTCTTTGAAGGACACTCTGTACTTTAGAACTCTGTGTCCACAGATATTTGCCTTCTGCAGAGTTCAGCTCTTCCGTGGTCTCCAACAGAAAGCTATCACAGTAGACAGTAGGGACATGAATAATCTCAATTTGAGGAGGGCTGAGTTCCTATGACTGTCTTGTAAAACAGATAATGGAGCATCTAAAGAAACAAGAATATACCAAATTAATGAATTATATTAAAATGTATGCAGAATTTGACCATACATCTCATGCATGCTGAGGTACCCTTGGAGAATTTCCTTGAGATAATTAATGTAAGGTATTAATCAATGTAAGGGGTAGAATAGAGTAGTGCACATTTATTTCAATAAATTAAGTTTGTTGTACTTATTTGTAAATAGACATTTCTCTCCTATTAGATTGTCAATACATTGAGGACATGAATCATGTCTCATTATTATCATTTTCTCATACTTCATAAATTCTAACATCGTGCCATGCACCTCAGTTTTGTTTTTATTGAGTGACACATTAGGAAGTTAGAGTACTTGGAAACAACTGAAATGAAAACCATGTCAGGATTTGGGGCTGGGGATGGGGATGTGGTTACTTACTACCTGTCAACTTCATAAAATGGCCTTTTTTGCCTATGTGTACTTTACTGCAGAGCCCAAGGCAGGACCCCAGGAGTAGTTTATTACTATCTGAATCCCTGACTTTCAAAGTCCCTCTTATGTTTCATGGTTCAGCTCAAATATTACTACCTCTAAGAAGCTGACCCAGATTCCTCAGCTGAAATTAAGTTTCTCCTCTTTATTCTTAGAGCAGGATATCTCTCTTTTTTAATGATTTTAATTTTTTCTATTATAGTTAGTTTACAGTATTCTGTCAGTTTCTACTGTGCAGCAGACTGACCCAGTCACACATATATATACATTCTTTTTCTCACATTATCCTTCATCATGTTCCATCATAAATGACTAGATATAGTTCCCTGTGCTATATAGCGGGATCTCATTGCTTATCCACTCCAAATGCAATAGTTTACATCTATTAACCCCAGACTCCCAGTCCATCCCACTCTCACCCGCTTGGCAACCACAAGTCTATTCTCCAAGTCCATGAGTTTCTTTTCTGTGGAAAGATTCATTGTGCTGTATATTAGATTCCGGAGGTAAGTGATATCATATGGTTTATGTCTTTCTGTTTTTGATTTACTTCACTTAGTATGAGAGTCTGTAGTTCCATGCATGTTGCTGTATATGGCATTATTTTGTTCTTTTTTTATGACTGAGTAGTATTCCATTGTGTATCTATACCACATCTTCTTAATCCATTCATCTGGTCAATGGACATTTAGGTTGTTTCCATGTCTTGGCTTGTGAATAGTGGTGCAATGAACATATGGGCATGTATCTTTTTCAAGGAAAATTTTGTCTGAATATATGCCCAAGAGTGGGATAGCTGGGTCATATGGTAGTTCTATATTTAGGTTTATGAGGAACGTCCGTACTATTCTCCACAGTGGTTGTAGTACTTTACATTCCCACCAACAGTGTGGGAGAGTACGCTTTTCTCCATACCCTCTCTAGCATTTGTTATTTGTTGACTTGTTAATGATGGCCTTTCTGAGAGGTGTGAGGTGGTACCTCATAGTAGTTTTGATCTGCATTTCTATAATAATTAGTACTGTTGAGCATTTTTTCTTGTAGGGCAGGATATCTTAACCTGGGCATTACTGACAGTTTGCTGCAGATAATTCTTTGTTGTTGAGGGGGTGGGAACAGAGGGGGCTGTCCTGGGCATTGTGCAGTGTTTAGCAGCCTTCCTGGTAGAATTCTCTCTGTTAGATGTCAGCCACAAACAATGTTTCCAAATACTGCCAGTGTTACCTGGCAGAGGGGGAGGCTGGTGGAGGGGAAATCACTCCTGGTTGAGAATCACTGCCCTACAGCAGATTTTTGGACTGTCATTGTAGTTCTCATCACAACTCCCTTTTTCTTAGTATGTATATTTGCCTGTTAGATTTCTTAGTATATATATTTGCCTGTTAGATTTTAATCTCTTTGAATGTGTGGGGTAACTTCTGTTTTTCAGTTTTGGTAAGCTCTCTCCACTGAACCCTTATCACATTGTATTTTAAAAAAAAAATCTGCATAACAGAGTACTACAGATGTAGTGGTTTGAAGCAACACCCACTTATTAGCTCACAGTTCTGCAGATCTGAAATCTGTATCAGCTTGACTGTGTTTTCAGCTCATGGTCTTACAAGATGCTGTCCAAAATGGACTCTTCCCTGGGGGTTTGAGGAAGCTTATTCAGGATTTTGGGCAGAATCCAGCTCCTGGCAGTGATATGTCTGAGGTTCCCATTTCCTTGCTGGCTGTCAGGTAGAGCCCACTCACAGCTATTGGAGGCCACCTTCATTCTTTTTCATGTGGCTTTCTCCATTTTTAGGGCATCAAGAGCATGTTGAATTTCCCTTGTGCTTGAGATTGCTGTTTTGGAATTGTGATTCTGTGTGCTAGTCCAATTGAAGTAAATGTGGGCAGTGGGGGTTTTTAGTCTTAAGAAATGTTGTGCACGCAGGTTTGTGTGTGTGTGGTTCTTGGCTGGATGACTTGAACCTGGTTCTCAGGATAGCCTACTCTAAATTAAGTTGAAATGCCAGAACTTCCTTGATACACTAGAGAGCATGGGTCCTTAATATTGTCCATGAATCCCTCAGGGGGCCTGATTCCATTTCAGGGAATCTGCACGTTCAAGGCTATTTTCATAAAATACTAAGCTGCTGTTTTCCTTTTTCACTGTGTTGATATTTGCACTGTGTTGATAACTGACAAGAAGTGGTGGGTAAATTTCTGGCTCCTTAGTGCAAATCAAAGGGGTGGCATCAAACTGTACTAGGGGTGATTTCATTTTTCACTGCCATGCTCTTGCAATTTTTTTTAAAATCAGTTTTACTTAAGAATGCCCTTGATAAAAAAGCAAAAATTATACTTTTTTTTTTTTTTTGCCTGTAGGGCTGCCCCTTTGGCCTGCAGAAGTTCCTAGGCTAGGGGTTGAATTGGAGCTGCAGCTGCCAGCCTATGCCACAGCCACAGGAACATGGGATCCAAACTACCTCTGAGTTCTACACCACAGTTCACAGCAACACCAGAACCTTAACCCATTGACTGAGGCCAGGGATTGAACCCGCATCCTCATGGGTACTAGTTGAGTTCGTAACCCTTGGAGTCACTATGAGAACTCCAAAAACTATAAATTTGATCAAATCTCAACCCTTGAGTATATGACTTCAAGCATCAAACATAAGTATAAGGGAATAACAGGGGCTACTTTGTTCCCACAATTGTGGAAAGTCAACCATTTGTAATAAATCCCTTGTTCTTTAGGCCATTCAGTTTCTCTGATGGAAACTGATACAGAAGTGGGGGAGGGAGTTTGACATCTATCTTCAAATATTTGCATAGCTATTTTACAACGAAATAAGCTGTGTTCTTCTGTGTTGATTCAAAGACCAGAATGATGTTTTCATGATAGAAGTGAGAGGCAGGATGGGGTCTGAACTCTGGAGACAGAGTAGTTTAGTTTGGCTTAGATTCTCTCTCTGCACTCTCTCTCTGCCATTTACTTGCAGCTTTAGTTTTCTTATCTGTAAAGTGGTGTGAATAGTAGTACCCATTTTATATGATTGTTAGGAGAATTAAATGAGTTACTGTTTGGAAAGTTCTTCCAGTAGTGCTTTTTAGGAGTTCCCATTGTGGCTCTGGAGGTTAAGAACCCAAATAGACCCATGAGGATGTGGGTTTGATCCCTGGCCTCGCTCAGTGGGTTAAGGATCCGGTGTTGCCGTAGGCTGTGGCATAGGTCGCAGATGTGGCTCAGACCTGGCATTGCTGGCATAGGCTGGAAGCTGTAGCTCCGATTTGACTCCTAGCCTGGAAACTTCCATGTGCCTCAGGTGCAGCTCTAAAAAGAAGAAAACAAAACAAAAGCAAACCAAAAACAAAACAATAGTGCTTTTCATGTAGTAAGCACTGTTTAAGGTTCTGTCAAAATTTAAAAAGTTATAGGGAGATAAAATTTGCCTTTTTAAGAATTTTTGGAGTTCCTATTGTGGCTCAGAATGAATCCGACTAGTATCCATGAGGATGTGGGTTTGATCCTGGGCCCTGCTCAGTGGGTTAAGTATCCTACATTGCCGTGGCTATGGCATAGGGTGGCATCTGCAGCTCCAATTTGATCCCTAGGCTAGGAAATTTCATATGCTCTACCTGCCGCCCTAAGGAAAAAGCAAACATACAAAGAATTTTTAAATGATCACAGTTGTCCAATAAAGTAGAGGCATGCCTTGTAAAAAAAAAAATGAATTTCACTTGACCCTTGCCAGGGAGACAGCAGAGAAAGAGAAATACAGATTTGTAGTCCAAAGACTTAATTCAAGTCTTGGCTCAGTCATTTGTTAGCTGTGTCATCACAGCAGGTCATTTAATCTCTCAAAATCTCCATGTCATCATCTACAATACAATTTAGGTGAAGCAAGATGATTGAAGGTGCTTTGTTATCTGCAAAGTGCCCTATAAATGTCAGTCTTCATTATTTCCTTGCAAACTTTGAGGCAGAATCTGGTGGAGCTTGTCTTTGTCAATGACACCAGAAAAAGGATTCTTGTATCAAAGAGAAGTTTGGACCAGATGATCCCTATGGCTCTTTCCAACTTGCAGAGTTTACAAACTGTTTTTCAAGTAGCTTGCCTATTGAGATTTGTGATCATATTAACGGAATAATAAGAGAAGAACAGAATTTTTTATTTTTTTTTATTTGACAGAATGAATGAGCTGGAGCTGTACTGAATAAGGAAATTGTCAAGCAATCAGTGGGGAAGGTTAGCTGCTTCTGCATATATAATTGTCATGCTTTTAGTTGAGGCTGTTACTTATTATTTCAGAGGTCCTTCTCATTTGAAACACAGCCAGTTCCACTTGAAAGTGTGCGATTGCATCTTCTACACGAAAGTTTAGGACAATTTGACTTTCTTGTTTTCCCTCTTAGAACTTCAGATTGTTATGGTTAAAAATAAAGTATTTATCTTCAGTTTAGAAATCTAATAAAACTTTGACAGGAGTGTGAAGTGGTATAAAGCATCTTTTCAACAAACCCATCTCAATAACACTTCCTGACAATCAAAAAACCTTCAGGGCCGCTCCTTAATGACTTCTGAAGTTTTAACGGATTTGTACTAAGGATGTGAGAATGATTGGAAATGGGTTTTAAAGTAGCGCTAACTTGTTTGTTTTAAAATCCACTTCAGATTAGGATTTTGAAAAGGGTTTGAGAATATGCTTCCATTAAAATGTATAAAAAGTGATTATGATAATGAGAGCGCTGCTTGCCTCTGGTTTGAATGACTAGGGAATGGCTCCAAGGTAAAATTTTTGCAAAGGGAAAATTTTTTTGAAAAGGTTGAAAGTCAAGCTTTAGAGGAAAAAGGGTAGCTAACAGTCTATCCTCGGAGAGATGGTAATGGTCAAAGATGTGAGGTCCTGTGTATCAGGACCTAATGCAGATTCAAACAACATTGGGAAAGTTTAAAAGATGCAGTGCTTCTTAAACCCTGGGCATAATTATGAAAATTAACTAAGGGATATTTTTTAAGGTCACGATTCCAAGAGCTCAGTCTCAGAGATTCTAATTCAGTAGATCTGGAATATGGGCTAGATGTTTTTAGAACTTAAATAAATATAAATTTCCAGATGATTCTGACGATCAGTAGTGTTTAGAAGTCACTACGGTGATGTAGTCTTCGAAAGCTTAGGTTTACTCAGAAAAAAAAAATGGGGTTTACAGAGTGAATTTTATGAGTGGAGTCATTACAGGTAATCTTTAAAATTTTTTAATTTTTTTTTTATTTGGGGAATTCCCAAACTTATCCAAAGTTGGAAGACTAGTAAAAACAACCATGAAATGTATGATGTATCTGTCGCCCTGCTTGAAAAATTATTACTGTGCTGTCAATGTTGTTTCACCTGCTGTCCTCTCCTCCCCCATTAAAAAAAAGAAAAAAGAAAAAAAAACTGGAATATTTTAAAGCAAATCCCAAATATCAATATTTCTTCCCTCATAGGTAAGGACATTGATAAAGTGTCATGCTCTTATCATATCTAACAAAATGGTCAGTAATTTTTAAATCTTATCTAGCAATACCTAAGTCATACTTAAAATTCTCAATTGTCTCAAAGCTGTCACAAGAATAAGTAAGTGAGGGAAGCAGGGATTTGAATACAGACAGACTCCAGTAGACTTTGAAATCCATGACTCATAGAAAGAGGGAGGATGACATAGGCAGTCTTGATGTGCTTGAATTTTGAGTACTGGTCTTGGGGATCTTCGAGAAGTAAGAATGAGTTATCACCTCTGGTGAGACAGTTGTCAACCATAAGAAATTTAGAGAATGAGTCAGTTTCTGTGGCTTAGTTGCATTGTGCTGAGACCCTGTGACTATAGCAAATGGTCCTCTGTCCACATCTGACAGACAGAACTTAATGCAACTTGAACATGTTATTCCGGATTTGCTGAGGTCTGAGGACACTTTCTGGGAAGGAATACAGGTGCAGATTTTTGACACCAGGTTTTCTTATTAAATCTCATCTCATCTCTTCAACACACATAATTATATTGTATCTATTGAGGCTAGGCCTTTGGCCCTTGGGTTTAGGATGAAACAAAACATACTAGGTGTTTAGTATATATTTACTGAATGAAAGAATGAATAGAGTATAACTTTTATTTGGCATTCAGTACATCACAGATTAACTCTGCCTTATCACATCTATGATCCTAATTGTGAATACAGATTTCATAAAATGTTTGCAAGTCACTTAAAGTTTTAAATGTATTCAGAGAATTTACTGTTTAGAGTTATCTGGCAATGAATTCTTCCTGAAGAGAATCAATTTTATGCAATGGGAATGATATGTCCAAATAGATCTATAGGACAAAAATTTTTTTGAATATTTTTCCTTAAAATATAACTGATATACACATGTATTTTAGAGATTTAATTTTTTTTTTTTTTTTAGATAGCATCAGAATAGGGCAGTAGGAGAGGCAGCAGTTGCTAAAGGGTCAGAATGATTTAGAGGAAGGATGGAAAATGGAAAGCTTGCAAGATAATTGAGGAGGAAAGTCTCTACTGCTTTGATTCTAAAGTCCTCTGATGCTGGGCTTGAATCTTGAGTGCCCTAGTTTTCTGGGTAGAGGCTATAGTGCTTACCAATAGCTGCCTTCTTTTCTGCCTGGGCTCACAGCTGAGCACATTCCCCAGCCTTCCTTATATGTAGGTGTGGTTGTATGACTGAATTCTAGTCAATAGGATGTGAGCAAAACTGATGCCCATCACTCCTTGGTCTGAACGGTCATAACTTCTCGTGATAGTCTCCTTTTTCTTCCTCTGTCTGCAGACTGGATGCAGGAAGTCATGCCTAGAACTCCAAGGCTCCTTCCATCTTTGGTCTGCCTGCTCTGTGAGCCTCAGACGGTAGATAAGAAATAAATCTACTATGAAAGCCATCGGGATATGGCTGTTGTTTGCTATAGCAATTAGCGTAGCCTGGCTTTTATAGTTTCTGAACACTGGAACGAAAATATGGAGTTGAGCCTCTTCAGGGATTTATAGAGGTGGTATGGGAGAGTGACTTCACACATGCCCGAGCTTAGAAAACAGCAGACTTTGTGGAGTAAAGTCTAGTCACATCTCTGTTATATAATAACTGCTTCAAAGGATTGTTGTGAGAATTGAATGAAATTGCCTCTCAGAAGAGGTAACTGTTAATAAAGTTAGCTATTTTGATTAGAACTGACCTTGGAAACATTCCAGTTTATTCAAGTACATTTCTCAGTGCCTAGTATGTCAGGGCAAGGTGTTAGGAAAGGATATAAAGATTAGTGTGACAAATTTTTGCCTTAAAAGAGTCCCAGGTCTAGGAAGACAATTGAAGGGCAAACCAGTAATTACGGTACATGAAGGGCTTTGTGAATCTGTCAGCTTTTCAATCTGATGAGTATAATTTATCAAATATTCCCGTGCTAAAGATATGCATCAGTAGGTGGAATTAGAAAAAAGATTATCTTTATATATATAATATATAATATATAGACTATATATATTCTCTTAATATATATCTGTAATATTCTCTAACATATATGTTTATATATATATATTTTTTTGTGGCTGAAGCTCAGTTGGCCTGTGTATCAGTAAATGATGAAAGTTGAGGATTGGTTATTTCAGGGCACTATTTGGAGCCATGTAAACAGCTTGAGATGATTAATTTACTTGAACGGTGAATAAGAGAGCTGTGCTGCAGTGTATCCTCAAGGCTGACTTTTTAGTGGTAATTTTACTCAATTACCTCTTTTTTCCTTCATCAATTTCATCTCCACTAAGCCATCACAATATGCAGAGGAAAATGCAGGTAAGTGATAAAACATAGGATTTGGGAATCTCTCCATGCCCTCAGGGCATCTGGGATTTTTACCATGAAAAGGGCATGGCACACTGAAATGCTAACTAGCTTTCCATTTTAAAATGTTCAAGCTTGTGTGGTCTTTGAAATCAGAGAATTATCCATGAGGATAATCCTTATTCAAGAGCCTAGTAAACATTCTTTCTGACATGGGAACACATTTTTTTTTGAGCTATTAAGTTGCTAGGCACTCTGTTAGAAGTTTGGGCTCAAAGAAGAGTAAAGAAGATCCAAACTCTTAGGGAAATTCATTTACACAAATAGTTACAGTTTTATACGTGTTGTAATATTCTAATTGTCATGGTATCATTGAAGCTGGAGCCCTGTGTGACACTGTGTCAGGAGGAATGCTTGAGGGAGCCATGGCTCAGCTGCTTCTTCAAAGGAGAAGTGGAGGAGAGGGTAGCTGGCTTTGCAGGCAGTGGAGACAGGATGTCCTGATACAGGGCCATTTTAGTCACGACTTTTTGGCACCTGGGATATCTTAAAAGATGTCAAGGATCTCTGGCTCAGAGAACTAGAAGATTTTATTAAACACTTGCCGTCTACCAGACCAAGAATGTTAGACAAAGCTGCTAAGTCTAATTCAGAGAGTTTCACAAACATTTCCTAAACCCCTGAATGGTTATTTTTGCAATCCTGACTTCTTCCATTACTATAATAACTCTCCTAATGAAAGGAGCAGGAGGAGAAACGTCTGCTATTTTCTTGTCCAGAGGCCTTGTCCTCTTTATTAGTTTATGACTTATGACAGTTCAGCAAAGTGCTCTGAATATCCCAAGTTACTTAAAATTAACATATTGGTTAATTGGATGTGATACTATTAGGGGGATGGGGAAATAGTCTAAAGCAATTGGTTGGAATCAAGGACATAAAAAGGCATTATGCAAATATTTGGTTATTAAGATATTCTGCCTAGAGGGGATAAAGTTGGGTAATGAGAAATGAATGAGAATCACAAGTTTCCTATATGTTTTCGTATTAAATTTCTTTAAGAGTAATATTTGGCCTCTTTAGTAGCGTGTCTTTGCTAATACAAAGGAAGAGAAGCATAAATAAGCATTGGGTACCCTGGGGGATATGTGTTGGGAGTTTAAGTGAGGTCGGGATGAGATGGCAGAAGGAAGCCCTGAGGCCCATGAAGTGAATGGTTTGATTATAGAACACTTTGCATATAGTATGGAGTTATTTCTAATATGGGTAATAATTTGTTCCCAAACATCTATGAGAGTAATAACTTTGTTTATATACTTTTCAGGTTACGAGACAATTTCTCATTCATTATCTCACGTGACCATGACAGCAGTTTGAAGGCGGCCTGCTGACTGCCCCAGGTCACACAATTAGAGGTAGAGATGGGTCTTTCTGAAGCTTTCTCTCATTTAGTTGCTGAAAACAATCGGGATGACAGACCATGAATAGCTTGTTATCTTTGGGCTTTGAGATAATAATTGATAATCTCGTTGGTAATGAGATTTTTGAACTTGATGAAATTTAATTCTGGGGTTACTGCAGCCTGACCTAAAGAATTCAGGCCACTGACTTAAGGGGAATCTTTTTCTGCTTGATCAAGGCTTTGAAGGCTCACTGACTGGGCATTGCAGTCCCTGGTACCTCAGATATTAGTTGGGGAAAACCCAGCCACTCTGGCATTGCAGAATTTTCCCAATAGAAGTGTCATCCCCAAGCAGGTGTGAACAATCAGTAGGAGGGCTGTCAAGGACTTCAGTTATGTCTCCCCTTGTTCAGCGGGGCACAGCAACCCTCTTCTCTAGAGGGAAGAGAGCCTCCTTTACCCAGTCTTCAAAGAGAGTACCCTATTTATTTTTCCTTCATTCTTTTCTGTATGAGTTTGTAAGCTTCTGGTCTGTAATCTTAAAGTTGGTGAATTGAGCTTGAAAAGAATGCTTAGTTAGGTCTGATTTTTTTCTAGCAAGAGAGTAAACTTTTCTTTTTTCTAAATTAGTTCATTTTCAAAGTCTTAGCCCTCCAAAAGGATTGTAAATAACTGGAGTGCAAAGGACTTTTCTTCGAGATTATATTTTTCCATATTACCAATAACTCCTTTAATCCTTATATCTTGATTTTAGAAGGACTCAAATAAAACTTTGTGTCACATGGGAGCAGTGTAATGGAGTGGTTAAGATTGGGGCTCTGGAGGCAGATGGCCTGGCTTTTAAAAATTCCAGCTCTTTCGCTTGCTAACTGCATTATCTTTGACACGCTGTATAGCTCCTCTAAGCCTGTTTCCATTTCCTCAACTATAAACTGAGGATAATATTTGAAACTACCCCCAACATGATTGTTATGAAATTAAATGAGATACTACATTTAAAGCAGTTGCCACAGGGCTTGACATATGCTGATCAATAAATGTTAGGGAAAATCATCATGAATCATCATCTGCTATCTTCATCATCACCCTCAGGGATGGTTGTTGATAATGCAGTTAGACTATCTTTAACTTGTTAATTTTGATTATTTTTTCCCTGAAAAGTTCTTGGTATCACAGGGCTCTGTCCTTGGTTTTATCTTGTTTAGATAAACTTGGCATCTGTGTAGCTGGTTTAGGGTGATACAAATGTAGGAAGATTCAGAAATGTAGAGCTGATAGAATTCAAGTTTGAAATGATGAGCTAAAACTAGCAAGGATGCATTTAGTGGAGACAAGTATGTAGAATTATATTCAAATTAAATTCAAACAGATAAACATAAAATTGCCCACTAACTGGACTGAGAGATACTGGGCTGGGTGGGAGTTGGTGTAAAAAGACCTTGAGGATTTTTTTTGACAAGAAGTTGAATCTGAGATGCTGACCTGAAGCTTTTCTTTTTCTTTTTTTTTCAATTTCTTAATGAATTTTATTTCAATTATATGTGTACATAAATCATCACAAGTCAATTTGATAGCATTTGCGTCCCAAACCCTCAGAGCATCCCCCCCACCCCCCAGATTGTCTTATTTGAAAAACCAAGGTTTTCCAAAGTCTGTGAGTCACTGTCTGTTCTGCAAAGAAATTCTTTGTGTCTTTTTAGTTTCTACATGTAAGCGGTATCATTGGGTGTTGCTGTCTAATTGTCTGATTGGTTTCACTTCACATGATAATTTCTGGGTCCATCCACGTTGCTATAAATGTTGGTAATTTGTTCCTTTTAATGGCTGAGTAATATTCCATTGTATGTATGTACCATATCTTCCCTATCCACTCCTCTGTCGATAGACATTTAGGTTGTTTCCATGACCTGGCTATTGCATAGAGCGCTGCAATGAACACTGGAGTACATGTGTCTTTTCGAGTCATGGTTTCCTCTGGATAGATGCCCAGGAGTGGGATTGCTGGATCAAATGGTAATTCTATTTTGAGTTTTCTGAGGAATCTCCATACTGTTTTCCACAGTGGTTGCACCAATTTGCATTCCCACCAACAGTGTAATAGGGATCCTTTTTCTCCACACCCTC
>PVHT021183726.1:21108357-21131569 GCA_004024745.2 Catagonus wagneri | reverse complement strand
CCCAGGAGTGGGATTGCTGGATCAAATGGTAATTCTATTTTGAGTTTTCTGAGGAATCTCCATACTGTTTTCCACAGTGGTTGCACCAATTTGCATTCCCACCAACAGTGTAATAGGGATCCTTTTTCTCCACACCCTCTCCAGCACTTATTGTTTGTAGACTTTTTGATGATGGCCATTCTGGCTGGTGTAAGGTGGTCCCTCATAGTGGTTTTGATTTGCATTTCTCTAATGAGGAGCGACATTAAACATCTTTTCATGTGTTTATTTGCCATCTGCATGTCTTCTTTGGAGAACTGTCTGCCTAGATCTTCTGCCCATTTTTTGATGGGGTTTGTCTTTTTGGTATTGAGCTGTAGGAGGTGTTTGTAAATTTTGGAGATTAATCCCTTGTCAGTTGAATCATTTGCAAATATTTTCTCCCATTCAGTGGGTTGTCTTTTCATTTTGTTTAGGGGTTTCCTTTGCTTTTTTTTATTTTTATTTTTATTTTTGACCTGAGGCTTTTCTTAGGGAGCAAATAGCCCGTTAGGCTACTACCATGGGCTGAATGTTTTTATTTTTATTTATTATTATTATTATTTTTGATTTTTAGGGCTGCACCTGTGGCATATGCAAGTTCCCAGGCTAGGGTGTAAATTGGAGCTGCAGCTGAAAGCCTACACCACAGCCACAGCAACTCTGGATCTAAGCCACATCTACGACCTATGATGCAGTTTTGAGCAATGCCAGATTGTTAACCCACTGAGCGAGATCAGGCATCAAACCTGCATCCTCATGGATACTGTGTCAGGTTCTTAACCTGCTGAGCCACAACATAAATTCCTGAATGTTTGGGTCTCCCCTCAAATTCACATGTTGAAAATTATTATTTGGAGATGCAGCCTTTGAGGTGATTAATCTTGAGGATGGAGTCCTTATGACAAAGACCACAAAGAGCTGCCTTGGCCTTTCCACCATGTGAGGGCACAGCAAAAAGGCACCAGCTCTGAACCAGGGAGTGGTCACTCACTAGGCATTAAATGTGCTGGTACTGTGACCTTGGACTTCCCAGCCTCCAGAACTGTCTGTGACTGTGTGGGTAAGACTGACTGGCGTTTCTGTTGTTTATAAGCCACCCAGTCTATAGCATTTGTTATTACAGCCTGAATGAACTAAGAGAGCCACATTAATCAGAGGGCAGTGTTCGGATCAAGGAAAGTAAAAGTCCTGATGTTTATTGCCCTAGACTGAACTCACCTGAAATATTATGTATAGGTTCGCATACCTTTGCAGTCATCTTTTTATCATTTCATTAAAGGTTTGAGCTTCTTTCTTAGGAATGAATAAAGTGAATTATCAGGAAGACAGATTTGTTACATCATCTAGTACTGCTTATCATTTTGTAGTTGATGACTGGATAAATTTCAGTTTGGGGGCAACATTCTTCCTTCCATTTTCAAGAGAGATGCTTACTCTCGGCTGGACCCGAAAAGCCAGTTATGTCACTTCATTTTCTGAGTTAGCTTAATTTTCTTTTTGACCATTTAATTTCCATCTTATCTTTCCTTCATTTCTCTCTCCACCCCCCTCCCTCAAAACATTGCGTCTCTTTCCTTCCATGCTTCCTCCTGTTCTGTGTCCCCACCATGCCTGCTGCTCTAGCTCATTTGCTGCCTTTCATGATCCACTTCATCTCTTTTCCTTCAAGTTAGGGGTTTCCTTCTTACTGCAACTAGTTAGATAACTTAATTTCACCTGGGATTTTCATAGCGTAATAATGACTTGTATAATAGTAGATCTTTCAGACTGTACATTTGTTTAAAAATAGTGACATTCAGTGCTCTAGCCAAAAGGAAATGAATGGCAAGAATTTTGGAACTAGCAGGATGGTGCAAGGAACTCTTTCCTGAGGAAACTAATTATCATAGCAGGCAGTGCCTGCTGATGGTGGTAGGTAAGGCTGACTGGCATTTCAGCACCTGTGAGGTTCCTTTTTGGGTAGAGGTGAGGGCTTGGCTAGGGAGATTAGGATTTCATTGAGGGCAATGGGGACTGGGATAGAAATTTGGGTTATTGAAATTATTTGACTCTGCTTTTATCCTAAGACCAGAAAAGTCTGCTGACATTTGGATTTAATCTCACTTAGCTGGGGGTCTTCTTGAAGCAATAATGGACTAATACCTAGTCCATCATTGGTGACTATTTCAGGCCATGCCAGACCAAAGTAGGAAAAATATTACATGAGCAGAGCTTTTAGAGAGCAATTAAGCCGGGCAATTTAAGCTGCAACTTAAATAAGTTGGAGAGTACTTATTATTCTATGCATTTTTCACACCTTGACTACACATAGGGATCTTAAGTTTACATCTGTATGAGTCTCATTCTCTTCTATAGTGAGGGGAACTGAGATACCTATTTTGCAGTCATTTTTTTACTGCAGAGTTTAGACCTTGCTCTTGGAGAGCTTCCATGATTATTATTATTATTTATTTATTTATTTTGGTTAGAAATTATGTCAATTATGTCATGGGGAGTGATTAATGTCAGAGATGACTCAAATGGAAGAAATTTTAATAGTGATACTAACCAGGTTGTAATTACTTTAGTCACTGCAGAGGAAAATGCAGCATGACAATGGCTTAAAGTATGAAGCAATATATATTCACAGTTGCATGTCTTCTTTGTGCTTTAGGGAAGGGAAGCCACAGAAAGAATGATGAGAGGAATAAAGAAAAAAGTAATTTCTTCCTCTTGAGTTTCAAAATATAATTTGGGAACCTAGGGCACAGCAAGAGTGAGAGAAACGGCATGACATACCAGGCATTTGTCCTGACCTTGAGAGAGGCATAGGAGAGCTGTGGGAAAACCAGTGGGCTCTTGGGGCCTACAGTCTGGAAAACGGAACTGTGACTGGAATTCCACTTGGACAGCATGATCAGGAGCCTAGCGGAAATACAGATGTCAGCCTCAGTGGTTGCAATATGGAAGGGTAATGACATCTTGGGGCTAAGGGGATGACTTACATCTCAGGGACGGCATGTGTGGATGGACGACACTCAGGAAACAGATACCTCAAAAGCCTTTACACTGTGTAGTGTCCCCCACCTCTCTGCCCTTCACCAGGTACCACCCTTAGAGAAGAAGGAGATTCTAAATTGACTGACTTTACTCAAAACTGAAATTTTTACCCCCAGTGGAATGAGGAGTCAAGATAGACATCATGTTCAGCTCTAGAAAAACAAATATATTTTTGCATACCTGAGTTTGTTCTCTCTCCTGTTAATGCTTTAGAAAAAGCCCTGAAGGTGAATAATTGACTGAATGGGCCTTTTGCAAGCTGAAAAAAAAAAAAAAAAACACTGAAGTGCAAGTCGGAAGATTTAGATTTTAGCCTGTCTTTGTTACTGTTTGACCTTTGGCACATGATTTTGTCCTTCTGGGCTTACCTGTCTCCATCTGGGGAGCTTGCCTGGAACGGAGCTTCCTAACCTAGTGGCTGAGGCCCTTTGGTGAAACTGAGGCATTTTTCTAAGGCATCTTGAATCTAAGTATGAACCAATCATTATCTGTAGATGGAATAAGTAATATGTCTTTTTATATAAATACTACTAATTTTTCAAATATTTGTAGATCTAATTGTGTTTCATAAAATGTACTTAATTCATTTCAAGCAGTACTGATATATATATATATGTGTGTGTATATATATATATAATTTTTTTTTTTTTTTTTTCTTTTTAGTGTTGCACCCACTGCATTTGGAGGTTCCCAGACTAGGGGCCAAATTGGAGCTGTAGCTGCCAGCCTACACCATAGCCACAGTAATACCAGATCTGATCCTCATCTGAGACCTACAGCACGGCTCATGGCAACGCCAGATCCTTAACCCACTTAGTGAGGCCAGGGATCGAACCTGCGTCCTCATGGATGCTAGTTAGATTTATTTCCACTGAGCCACAATAGGGACTCCATACTAAAGTAATATTTTTGTAATTATCTCAAACAATATAAAATTTGTAGCCTTATTTAGAGTTATAGAGAAGTCCCTTTAGCCTAGACTTTAGCCTAAAATGCTGTTTGTTGGCTACAAGTCTATATGGGGCTTATGCTAACTAGGGGTCAATATTACATGATTATTCTAGAAATGGTTGATCCTAACACTCTGACAATGGTGCTAATTGATTGATTTCAGGAATGTAAAGAGTGATAAATAGAGGAGATGTTTTAATTACTGCATTCAAATAATCTGTCTTTTCTGATATTGAAAAGCCCCTCTATCTGTGGGAGAGACTAACATTAAAAGCCTAGGTTTAAATCTTGCTCTGTCTATAGCCAGTGTGACCCTAGCTGAATTAACTGACTTTTCTGAGCTGGTTTACTCCTCTTTAAAATGATAAAATATTAACCTCACAGGAATGTTGTGAAGATAGAATAAGATAAACTGTGAGCCCATTATGTAGTCTAGCAGAAGGAAAGGATTCAAAAATTATTAGTTTCTCTTATGCTTCTGTGGAAACCTTATATAAAGGGGTAAGCAGTAGAAGTCTGCTTACATATAAAAAAGGGTAATTTAAACAATAAATTAGCAATTACTGTCACATGTTCACTTGTTACCTTGTCCAGGACTGGGTTGGAATCGCTGCATTCACTGCAGTCAGTGAGCAATGCAGTTTGACCACCTAGAAGGCAGTTTCGGCAGTGGACCCTGTCTCTCTCTGAAGCTTGGAAGAGCTTTCACCTGTTTCATCCCACGTCTTCCTTTCTTTCTGAACAAGCACCGAGTGTATTGTTCAGTAGTTTCCATTCAGCTGCTGCCAAGCATGAGAATCCTGGAGGTGCTCTCCATTGTCAGATCTTAAAGTGAATGGAGCGAATGTGCTCTCAAAATAATTTATTTTGAATGCATGCTCCCTTTGGTAGGGAAAGGAGGCACAGATGGCTGAGTCAGGATGTGTGCCAGTTCCTTCCTCATGCCAGGCCTCCAGTGAATCCAGGTTATAGGAGAGGATCTTTAGGAGAAGAGTGAAGGCTGAAAGAACTCAGCACTTGTGTGATGCAGTTCCTGGGCCACCATTAAAAGCCTCAGTTTTGGGTAATCAAAAGGTTTCCCGTCAGAGATAATGCTGGCTTCTCAAGTATTTGTTGCATTGCAGACTGTGAATAACAGAAATTAGTTTCTGTTTTTTCCTTCAGGAACTGTTCTATTAGAGAGAGTGGCTTGGATGAGAAGAACCAGTGGCTGGGATACCGGATTGTTCACCCCAGCAGTAAGCTTGTCAGGATGTAGGTTTCTTGATTTCACCTGCTTTCCTCCATCTTGCCCAAGCCAAGCTGTTGAGGTTGCTGGCTGGATACCATTCTCTGAAAATCTCTTAAAAGTTGTTTGAGATTTCCTGATCTTCTGATTTGGGGATCCCCAAACAGCAGCTTCCTTGTTTCCAAATGCTTCATTTATTCCTAAACATTGCTGAACTCCCACTAACTTAGCTAAATTCATTCAGGTTTCAGGGAGCAGAGAACCTCAGTTTATCTACAGTGATGGCGATGGGGGTGTTGTTGTGGGGATACATGAGCAAGAGAGAAGATAGAAAGGCTTCTTAGGAGCCAAGCAGTTGGCCTCAAGGAGCAGAAGAGATGTTTCTGATTTAAGAGTAGCTCTAGGTGTCTGTGTTATTTTGCTAGGGCTGCATTAACAAAGTGCATCAACTGGGTGGCTTAAACAATAGAAGTTTATTATCTCACAGTTCTGCAGGCCAGGAGTCCAGATCAAGTTTTGGTGGGGTTGCTTCTTGTGAGGACAGTGAGGGAAGTTCTGGTCCATGTCTCCCTTCTAGCTTCTGATGCTTTGCTGGCAGGTGTTGTCATCCCATTACTTAGCATGTAACCATATCACCCCTTTTCCTTCACGTGGCCTTCTCCCTATGTGTTTCTCTCTCCACATTTCCCATTTTCATGAGGAGACATATTGGATTAATACCCCACACTAATAACCCAATTTTAACTTGATTGCCTCTGTAAGGACCCTGTATCCAAATAAGGTCACTGAGAGTAAAGATTTCAACGTACACATTTTTAGGCAACAAAATATAAGCTATAATGGTGTTTAACAGTCACTCTTAATCATCTTGTTCTCTCAGACTCAGACTCTTTTCTTACCTGCTGGAATCTTTTGGGACTTTTCAAACTCTCTGAAATCTTATTAGTTTAATTCCTCACTGTGTGGTGTAGAGCATACTGTCAGGCCAGGTTCTCCTGTCAGCCTACTCCTTGGACTTCAGCTGGCCTCAGGGCTGACCCCTGGGCCAATCATCCTTGGCCATGATATGGGTCTCATGGAGGACAGATGGAAGCCTATGTAGAAATCTTCTCCCATGACTATTTTTCTCAGAAGGAGGCTGTGGACAGGAGGACATGCCTAGCTTTCAGAGTGGCCCTGTGACTTGCACTGTGCCAGGCCCCAAGAGTTCAGAGAGAAAGATATCTTTCCTCTTTGGTACATTCTTTGCATAGGTATGCTAGGCACTGGGCCTATATAAGGGAGGAAATCTCTGGCCTGGACAAATTTGATTTCATGATTCTCCTGACTGTGAGAAATTCTTCACAGAGCCATCACTATGTTCAGAGGCTATTGGTTTACTAAAAAAAAAAATTAGGGAACACCTAAAGAAGTAAGGTTACAGGTATTGCTATAGAGAGGTTTATGAATAATTGCTTTTAACCCTTTCGACTCTTTATAAGGTAATTGCAGTTTTATAAAGATATTACTCACTAGGCAGTCCAGTAAAGAAACACAATCTTAGGAAGTTGCATGGTGACATAACGAGTTAAGGATCTGGCATTATCACTGCTTTGGCATGGTTCAGTCTCTGGCCCTGGAACTTCCACACGCCTAGGGTGCAGCCAAAAAAAATAATAAAAAGTAGGAGTTCCCATTGTTGTTCAGCAGGTTAAGAACCCGACTAGTATCCATGAGGATGCTACTTTGATCCCTGGTCTCCCTTAGCGGGTTAAGGATCTGGCATTGCTACATATGAGTAGGACTATATGTGCCTCGAATCTGGCATTGCTGTGGCTGTGGCGTAGGCTGGCAGCTGCAACTCTGATTCGATCCCTAGCCTGGGAACTTCCATATGCCATGGGTGCAGCCCTACGAAAAAAATTAATTAATTAAAATTAAAATTAAAATTAAAAATAAAAGAAACACAAGCTTATGAAGTTGTATGATGACCGTCTTCTTAGGTCTGTCCTGTCATCGTATTTAGTGCCCACGACTGATCTCCATTGAGGATACTGTCGACTAAAAAAAATCCACAATTTGAAATTTGAGAGTTAGGTTTTATTTGGGGTGAAATTAGGACATAAGCCTGGGAGACTGCATCTCAGGGAGCCCTGAGAAACCCCTCCCCAGGCAGTGAGGGGGGGAGCTAGGATTTATAGGAGACTTTGCAACAAAAGGCAGGGAGCAGGAACAAAAGAGGCCTGGGATCACTGAAATCATTCCTTTGATAGGCACCTCCACTATCCTGAGTTTTCACAGCCTGCAGGACTTACTGGCTCTGCCCCTTGGAGGTGACTGCATTCAGATGACCCTGGCATTCTTTATTTTATCCTTAACTACTGACCAGACTGAAATAACACCCAAGGAGGAAAAGGGGGGGATATCAGGATTCGATAAAGGTGAGGGGAAGGTGCACGCAGCCTACACACATATTACAAAAGTTTGTTGCTGATCTCCTGAAGGTTACTACCAGTCACAAGGAGCAGACCTCACCAGGAAGGATTTTAGTGTTTTTCTGGATATGCAGAGATGCAAGAATTGGGCACATGAAATCTTCTCCTAAAAATAACTGACTATCTGAAGACCTGTTCTTCTTCCAGTTTTCCCAGAGTACAGAGTGCCTCACACCTGATGTTCACCCTGAGCTCTGCTCGGGGGTGTTTTGGGTTGGGCAGCTGAAGTACCTCATAATTTAATCCATGTAGAGGCTAATGGCAAGTGCCAAACTTCAGTTCACAATACTGTCAAATGTCTAAAATTCAGGAGCTTTATGAATGTGACTCCAGACTGAATGGTGTGCCAGTCTACTCTAAATTTACTCCTGTTTCTTTCTTAGAAAGGATCGGAGGCCAGGAATATAGGCTCTGATGGGAGTTAAAGTTACTTGATTCTATACGGGTTCTAATTTCAACTCGATTAAATTACATGTCAGAGAGTTCTATTTTGTCTCCACAGATTAAGAACCCGGCCAGTATCCATGAGGATGCAGGTTCAATCCCTGGCCTCACTCAGTGGGTTAAGGATCTGTCATTGCCTCAAGCTGTGGCGTAGGTGGCAGATGTGGCTCAGATCTGATATTCCTGTGGCTGTGGTGTAGGCCAGCAGCTGCAGCTCAGATTCAACCCCTAGCCTGAGAACTTCCGTATGCCTCAGTTGTGGCTCTAAAAAAAAAATTACGTAAGTCAAGTAGCCTACGTTCCATGTACAAGTTCCCTTTGACTGTAAAGGGATTGTTAAACACCTTCTGTGATACTGCCCCAGGCTCCCAGGAGAATACAGAACTCACTGAGGCAGAGTGTTGCTTCTGAGAAGCTCTTAAGTCAGTATAATCCCTTGGTGATAATCACTTTATATTGTGAGTCTTTCATTTCTCAGATCTGGGCAGTAGGCATCTGGGTAGTACTGTCCACAGCCCTTGCACATTGCTGGCATTCCTCCATGTGTATTGATTCTAGAATTCCTCAATTTATAGATTTTATGGTTTTCATTTTCCTTTTGAAAATGCTAGCCATTTAGCCTTCTTGTTGCATCAGCAGCATTGCCTAAGGTTTCTGTGGCTCAACTAAGCGTAAAAACTTTTTAACAAACATTTACTTCCGTAATTTTCTTCTCAGTTATTTTCAATTTCACACCCTCATTTCTGTTTTAGAAGCAAGGTGATTTATGAGGAGTTCATAGACAATTGATTTCTTGAGATCTGAGTGATCCTTGGCAACAGATGTAGGGTTTTGCTCACTAGTTACTATAGGGTCAAAACAAAACAAATAGGAAGGCCTTACTTGAGAGGGGTTTTATTTATCTGGGTTTGACTGATCAGATAAAAACGGTTAATTTAGTTGTTTTCTTTTTGGAACAGTAGAATTCACCCAGATACTCCTGGTTCAAGACAAGACTTTTCTGGTTTGTTTTTGAAACAGTCACCTTTCTATATGAGAGGAAATTATAAGTTGGAAGGGCCCTTCCTCTATCTTTCCTTTGCTATCTTTGTGCTATTTGAGGGCTTAGGTCCTATTCTTTTTTTTTTTAAGTGACTTCTTCCTGCAGATTTTAGAAATTTAAGACTCTTGAGATATAAAACCAAAAGATAGCTTAGACATCTCTTGCTTTGCTTTCCTACTTCCTCCTAATCAGAAGTACCCATTGCTACCTAGAATTCTATGGTTTGAAATCTTTAAATCTATCAAAAATTCATTATCCCTGCAAAAATACTTTTTTCCCCTCAAAGAGACTTTTTAGCTAACTTTATAGTAATATTTGCAAAAATGTCAGCTGTTTCACTTTCAAGAGAAGAAACTTCCGGAAGATTTACTTTGATGCCGTGGATTGGATGGAAAAAAAAGAGGAAACCGTTATGGAATTAAGTTGATTGATTTTCTAGTTGAAGCACCTGATAATTCTGTTATAAAGCTAGTATCATCTGTGTGCAAAGCTTTTTTTCTGCTAGTGGAACCAACACCTTGACAGCTATTACTTATTTTTTTATGTGCACAAGAAAATTTGAAACAGAAAATCGAGAAACTTAATTTAAATAATTTTTTATTTTAAAAAGTCATGCTTTACCTAGTAATATATGATATGTAATGCACTTCATGTGCCTATATTTGTTGAATAAACTTTTCAATGATCCTCTTAAGAGTACTACTAACCTTTGAAGAGAATTCATGTACTCTATAGCAGGACTGCCTTAAACTCAGTTTCCTCATTGATTTCTCATACATCTAAGCTATAAATTCTCACAGTTGTGATTGAACCCTCCTTCTCAAGGCCTGGCAGCTTTGTGTATTTTGCAGACTTAAGCAGAGGTCATGGGAGTTGTTCAATCACTGACTGATCATTGCCAGCAGCAGCATGAGATTCTTCTACCCCCATACCTTGGCTGGAAGGAGGTACCAGTGCCTGGTTGCTAGTGGCAGAGCACACCTTGTTTTATCAGTGGGTACTCTGTCTTTACCCTGAAACTGGACTGTCTGTAAAGGGTCAGAAAAATAGATGAATTATCAGTGGTCATCTTTCAGATATAACAAGATATTGAAATGCTTATGAATTTTTTAATCTATTTATTAAATCATCATTCAGGTTACACACCTGTTAGAGTGAGGGCTCTGCTTACTGCACATGTGTCTCATACACTAGGCTGGACCATAGCGGAAGCTGGAAGCACAGAGTGGAAATCTATTGTACTCATTTCACATTTCAGAAACTACAACTATTAATGACAGCTGCATGGAAATCAGTGAAACTAGAACACACTCTCACACCATGCGCAAAAATAAACTCAAAATAGTTTAAAGACCTAAACATAAGACACCATAAAACTCCTAGGAAAAAACAGGCAAAACATTCTCTGACATCACCAGTACAAATATATTCTTAGGTCATTTTCCCAAGGCAGTAGAAATAAAAATAACAAATGGACCTAATCAAACTTACAAGCCTTTGCACAGACGAGGAAACCATTATATATAAAAAAAAAAAAGACAACCTAAGGAATGGGAGAAAATAATTGTAGACTATGCAACCGACAAGGGCTTAATCTCCAAAATATACAAACAACTCGTGCAACTCAACAATAACAGCAACAACAAAACCAATCCAATTGAAAAATGGACTGAAGACTTAAAGTAGACATTTATCCAAAGAAGACATATAGATAGCCAACAAGCACATGAAAAAAAATACTCAACATCACTAATTATTAAAGAAATGCAAATCAGAACTACAAGAAGGTACCGCCTCACAGTGGTCAGAATGGGTATCATTAAGTCTACAAATAACAAATACTGGAGGGTTTGTAGAGAAAAGGGAACCCTCCTATGCTGTTGGTGGGACTGTAAGTTGGTACAACCACTATGGAGAATAGTATGGAATTTCCTCAGAAAACTAAATATAGAGATACCATATGATCCAGCAATCTTACTTCTGGGCATATATGCAGACAAAATTATAATTCACAAAGATATATGCACTCATGTGTTTGTAGAAGCACTATTCACAATAGCCAAGACATGGAAACAACCTAAATGTCCATAGACAGATGAATGTATTCAGAAGATGTGGTGCTTATACACAATGGAATACTACTCAGCCATAAAAAAGAATGAAAAACGCCATTTGCAGGAACATGGATGGAACTAGAGATCTCATACCAAGTGAAGTAAGTAACCAGAAAGAGAAAGACAAATACCATATGATATCATTTATATGTGGAATATAAAATAAGTCACAAATGAACCTATCTATAGAATGGAAACAGACTCAGGGACATAGAGAATAAATTTGTGGTTGCCAAAGGGGAGGGAGGAGGGAGTGGAATGGACTCGGAGTTTGGGGTTAGTAGATACAAACTATTACATTTAGAATGGAAAGGCAATAAGGTCCTACTTTATAGCACAGGGAGCTATATAGCCAGTCTTTTGGGATAGATAGTGATGGAAGATAATATCAGAAAGGGATTATATATTTATATATATTTAAATATATATGTATATATGACAGGGTCACTTTGCTGTATAGCAGAAATTGGTACAACATTGTAAATCAACTATATTTTAATAAATAAAGCATAAAAATTAAAAAGGAAATACAAATATTAAGGATAATACTTTTATTATAAGATGAAAACTCTGGAATAATTCCAAATCATTTTAGCAAACTCAGGTTTGGCTGCTTGCCACTCAAAAACCAATAATTCGAGAGGCAGGTGTCAGTAGAAAGGAAAGATGCTTTAATTACAAAAGCCAGCAATGTGAAGAGAAGGGGGACTGCTGTCCTGAGACCAACGTGTCTGATTCTGCTCAGCCACAACAGTTTTAAAGGGCAAAATGGGGGAGTTTCCTTTGTGGTGCAGCAGAAATGAATCCAACTAGTATCCATGAGGATATGGATTCCATCCCTGGCCTTGTTCAGTGGGTTTAGCATCTGGCGTTGCCATGAGCTGTGTTGTAGGTTGCAAACAAAGCTTGGATCTCGAGTTGCTGTGGTTGTGATGTAGGTAGCAGCTGCAGCTCTGATTTGGCCCCTAACCTGGGAACTTCCATATGCTTCAGGTGCGGCCCTAAAAATAAAAAAATATAAAAAAAATTTTTAAAGATAAAAAGGGGGAAGAATCTCTGAATCATCGAGGCAGGAGATTGGTTCTGTATCATTCTCCATTGTGTGCAGACTGGCTGACTCTCTCTTTAGATGTTATCTTGCCTGTATGATCTGCCTGCAGGATTTGCTAAGGGGGCTATTCGGGGCAGAGAGCTAGTCATTTTTTTAAACTAATTCTTACATTTTTTTAATCGAGTAAAAGAGTCAACAGGTTTGGCAAGGCATGGTATGCATTCAGTAGAGCCTAAGCCAGGCATTAGGTTAAACTACCTAGTGATCTCATTTCTGTAATTAGATTCTTTTAGAGGGGAACAGAAATGGGCAAACAGGAAAGGGGCAAAAGAACTACCTTCAATCAGACTGGAAACAGATATAAACAGGGAAATGGGTGTAGAATCAATTGCCCTAGGTATAACAGATATGATATAATGGCTCCTAGCATGGATGTGCAATCTCTTACCTTAATTTGGACCTGAAACTGGTGGTAGAGTTGTGCCAAGGGCACCATACTAATAGGATAAATGCAAACCCTACCCAGCAGCCCCAGTCTGGAACTTAGAATGAGCTCCTTCAGTTCATAGTCACCTCCCACTGGTAGTGTGTCGGTAAGTGTTTAACAACTGGCTGGGTCAGGAGAGAGGGAGAAGGAAGCTATGATTTGTGTTATTTGCTGATTTCTATGGTGTAAATACTTTCACCACTGCTACTTTCAAAGCTCCTTTCTTGACAGTTGCCAGACTTGAAGTTGGCCAGGGTGCCTGGTTGCGTTCTGGTTCACCAAAGCTGGAAGCTCTCTGAGCCCTGTTTTGGGGGGTTTTAATGGAGTCTTCGTTACAGAGGCATGATAGATTATCAATCATTAGTGATTGATTCATCCCCTTTCCCCTCCTGGGAGGTCAGGGGAGTGGGCCGAAATTTCAGTCCTCTAATTACAAGGTTGGCTCCCTTGGCACCCAGCTCCCATCCTTAAAGTTGTGGTGAGGGTCATGTCATTAACATAATGAATGACACCTTCTGCGCTCCTGCCTAAGAAGTCCCAAGTGTTTTTAGGGACTCTGTGCCAGGAACTGAGACAAAGAACAAATATATATTTCTTACTTTAACTCACCATGTCACACATACTATTTATGTTCATAGTATATGCTGAGCCAAAATATACTATCTAAACCTTGAGCACTTGTGTAACTCTGTTACCCTACCCCCCACCCTGGTCAACATCGACGTGAAGAAAATCCTTATAGATTAAGATTTCATTTGCATCTCCTATCTTCCCAAATTATACAGTGACGAAATGATTTCTAAGGAATTATTGTATACAGATTTTAAGGCCTAAACTGTTTAAGCCGCAGAACACTTAAGTTGTATTCCAGACACCACAGGGAAATTTTCAGTGACTTGGGGAACCTTAAGTGATACACCTTGATAATATGTGAGTCTGTTCTTGTGTATAAAAATAGAAAACTTGTGTTTTTATGCATCAGTTGTAGATATTGTTCTGCACCATTTCCTCATAAAACAGGATGTGCCTTATGCTAATTTGACATGCATATTTCAATATCGTTTGGCAAAAGGAGCAGAGATATGATGATGTCAAAAAAAACCCCCTCAACCTTGGGGTTACCACATTCTCCAGTGGTTTCTTTAATTACATATTTATGAAGTGAGACTGTCCCAGGAAGAACAGAAATTGAATATACCAATCAGGAAGAAGATGCTCAGAACAACTGTGGAACACCGAAAGTAAATAAATAGATCAAAGCGACCAGCACCAAAACAAAAAGGGCTTCATGGTTCCATCACAGCAAGCTATGACAAGTTAGTATTCTATCTTAAAAATGGATGGAAATTGAAATCAGCAGAAGTGAGTTTTATGACCATCAAACACTGGTGGACATTTATTGTTGGGTGTTACTGGGTTTTGACTTTAAAAAAAAGTACAACCTGAAAGTTGAGGGTTACGTTTTATTTGGGGCAAAATTAGGACTTAAGCCCGGGGGACAGCATCTCAGGTAGCCCTGAGAAACCGCTCTGAGAAGGCAAGGGAGGAGCTAGGATATATAGGAGTTTTTGCAACAAAGTGTGGGTAGTAGGAGCAAAATAGGTCTGGGCTCATTAAAATCATTCCTTTTGATCTCGGAGAGACAGCAGTGAGTGAGGGCTTGGAGTGAGATCTTAATTTTCTGCTCAGGAATTGAACCTGGGCAGCCTGGATGAAAACCAGGAGTCCTAGCTATAAGACTACCTAGAGGCTAGAAGCAAAATTCCCCTTATTTCCACACACACACACACCACCCCCCTTGCTAGCAAGAATGTTTCAAGGAGACAAAAACTGTAAAAACAGGTATAAAGTTATTGTTAGAGTCACAGTACAACATAAGGGAGAGCACACAGGGAAGCAGTTTATTTATTCAAGTCAGAAGCAAAGAAGCAATACACACCCTAAAGAGGAGTGCAGGTGCAGGCGTCCCCCTGAGTGAGGAAAGCACCAGAGAGGTGGTTTAAATCATTTATATAGGACAGTTCTTCCGGATCTTTGTTTACATTTAGCCAATTGTCTTGTTTTATTTCTTACACCTGACTGGACACAGGACCCTCCCCAATATGAGTGCACATCTTTTGGCCAAGACGGATTCCAGAGCAAAGGGGGCTGGAACAGTATCAAGACTTATTATGGCCTGGTACCCCCTCCATTTTTGACCCCTAAGAGTCTTACTGCGCATGTGTAATTGGGGAGGTCTCCTTGACCCCAGGAGTGATTAAAGTGGTCATCTTATCTTTCTACTCCAGCAGAGCTCAGCTCCTGCTATTAATTTTTTCCTTGAAATGTCAGTTACAAGGCACAGTTTACTTGGTCTAACAAGTCCCATCCGTTCTCAGCCCAGGGGCCCGTCTACCTGCTACCTGAGTTTGATATGCAACTCAGCTATTGGCCAGTGTCCTGAGTTTTAACAGCACTTGGGGCTCCCTAGCTCACCCTTGGAGGTGGCTGCATTCGCGGATGACTGTGAAATACCGCCCCAAAGAGGCAGGGGGAAATAATGTCAGTGTATATGATAAAGGTGAGGGAGAGGTGCGTGCAGCCATGCACACATTTTACAGAAGTTTGTTGCTGGTCTCGTGAAGATTACTACTAGTCACAAGGAGCGGACATCACCATGAAGGATTTTAGTGTTCTTCTAGATATGAGGAGATGCAAGAATTGGGCACATAAAGTCTCCTCCTAAAAATATCTATCTGAAGACCTGTTCTTCCACCTTTCCCAGAGCAGAGTGCCTCATTCCTGATCTCCATCCTGAGCTCTTCTCAGGGCAATACTGGAAAGATGTTATTGGAATCTGGATTCTTGTTCACAGAGCCGAAGAGTGAACTTTGACAACACACAGGTGGCAAGCAAGCAAAAGTCTATATTACGGGAAAGCAAATAGCTCCCAGCACAGACACTGGGAAGGGGGAGGAAGAGTCCCCCTTCTCTAATCCTCTCAGGAGGTTTTATCTCTTAAAGACAAAGGTACCAGCGTGGGCTCCTGATATCAGTTCTTCTCCTATTGGCTTTGCCCAGCCCCTATATTGGGCCTCATCCAATAGGGACTTTAGAGTTAGGGTATGTTCCATAAGTGTGATCCTTTTGCTTTTCTTTCCCCTAGACTTAGACTCACCGCTCTTTACATTCTTTTGCTACCAGTCAAATGTATAGCTCACCTTGACATAAAACAAGTATGCTTTCAATAGTTAACCTGCCAACAAGCAAGGCCTCTTTGTCTCAATTTGTTTTTATAAATCTTAAACCATGGACATTAATTAGGGACTATATCGAAGCCCGTGTTCTTACACTAACTACCTGAATTATTATCCTGCCTCAAGGGGTGCTGCAGGTCAGCAACTACAGTGGCTCAAGTGCCAAACTCCCGTTCATTTGGGACACACTAGTCATGAAGAGAAGATAAATGAATCAAAGTCCTACTCAAGGAATTTTTCCTGACCTTTCCTATGTAGGAATTGCCTAACCTCTGTTGTTCAGTTATCTTTCCCATTCCCTAGTTAGTTTTATAGTATTCCCTTTTGGTGTATAATGTAGTGTGAACTAAAGTTTGCCACTTGCCATCAGCCTCTACATGGATTAAATTATGAGCTGCAACTCCGCCTGAGCAGAGCATAGAGTGAAAATAAGGAGTGAGGCGCTCTGTACTCTGGGAAAACTGGAAGAACAGGTCTTCGAATAGTCAGATATTTTTAGGAGAAGATTTTATGTGCCCAATTCTTGCATCTCTGCATATCCAGAAAAACACTAAAATCCTTCCTGGTGAGGTCTGCTCCATGTGACTGGTAGTAACCTTCAGGAGATCAGCAACAAACTTTTGTAATATGTGTGTAGGCTGCGTGCACCTTCCCCTCACCTTTATCGAATCCTGATATCCCCCCCTTTTCCTCCTTGGGTGTTATTTCAGTCTGGTCAGTAGTTAAGGATAAAACAAAGAATGCCAGGGTCATATGAATGCAGTCACCTCCAAGGGGCAGAGCCAGTGAGTCCTGCACGCTGTGAAAACTCAGGATAGTGGCCCTGATGGTGGAGGTGCCTATCAAAGGAATGATTTCAGTGATCCCAGGCCTCTTTTGTTCCTGCTCCCTGCCTTTTGTTGCAAAGTCTCCTATAAATCCTAGCTCCCCCCTCATTGCCTGGGGAGCGATTTCTCAGGGCTCCCAGGCTTATGTCCTAATTTCACCCCAAATAAAACTTAACTCTCAACTTTCAGATTGTGAATTTTTTTAAGTCCACAGTAGTATTCTCTATGTGTACAGAGAGGCTTCCAACAGCTTCATATATACAAGCGATTCTTCCACAGAGAAACGATTTATTGTGATGATTTTTATGTTGTTAAAGCTAGAGCTGAGACTGTTTTTGATCTACTCTGTAGCTTTATCCTATGAAGAGCATTCTTTCTTCCAATGTCAGGAATCTTTACTGTCAGTAGGACCTGCCCCTCCCCAGATTTATTTTTGCTTTTGTATGTTCTATGAGAAGGAGAGAAAAGGGCCACTTTTATTGTCCCTTAAACCTCCCCTGTTGATAAGCTATAATTTTTCACTCTGGGGTAGTCAGGAAGGGGTCGAATCTTTGTAATACCTTTTTCCTTGGGAGCATAACCACTTTCAGGGTATTATTCACAATTTTAATGGGGTGGGGAGCATATTTTTTCTTAATTTATAGAGTCTGCATGGCTATTTTGGAGGCTATGTAACAAGTGATTATTAACTCAGAGGTATTATTTGCCTGTTCACGGAAGGTCACTTTTGCAATACAATATCATCAAAATGGCTTAAAGGGAAGTTAAGGGAAATGCTGAATATGTAACAGATGGGATACAGAAAGATAAGTGAGCTCATCTAAAGTACAGTGATTAATAACCTCTGTTTAGTTTTCTGCCTCTTCCAGATGATGCCGCACAGGAACGGAGGTGGTGGTGGTGGTGTGTGTGTGGGGGGTTGTTGACAGTGAGGGAACCAAAAAGAGTATATGCAGAGTTGAGCCTGATTTTTCAATGTGTTTAGTTTCTTGTGGCTTGTTTTGCTAACTCAGTGCCTCTTCAATTTGACTGATAGACTCATTGCATTAAAACTTCAAAGACGTCTTTTTTCAGCAGCAGAATGTCCTAAAGGAAGTTCAACTTAATTGCCTTCCCCTGAAAAAGACCCTGAACTGAGTGATTGTTTGATGGTCCTGGAAAGAAATATTTGTTTCATCGAAGTTTGAATTTTACCCTTAAAACCTAGATTTGATGGTGTGAGGAATGGCGTGTCTTCTGTTCTTTCTCCCTGGCTGAGTTATAGAGCATTATTAGGTGTTCATTAGACTAACATGAAGGCAGATAGCACCAGTTATAGAACCCATGACTCATTTTTAAATTTTGTCTGTTCTCTTTAGCTTACTACCTAAATTACAGTCTTTCTTGTGACAAGAAGCTTGAAACTCTGAAACATTAGATATCAAGATTTATGACTTAAAAATGTTAAAGCTCTTTTCTTTTCTTCAGATAATTGTTGAAGCCAATAACCAGCCTCTTGACTTCGATATTCCTCATCAGTTGCTTTGGGATATCCTTTATGCCAGTTGACTTACTGAATCCTTTCAACATCATTGCCAGGTAGACATTACTTTCATTTTACAGACGAAGAGGTTAAGGCTCAGAGAACCAGTAAACAATGGAGGCAAGAGGGAGGCCTGTTCTTGATACCCGTCTGCCTTCCTATGGTGAAAATGAGTGAATTAAAGCTGTGAAACCCTGTGAATCAGAGAAGAGGACAAGATTTTGACAGACAAAATCGATGATGGGCATGGGGTGCCCGTCCCAGGTTACCTATGCTTAGAGGAGGAATACAGTGGCCATTTATTTTCACCTTAGCTATTCAAGTTATTCTGAAATAGAGGGGACCACAGCTATCTTTAGGGGATATTAGAGATCTAGTAAAAAATAGGAGCTTGTGGAGTTCCCACTGTGAAGCAGTGTGTTAAGGATTAGTGTTGTCTCTGAGGTGGTGTGGGTTTGATCACCAGTGAGGGTTTGTTTGATCCCTGGCCTGGGGCAGGTTAAGGATCTAGCATTGCCACAGCTGTGGTGTAGGTCACAGCTGCAGCTCAGATTTGATCCCTGGCCTGTGAACTTCCATATGCCACAGATGTGGCAAAAAACAAAACAAAACAAAACAAAAAACCCAAAAAACAAAAAAGCAAAGCAAAATAAAAATGTGATCTTGTGATTGGACTGCATGCATTTTCTTTCTGAAAATCTCTTTCCTCTTATATTTTATGTGAGTTCTACATCTCTTCCTCCCCAAGCTGGGGAATGCCACTGTGGCTGTATATGCTTTCTTGAGAGGACCTTGATCCACAAATACTGGATGTGACTTGATAATTTCTAATTTATTTTTTTGCATTAATTAATTTTATTACAATTATAGGTGTATAAAAATCATCACAACTCAATTTTATAACATTTCCATCCCATACCCTTGGTGCATCCCCCCACCCTGCAGCTAGTCTCATTTGGAAACCACGTGTTTTCCAAAGTCTGTGAGTCATTATCTGTTCTGCAAAGAAGTTCATTGGGTCTTGTTTTTAGTTTCCACATGTAAATGGTAGCATTTGATATTGGTGTCTAATTGTCTGACTGGTTTCACTTCACATGATAATTTATAGGTCCATCCATGTTGCTATAAATGTTATTTCGTTCCTTTTAATGGCTGAGTAATATTTCATTGTGTATATATACTACATCTTCCCTGTCCACTCCTCTGTCAATAGACATTTAGGTTGTTTCGATGACTTGGTTATTGCATTGAGTGCTGTGATGAACACTGGAGTACATGTGTCTTTTCGAGTCATGGTTTCTGCTGGATAGATGCCCAGGAGTGGGATTGCTGGATCAAATGGTAATTCTATTTTGAGTTTTCTGAGGAATCTCCATACTGTTTTCCACAGTGGCTGCACCCATTTGCATTCCCACCAACAGTGTAATAGGGTTCCTTTTTCTCCACACCCTCTCCAGCACTTAATGTTTGTAGACTTTTTGATGATGGCCATTCTGGCTGGTGTAAGGTGGTCCCTCATAGTGGTTTTGATTTGCATTTCTCTAATGAGGAGCGACGTTGAACATCTTTTCATGTGTTTATTTGCCATCTGTATGTCTTCTTTGGAGAATTGTCTGATTAGATCTTCTGCCCATTTTTTGATGGGGTTTGTTTTTTTGGTATTGAGCTGTAGGAGGCGTTTGTAAATTTTGGAGATATATCCCTTGTTAGTCGATTCATTTGCAAGTATTTTCTCCCATTCTGTGGGTTGTCTTTTCGTTTTGTTTAGGGTTTCCTTTGCTGTGAAGAAACTTTGAAGTTTAATGAAGTCCCATTAGTTTATTTTTCTTTTTATTGTCATTACTCTGACAGATGTATCTGAGAAGATATTGTCGTCATTTATGTAGGAGAGTGTTTGGCCTATGTTTTCCTCTAAGCTTTTTTTAGAGTATCTGTTCTTATATCTAGATCTTTAATCCATTCTGAGTTTATTTTTGTGCATGGTGTTAGGAAGTGTTCTAGTTTCATTTTTTACACGTGGCTGTCCAGTTTTCCCAGCACCACGTATTGAAGAGGCTGTCTTTTGTCCAATGTCTATTCTTGCCTCCTTTGTCATAGATTAGTTGACTATAAGTGCGTGGGTTTAATTCTGGGCTTTCTGTCCTATTCCACTGATTAATATTTCTGTCTTTGTGCCAGTATCATACACTTTTGATGACTGTGGCTTTGTAGTATAATCTGAAGTCAGGGAGCCTGATTCCTCCAGCTCCATTTTTCTTTTTCAGGATGTCTTTTGCTATTCAGGGTTTTTTGTGCTTCCAAACAAACTTTGAAAAATTTTGTTCTAGTTCTGTGAAGAATGTCCTTGGTAATTTGATAGGGATTGCATTGAATGTGTAGATTACCTTGGGTAATATAGTCATTTTAATAATATTGACTCTTCCAATCCAGGAGCATGGTATGTCTTTCCATCTGTTCATGTCATCCTTGATTTCTTTCATCAGTGTCTTAGAGTTTTCAGAATACAGGTCTTTTGTCTCTTTAGGTAGGTTTATTCCTAAGTATTTGATTCTTTTTAATGCAATGGTAAACAGGATTGCTTCCCTAATTTCTCTTTCTGATCTTTCATTGTTAGTATATAGAGATACAGTTAATTTCTGTGATTTAATTTTGTATCCTGTGACTTTGCCAAATTCATTGGTGAGCTCTAACAGTTTTCTGGTAGAGTCTTTAGGGTTCTAGGTATAGCATCATGTCATCTGCAAATAGTGATAGTGTGATTTCTTCCTTTCCAATTTGGATTCCTTTTATTTCTTTTACTTCTCTGATTGCTGTGGCTAGGACTTACCAGAACTATGTTGAATAGTAGTGGCAAGAGTGGACATCCCCATCTTTTTCCTGATCTCAGCAGGAATTCTTTCAGCTTTTCACCATTGAGAATGATGTGAGCTCTGGGTTTGTCATAGATGGCCTTGATTATGTTGAGGTAGGTTTCCCCTATGCCCACTTTCTGAAGTATTTTTATCAGACACTGGTGCTGGATTTTGTCAAAGGCTTTTTCTGCATCTATGGAGCAGATCATATGGTTTTTATTCTTCAGTTTGTTAATGTGGTGTATCACACTGATTTATGGATAAAAATTGAAGAGTCCTTACATTCCTGGGATAAATCCCACTTGATCGTGATGTACAATCCTTTTAATGTATTGTTGGATTTGGCTGGCTAGTATTTTGTTGAGGATTTTTGCATTTATGTTCATCAGTGAGATTGGCCTATAATTTTCTTTTTTTGTGGTATCTTTGTCTGGATTTGGTATCAGGGTGATAGTTGCCTCATAGAATGAGTTTAGGAGTGTCCCTTCCTCTGCAATTTTTTGGAAGAGTTTCAGAAGAATAGGTGTTAGCTCTTCTCTAAATATGTGATAGAATTCTCGTGTAAAGCCATCTGTCCTGGACTTTTGTTGGAAGTTTTTTAATCACAGTTTCAATTTTAGAACTTGTGACTTTTTGTCTATTGTTTTTTTAGGGCCACACCGTGGCATATGGAGGTTCCCAGGCTAGCGGTCTAATCGGAGCTGTTAGCCACCAGCCTACACCGCAGCCACAGCAACGCAGGATCCGAGCCGCGTCTGCAACCTACACCACAGCTCACGGCAATGCTGGATTGTTAACCCACTGAGCAAGGCCAGAGATCGAACCCGCAACCTCATGGTTCTTAGTCGGATTCATTAACCGCTGTGCCACGACTGGAACTCCCAATTGTAGATTTTTGATTTGCAGTTACCCTGAAGTTTTTGTATATGAGTCTATATATAAATGAGATTGTTTTAAGTTGTTGGTTTCTTAATTGGAAGTACATCTCCAGTGTCCTTCATTTGTGCTCTCTTCTTACAATCTCTGATTTGCATGGATGATTTCGTATCTTTCCTGTATATATGTCTTTCCTGGTGAGCCTTGTCATTTGTGGTTTTTTTGCTTCTGGTTGTGGCCTTTTCTGCGTAGAGAAGTTCTTTAGTATTTGTGGTAAAGCTGGTTTAGTGTTGCAGAAATCTCTTAGCTTTTGCTTAGGTGTAAAGGTTTTGATCTCTTCTTCAAATCTGAATGAGAGCCTTGCTGGATAAAGTAATCTTTGTTGGAAGTTTTTTCCTTTCATCACCTTAACTATGTCATGCCACTCCCTTCTGGCCTGCAGAGTTTCAGCTGAAAAATCTGCTGATAACCTTATCGGGGTTCCCTTGTATGTCTTTTTTTTCTTTTCCCTAGCTGCTTTCAATATTTTCTCTTTGTCTTTAATTTTGGTCGTTTTGATTAACATGTGTCTCGGAGTGTTCCTCCTTGGGTTTATTTTATATGGTACTCGTTGCGCTTCCTGGATTTGAGTGAGTGGTTCCTTTCCCATATTAGGGAAGTTTTTGACTATTATCTCTTCGAATATTTTTTCTGTCCCTTTCTCTCTCTCTTCTCCGTCTGGCACCCCTACATATGGATGTTGGTGTGTTTAACATTATCCCACAGTTCTCTGAGACTCTCATTTCCTTTCAATCTTTTTTCTCTTTTCTCTTCCGCATTAGTGATTTCCACCAATCTGTCCTCCACCTCACTGATTCGTTCTTCTGCCTCCTGTATTCTACTGTTGGCTGCTTCTAATGAATTTTTTATTTCAGTTATTGTATTTTGCGTCTCTTCTTGTTTAATTTTTACATCTTGTCTTTCTTTGCTCAGTGTTTCCTGTAAATTATCAGTCTTTGCCTCCTGTTTATTTCCAATGTCTTGCATCATCTTCAGCATCAACAGTCTA
>PVHT021183726.1:21066488-21108257 GCA_004024745.2 Catagonus wagneri | reverse complement strand
TTAATTTTTACATCTTGTCTTTCTTTGCTCAGTGTTTCCTGTAAATTATCAGTCTTTGCCTCCTGTTTATTTCCAATGTCTTGCATCATCTTCAGCATCAACAGTCTGAAGTCTCTTTCTGGGAGGTTGATAACCTCCTCATCACTGAGCTGTTTTTCTGGGCTTTTTTCTTTCTCCCTTATCTGAGTTATAGTTTTCTGTCTTTTCTTTTCATTTTTATAGGTTTTTGGTGTGGTGACCTTTTTGCAGACAATAGAGTTGTAGCCTCTTTTAGTTCTGGTGTTTGCGTCCCCTGTGGCTAAAGTTGGTATTTGGGAGGGGGGCTTGCTGTAGGCTTCCTGATGGGAAGGAGTGATGCCTGCCCACTGGTAGGTGGGGTTGATTCCTCTCCCTCTGATGGGTGGGGCTTTGTCTCTGGGTGAGATTAGAGGCTGGCTGTGTGCCTGACGGATCTTTAGGCAGCCTGTTTGCTAATGGGTGGGGCTGAGATCCCACCTGGATTATTGTTTGGCCTGCTGCTTCTCATGGCTGATGGAAGGGACCAGATTTTCCCCAAAATGGCCACCTTCAGAGAAATGCAGGTGATGAATGTTCTCAAGAGCTTCGCCTCCAATGCCCTTCCCCTACAACAAGCCACAGTCACCCCTGTTTTCCCCAGGAGATCTTCCAAGAATTGCAGTCAGCTTTGACCCAGATTCCTATGGAGACTTTGCTTTGCCCTGGGACTTGGTGCACATTAAAATCTGTGTGTGCCTTTCAAGAATGGGGTCTCCTTTTCCCCCAGTCCCATGGAGCTCCTGCACACAAGCCCCACTGGCCTTCAATGCCAGATGCTCCAGGGGCTCTTTCTCCCTGTGCCAGATCCCCAGGCATGGGGATTTGACGTGGGGCTCAGAATTCTCATTCTTGTAGGTGAGTCTCTGTGATACAGTTACTTTCCAGTCTGTGGGGCTTCCCACCCAGGAGGTATGGGCTTGCTTCTATCATGTAATTGCCCCTCCTACCTCTTGATGTGGTCTCGTCTTTGTCTTCTGGAGTCGAATATCTTTTTGAAAGTTTACAGTCCATTTGTTTGAAGGTTGCTTGGCATTTGGTTGTAGTTTTGTTGTTATGGGGAGAGAAGTTGAGCTCCAGTCCTTCTATTCCGCCATCTTAATCCAATCCCCACCCATAATTTCTAATGTAAACAAACATCTTTTACCCATGTAATTGTTGGAAGTAAGAAAAATTAAAAAAATCTCAGCAAAAACTTTTCAAAACTAAAAACAAAGGAAATAAGATATTTAATATATTGAAAAAGAGAGCTACAGTATATCATGAGGTAAAAACTTTAACTGGCTTGTTTGGAAGTTAGGTAGATGATTCAGACATTATTCCACCACTTGAAACATAGAGAATATTGCAGACTTTTCCTGTAAATTCCTTTTTGATCATCTTTTTCCCTCTTGGTCTTTCCGATTTGGGGATTTAGAGCTATTGCATATCATTTGCTGTTTATAGATGTGGCAGATGTGATTATAATATACTCTGTGAATTAGTTCCAATTGTTTTGTTTAAAAAGCCAATTTGTGAGTCTGGAAACTGACTTGCAAGGAAAATAAAATGTTGATGATAAATTATAGCACACTGCCTTTTGGAAAAAGTGTCTGCTGGTAAGCCACAGGGGATGGAATTAGTTAACATTTTCATTAATAACCCGGGAAAGGAGAAAAATAGCACCTGGATTGCCTAATGGCAGTGGAAAAGGGAATGGAAATGGACCTTATGTAGCTTTTAAATCAAGGTAAATGGGAAGCACATCTAAGAGGTACGTTCAGATGATGTGGGTGGAGATGCTGGAGGAAATGTTTATGACATAGTAGGTATTATGAAATGTCTCTTTTTTTATATTAAAAATTATGCAAATAGCATCTGGGGATATGGTATCTATATCTCAAAATGATCCAAATTTTCTCTTTCCCATAGTAATTAATTTCTTCAGTTGTATCACTGTTTCCTCGATCATCCTGGCTTAAATCCTGGAAGCTATCCAACTCATTAGTCTCTTTTATCTGTATTCAAATAATGATTAACATTTATTTAACATTTAATACATAAAAGCCATTAAGCTAAGCAGCTTACATGTATTATCTGATTTAATATTCAGGAAAACCATATGAAGTAACTAATGTTGCTCCCATTTTGCAGATGAAGAAACAACAGGTTTTGAGGGATTAAATGTGCTAGCCAAGTTCTGATTACTAATATAATCCGTTCTCTCTAATATTCTCTCCCCAGGCATGGTCGATTCTTCCTTGGTGTGATCTCTGTCAGTCCTTTCTTCCTCTCCATTTGCTCATTACCCACTGTGATGACTGCACTCATTTCGTAATTGGTATTCCCATAATCATTGTATCTCAGCCGTATGTATTGACTATTTAGCAAGGACTACTTCAACCACAGAACTACTGTAACGCCCTTGCTCAGAAACATTTACCGACTCCTTAGTTTGCACACCACAACTAATTATACTTCCATAACTTTTCAAGAATGTTTTCCTATTTATTTACTATCTAACTTGTTCTAGGTAAGATTTGTCTTTTTCATGAATAATACAAGATAAACCAAATAGTAAACATATAGATAAAAATTATTATAGAGGAGGGTGACTGTATGGGAAAAGTACATGAAGACAGACATAAACAAGTTCCTGCATATTTGCTGCCAAAATGCAGGTGGCTTCCAGATATTTACATTAAGAGCTGACACTCAGGTTATAGCATCGTTTATCAGGATGGTAATGAAAAGAGAGGACAGACTCTGATACAGTCTATTATGCTTAATTCTAGAGTAGAGATGGGTGAATTTTCACCCATATGTCACTATTCAGCACTGCCAGATTGTGTTCATAAATATATTTGGTGAGGAGTTTTCTATTTAGGTTGGTATATCTGTCTCTAAAATAAAGGCTAAAGGAAACCTATCTATTTTCTGTTGCTTCTGGTAGGGTTGTGCTGAACTTCCTGCAAGTATTGGCATTTTTTATCCCCCTGCAAATTGGTCAGATCAAGTTAATATCAGAAAGTTAATCAAAGAAACTTCCCATCTTACAGTGAACCTCAAGACAGGAAATTAAATTCAGGTTGAAAAGAAGAATTTATGATCCTTTGAATTAATGGACTCAGCGTGTCACTTGAAATTGTACTTTGTCAAACATTTCCCCCTATCGTTGGAAAGACAAAATTTGCAAAGTGGTAAACATGGGGAGATACATGTTTTGAAATTCAGATATTTTATAGGGAAATAATATTAAAACATCTATAATGTCAACACATCAGTTTTTCTACACTTAGGATTCCGATAGAGAATGTTTCAGGAAGGGAATTTTTGTTATCATAGGGCACACTCCAGGTGTAAGGAAACGTATCTTGGCATGTGCTGAATGCTACTGCAGAAAGTTTCTTCTCCTGCAAGCCAAAATCATCTTGGCCAAGGCAGAATATCCCTAACCAGGTTCTGGAAATAAGGCTGATACTGATTTTCTGAGTTGGGACTTTTTACTAAAGAGGTAGCCTATCTAGCATTTTCAAGGAGTATAAAGAATGGTGTCGAGCAATTTGTGAGTGTGGCTAGAGGATCTGGTTTCTCAGGAAGGGCTAGGAATATGAAAGCATGAGGCTGGTTAGAAATTATAAATCAATCAGGTTTTCCGTCAGTGAGGTAGGGCCCATTGATGGGAAAATTCTCTTTCAGTGGAAAGTACAAGGCGGGAATTCTGATAGAAAAGAAGTGCATAAAATCAAGAATATTACCATAATTACTGAGATACAGATATTGAGTTAAATCATTTCTGGAGTTATATCCTGTTCTTCCTTAAGGAAACAGAGAAAGGACCCCTGAGGTCTAATGGCAGACATATCCTTATGCCCCCAGCAGTTGCCCTAGAGGAAAATACTAAACCCACCATCTGAGAGGAATTGGGTCTCACTTTTCTCATAGATTTTGATATTCTAGGGGACCCGTTTTCCCAGTACAGGTCCTAGCAAATTAACAACAGTCCCTTTCTACAAAAGTGAAAATGCCAGCTAAGACCAACTTTCCCCTAATTAGCATAGTGAGGAAGTAAAAACCTGGGCGGTGCACTGAGAGGCTGTCTGGTGCCTTGCTAAGGTAAGGGGGGGGCAACATGGAGAGAACTCATTTGAGGCCAGCACCTGATAGTCCCCCCAGTGGGTCTTCTCCTGAGCATATTGGTTGGTTAGGAGGCTCCATAGTTTGGAAATCTGCTGGCTTCGCTAAAGCATTTCAGGGCATCTCATGATGAGTCCTTCCTAGGGAGCCTTCTGCTTACCATTATCTATGCATTCATGGCATGCTCTTGACATGTTTGCGCTATATCTAATAAAGCTTTTTTTCCCTCTCCCAGTTTCTTGATCCATTCACCCTTTTTGCCCATCATTTTCTCTCTGTATCTCTATTTCAGTTCTCTGTACATCTCCATGAATTGAAAAACAAGCAAAAAGTCCCTCCCCCTCCTCCTGCCAAACAGCACCAACAATAATTACAGAGCCTCATATATATGCAAGATAGATCAAGGGACAAGAATCTATGTAGTTGCAGAAAGTTAAGTGAAACGACTGGGTGGAAATTAGAACCCTGGCAAGTGTCACCTTAAAGGTTTTTCTGTACTTCAGATGAGATTTTTCTGAGACTCATTTTAGATAGGACCAAGAAGTCTACAGGGTGAGGGTGGCAGTGGAAAGCAGGTTGGGAGGGGTATTTGGAATTGAAGAAAAAGTAGAAAGTCTTTGATCTTCCTTGTGTATGATGACAACAGCCCTTTGGTTTTACTTCTTATCAGTCACTGTGAAAATAAAAAATTAAAATGTGGAAGCTTAGAAGAGGAAGAAGGAACTTTTAACATTTTATAAAGAATCATAGATATTTCGAAGACCTGATTTTAAAATGGAAAGATCAGAGAAGAAAGAAAATGAAGATATAAGTTAAAAATATATAAAAAGAATGAAACTCCAAAGAAAGAGTAAGGGTTAACCATTAAAAAAAATAATAAGTGGATCAGATTTAAAGTAAATGAGAAAAGGCCAATGAAATAAAAGGTTAAAATCATGAAAGTAAAAGGGATAAAAGATTAAGATATGGGGGTAGGATGAGAAGTTAAAAGTAGAAGACATTAAAAAATTAAGCACAGGAAATAACATTCTGAAAGGAAAAAAGGAAAGGAAAAAAGTATAAGAATGAAAAGGATTTTTGGGAAATAATTCAAAAGAAAATAAAAACAAAAAGGACAGCTAGATGAGTTGAAATGTGTCTATTTGTGTAGGCAGGCAAGGGTGGGCTGAGAGGCTAGCTTCCTACAGTGGACAAGGAGCTCTGGCTCTGGAATAGGAGCACTGTAGCTACCTGGTCCTCTGCTATTTATCAGAGACTCTTGGGCTTTTGCCTATAGTGCCATAGCTTCTGGACCAAGACACTCAGACACTAGGGGATACTCAAAATAAGCCAGCGTTTCCAGCGGAGAACTTTTCATGTGGGCCAACTAAACTCATCTGAAATTCTTCCTGATCTTTTTTCATTTCTATAAAAAAGATAAAAAATATTAAAAACCCATCGGGATCTCTGTCTCTCTTATGATGCATTTCCCATCTCTTATCAGCTTGCATTGAAACACCCACAAACTGAAATTTGGTGCTTGTTTGCATGTTTTGATATTCTCTGCTCATTTTATTTATGTTTTAAAAAATTCTATCTAAAAGGTAAAAGATGAAGAGGAATTTTAGACAGCTTAGTTTCAGTTTTAAATTTATGCTGTTATAAGATTTCGTGCTAGCTTGGCTAAGAGAATTTTGCAATTGTCAGTTCATTCCCCTGCCCACTTCTTTCTTTCCTTTTGAAGAAGTGTTCTTTCTTACTGGAGAAGAATTCTGTTTTGTCAAATAGGCTTCTCACATGACAGGCAGAATGTGTTTACAATCAAAAGATCTGCTCATTTTGAACTAAAATATCTTAGCCTTACTTCCAAATTTCCAGGAGTGGGAATCTGATTAACCCATTTTAACCCAATTCTGGCTCAGGATAGAGGGTGACAAGCACTATTGGACTGGGCAGTGAAAGAGCTTGAAGAGGATATAGGGATTATAGAAGAGATGTTCTGTAGCAGCTGCAAGATTCAATGGAAATGAATTGAAGAGAGGAGGAATTTTTATGTTTTTTATGATGCTGTGGACTACATATTTGAACCCCCTTTGTGTTTTATGAGAAATACAATCAAGGATTTGGGATTGAAATTATTTTTGATTGCCAGATTATGTTTCTTTGGATAGGCAACTATTCTTGGAGTAAGACACCTGGGTCTTCATTTTATTAAGGTTACAATAAGGATAACAAATATGTAAAACAAGTTTAGTGGAGTAGAACTTACAATAAAGCTAGTTAGTAATGCAGTATAGTAGGAGTCATGAAGGAATGTAAGAAAGAAAAGGGTAGAGTCTGAATGAAGACTTAATTTCCTTTTTACAACTTTCTTTAATTCTATTTGGGTAAATACTTTGTGCACTACAATATGTAAGTGCTGTAGGGGATGCAAAAGATGAATAAGAAATTCCCTAAGTGAGGTAAGTCAGAAAGAGAAAGACAAATACCATGTGATATCATTTATATGTGGAATCAAAATATGGTAGAAATGAACCTATCTACAAAACAGAAACAGACTCAGACATAGAGAACAGACTTGTGGTTCCAAGGGGAAAAGGGGAGGGAGTGGGATGGTTGGGGGGTTTGGGGTTAGTAGATGCAAACTATTCCATTTAGAATGGATGAGCAATGAGATCCTGCTGTATAGCACAGGGAACTATATCCAGTCTCTTGGGATAGACCATGATGAAAGATAATATAAGAAAGGGGATGTATATATGTATGTATGACTGGGTCACTTTGCCATATAGCAGAAGTTGGCACAGCATTGTAAAGTAACTATACTTTAATAAAAAAATTAAAAAAAAATTCCGTATTAGTTGCGTACAATTTAGTGAGAGCAATAATGTGCTATTAGCAATGAAAAGAAAAGGTTTGAGGAGATTAATGTCATAAAGATTTGTTCAGAGTTATATAGCTTTTTCAGAAAGGAGATATGATGTTGATCTGAGTAGGTAAGAAGCTTTGAAAAGGAGGTCAACTTCTTCAGAGTGTTACAGACTTAGCAGGATCATGATTGTTGGGCTTGGGATTGGCCTGAGCGATAAGGCAGAAGGAAGAGATAAGCAAAGTTACAGAAGCAGAAAAGCTTGAATGTGGTGACTATTTGGGAAAGAGTAGCAAATGGGGGCTTTATCTGGAAGGGAGAATTAGGTTCAAGAAAGCACATGGTCAGATTTTCCAGAAAGAGTCATTTGGTTCAGATTATGAATGGTCTTAAATTTTCGGGTAAGAAATTTGTACTTTCTGCATTGGAAGTCTTTGAAGACTTATGATCTGGGGAGTAACATCCTTGAAGTCATGCTTTGATATAGTATTAGGTTAAAGGAGGGGTTTTAAAGTAGGGGAAGAAGAAATAGCTAGGAAATACAGGATGATTGTGTTAAGATAGATGGCAGGCAGTTTACCCAAATTTGCTTCCTCTTAACAGAATTCCTTTGAGATTATATAAAGGGGATACTTCCATAAGAACAGTGGATAACAAGGAGGAATGCTAGCAATGGAACAGAAACCTATGAGATATTTCTGAAATATTGAAAGTAGAGTGATCATCTAGATAGACAGAGGAAACCAGATAAACTTACAACCCAAAACATAAATAGGGGGTAAGATTAGTTGGAGGTAGGAGAGGTAAGAAAAATTGGGAAATGGCCACAGAACCAGAGTTGGGTCAGGGCAGTTAATCAGGTTCCCTCTCTTAGAGATTTGGAAGTAGGACTAAAACATTGTAGTTCAGTATGAGAAGATTTTTTTTTTTAATTGTGTCCTTGGCATGTGGAAGTTCCCAGAGCCAGGGATATGGATCAAACCAGTGCCACAGTAGTGACAATGTTGGATCCTTAACCCACTGAATCACCAGGGAACTCCTAAGCAGATCTTTTGAGTATAAACACAAGGGCTATGGAATGGCCATCTTCCACATATTATAGGAGAAAGCTATTTGGAGAAAGAGAAGAAATGACAGAAGACATGGTGAACGACACTTATTCCCTTCAGCCTTCTGGTTTGTGGTAGTGGACTGTGAAGTACCTGTCATTGGCTTCTTCTTTGAGACAGCACAGTAGCCTATTATTACCTCCTATTTCCACTTTAAATAAGTTGAAATTGTTTTTCATTACTTGCATCCAAATCTTAGCTGTTAGAGTGAGTACCATGAATTCTAATGCAAAGGTTAAATGAGTGGTTTTCAAGGGAGTGGGTGCCAGTGATAGTTTTTGTGGGTTTTTGTTTGTTTTTGAAGGGGCTTGTTGGGAGATGGAAGGCATCTCTTCCCGCTTCTGTTGGAAGATATTAGATACTAAGGAGACCTTGAAAGCAACTCATTTAACTCATCATAAGTTAAATTAATATTGTCTGATTGCACTGGAAAGAAAAACCCCACTGGAAGGCACTCTATAACCTCTTAATTAATATTGGCTCATTGACTAATAGTCTGAAGTGAATTCCAGTTCCATAGACCATAACCTCAATTAGTCCCTTGAAAAAAGTGTCTGGCTTAATGTATTGCTGTTTATTATATTGTTCCTTGAAACTGACAACAGGTTCAATATTCTCTTTCCAGTTCTTAAATTGGCTCTATCTTCTACATACTTCTAGTTTATTTCTTTCCCCACATACCATCGGAATATCTAGTAACTTCCAATATTTGAGCATTTGGAATATTTGAATCCAGAGTACATTCTTCAGATTGCCTCATTCACTTTGCAATAGCACAAAAATTCTTTTTCAGGCTATGTGTTCTAGTTTTTCATTTGGAAATTATGATCCTGTAGCTAAATTCACCACCACACAGGGCAGAACAATTTTATCCTCTACCGAGCTCTGATTTCTTAGTTCAGTCAGTTTTCTGGAGAGAACTGGGGTCACTAGTTAATGCTACTTTTAAAACGTCTTTCAGTGCCATGGCCCTTGGACAGCCCTGGTGCAGGCAGAATTATCAGAGAGGTTTACGTGTTAATTTTCATAGTCCCTTTCTTACTGCCACCTCCCTCCTCTTTTTCTATTTTCTACCTCCCAGCTTTCCTAACATGTGTCCAGAGAGCATCCCACCAGCCCAGGTTATTCTGCCCCGGAGACCTGCTCTCTATCCATTGCCTTTTACTCTAAAGACATTCAGCCCTCCACTTTTGACAAAACATTTCTGTTTCATGTCAAAAATGCATATTCACTTTTAGATATTAATGACTGAAAATATCTTAGAATATTATGCTGCTAGAAAACCAATATACTTTTAAAAATAAGGATCTTTAGAGGGTTAAAGGAATGACTTGTGATGGTAATTTCAGGTCTGATGACGGGATGGTCAATGGATAAAGTAATGGACTTGGCCTTTGGTTCTCTGACCTTCTTTTTCTCTGTGAACTGACCTGTTTCCCAAATGTCTGTGCCGTGTCCTGGGACTGAACCTTGGCTGCTAGACTGTGTTGGGCTCACCTGCTCCCTGGTCCAATCAGATTCCTTCTCCAGAAATTTAGAACTGGGATCAAGAGTGAGTTGCAGCTTTATCATGTGAATTTGATGGTGGAAAGGCAGTTGTGTTTGCCAAGTGACTGATGAGATAAGAAAGCCAGTCTGAAGAGAAATGATGCAGTGCCTGGGCAGAATAAAGGGAGCTTGGTGTCCTGATGGGTATACTTGATTCTCAGGCCCTCCTGGGTGCAGCCTACCCCTTGGCCAGTGTGATCTACTTAAAAACGGTAAGGAGAGGTTACCCCAGAATTGTCCCTCATCTTCCTGATTCTAACCACAAGAGTTGGTGATGACTCCATGTCCGGAAATATGGTGTGGGGTGAATAATGTAAAGAAAAATTCAATTTAAATTCATCAAAACTATAATGGCTTATAATTGCTTATGAGGAAAAGAGAATAGTGTTGGCCTGTAATGTTGAATGTTTAAGTTGGGAGCTGAGATGCTGTCCTTAGACATGTTTTATGTTGCCTGTAAAACAAAGTAAATATCCAGTGTGGAGAGAAGAGTTTCTCAGCTGACCAGTGGTAAGTGAGTTGCAGATGTGATAGCAGTAGATCCCTTCAGTCCCTGGGTGGGGTGGGGGGCTCTCTTTTTGGCTATGAGTAGCTTAGTCTTTCCTGGTTTGCCATGCAAACAATTAACTTTTTTTCAAAATGTGTATTATGATATGAAGAAGGTTAGGAAGTTCTGACCCACAGTAATCATTAGTATTTACTGAGTGTTAGCCATGCCCTTTGCATTCTTTATCTTTTTAAATTTCACAAAAGCTTTGTGAGATGGGTTCCCTTATTACTCCTATTTCACAGATAAGAACTAGGGGTCCATAGGTCAAGTAATTTGCTTATGTCACACACCTGATAGACTTATGGAGCTGGGACACAAGCTCAGGTAGTATGGCTGTAGACGCCGGATGCCATGCTCTGAGCTGCAGCTCTGTCTGCCTCCCAACTGAGAAGGACTCTGGGGAGAAAACAGACACCATATGGGATGTTACTTGTTGCTGCCTCAGTTGCTTTGCTCACTATATCTTCTAAAGACAACTGACTTAGTACCTAGAGGTAGTAATGAAAGATAGTGTACAAGCATCAAGTGATGAAAAAGAAAAAGCAACCTATCTTTCTTCATCTATGGCAAGATGATTACCTTACTTCTCCCTCTGTTAAATAGGCCACTCATAGTCCAAGCTAGACTTTTGGTGCCAGGAGGGGCAACTAGAGCAGTACTTACTCTTGTTACCATTAGCAGATGACAGTCTCATCAGTTGTTGATTATCTTTTTTTATCAGTGATCCTCAGTAGTAAACTAGCCATACTCCCTACAAAGGAGATAGGACTGGTGAAAGAGGCCTTTTATTACTATGAAGCTGCTTGGACTGGCCACATCCTCTGTGGGTTCCTTTACCTTTCCATGAGCCAAGAACAGGAGGAAGAAAACCCCTCTCCTCTTCTGCCACCTCCTTTCCTCCTCCTCCTCTTCCTCCTCCTTCTCCTTCTTTCTCTCTCTTTATAGGGTCATTTCCTGGGGAAAAATAAAATACCATTTTTAATTGGTTTGTCCTTGGGACAAAACCATCACAGAGAAAATATATAGTCATCTTATTTAGAATTTTTACAATTTTTTTTTTCATCTTTTTAGGACTACTTGCAGCATAGGAAGTTCCCAGGCTAGGGGTCAAATCGGAACTGCAACTGCTGACCTATGCCACAGCCACAGCAACATGGGATCCAAGCAGCATCGGTGACCTATACTGCAGCTTGTGGCAATGTGGGATCCTTAATCCACTGATCGAGGCCAGGGATTGAATCCATATCCTCATGAACACTATGTCGGGTTCTTAACCTGCTGTGTCACAGTGGGAACTCCCTAGGATTTTTGCAATTTAAACCCATTAAATTATCTCCTTGTTTGCTTAATGCCACCTCATTCTTCTGTTTCTTGCTACCAAAGCTTTCTAACTGATAGTTTTTAGGGAAGATAATTTGGAGATCGGTGTTGGATAGGGGAAGCTATTTCTCTCCCTTAGCTTAGTTGGTTCATCAGGTGAAAGGCTGTTGGATGTAGTCTTGGAAAATGGGTAGGAAGACATTTATCTCAGTCCTAGATCAAAATAAAGCCACAGAGATGGGGGGTGCCATCTTTGACATAGGTTTGATGCTGTATCTTCTACTGTATTTTCCCTTGGTGCACAGTGGGAGCATGATTGATCCATGAAAGCTTTTCCACCTCTGGTTTTCTTGCCTTTCTGCTCCTCTTTCAGAAATCATAGTTGTTACAAAAGAAGCAAACTGTTGCAGCCTCTTCAAAATACACTAATGACATTTTCATAGCAAGTGATTGTCGGAGGAAGTGCAGGGATGTTGAGCTGGCTGAAATCCAGAGGTTTTTAAAGAACCAGAGAAAGGTTGTTCACCTCTTAAAAAGTGACAGTTGTGAAAACAAGTCAATTTTAGAATTTGTCATCTTGTGTTAACAGTGTACCCTTTTGTAGTTACTGATATCTGTCAGAGTAAATGCCAGCAGTAGAGAACTCAACTGCAGGCTTTGCTGAGGAGATAGAAGCCTTGCATTTGAGGCCTGTGTATGTTTCCTTCTTGCCTTGCTGGAGGGGGCTGTCACGGAAAGAGCTCTGGCTAGGAATCATGACCCCTTGTTTGTCCGACTCTGACACTGTAGCTTCTTGACAGTGCAATTCATGAACGTCTCTGCTTCTCAGTCTCATCATCTGTAACATGAGTGCTTTGAACAAGGTTATCTAAGATCCTTTCTAGCTTGAAAGTCCTGTTATTCTAAGTCTCCGATAAATGCCATGAATCACTGTGGTCTCTGCACTAGTGTTATGTTTTTTCCCCTAGATTTTCTTGAGCAAATAATTGGCTTATTGAAAGTCCTTGCCTACTGTTTAATCGTGATGGACAGTTTGCCAGTGGCATTTTGGAAGAAAAGTTTCCATGTACCAGCATTTCTTCTCAGTCTTCCTTGATTGGCAGTGAGGAAGGCCTTGGCTATAGCCAGATCCACATCTTTGCATCTTGCCTTTTAGGACAGTGTCCTTGTAACCTGGGAACCTCTGAGCCAGCTACACAGAGGGGCTTCTTTTGGTGCATCTGTGCCTGGATATTGACTTTAAAGTGATAGATTGTGCCTCAGGGTGATTACTGTTAAAATCACATGTTCTGAAAGCAGCAAAGAAACTGAGACACCAAGGAATATGTCAACTTGGCTAGGCTACAGTATCCAGTTATTTAATCAAACACCTTAGATATGATTAATATTCATCATCAGTTGTCTTGAAGTTAACAAAATTATCCTGGATAATCCGGGTATGCCTGATCCAATCAGTTGAAAGTCCTTAAGAGCTAAACTGAGATGCCCTTGGAGAAGAAATTTCTCTCATGGGCTGCAGCTTCAGTCTGCCTGAGTGTTCCAGCTTACCTTTCTTTTTCCTTTTTTTTTTGTCTTTTTGCCTTATCTAGAGCCGCACTCGCAGCATATGGAGGTTCCCAGGCTAGGGGTCTAACAGCTGTAGCTGCTGGCCTTCGCCACAGCCACAACAATGTGGGATCCAAGCCGCGTCTGCGACCTACACCACAGCTCACGGCAACGCCGGATCCTTAACCCACTGAGCAAGGCCAGTGATCGAACCTGCAATCTCATGGTTCCTAGTCGGATTCGTTAACCACTGAGCCACCACGGGAACTCCCAGCTTACCTTTCTTGATGGCCTGCCCTCTAGAGTTTAGACTTGCCTAGCCCGGCCCCACAATTGTAGAAGTCACCTCCTTACAGTGGGTCTCTCAATACCTATCTCCGGCTGGTTCTGTTTCTCTGGTAGAACCTAGATTGAGACATACCCTAAGCCCACCCTGCCTTTGATAGAGAAAGAAACTGGAGTTTATTCCCAGGGTTCATTAATGGGAAAGCCAGCTGCCTTGACTCCTAGGCTTACAAACTTCCCCCAGCACTACATTTCAGTTGCTTAGGATTCATTTCTTTGGACGCAACACATAGGCATAACACATGAAGGTCTGTGTCTCCTCAGTCCCTTCATCTAAGTATGTGCCCTGTGGCTTGGTTGGTATGTTCAGTAACCAAATGAGGAAGTTTGTCCTTGTCTTCATGTGAATCCCAAGGTAGGAACTCCTGCAGCTTCTAGTATCTGATGACCTCTTCTGTGTTCTCTTTGGTATTTTTTTTTTTTTTGTCTTTTTAGGGCCACACCCATGGCATATGGAGGTTCCCAGGCTAGGGTTCCAATCAAAGCTGTAGCTGCCGGCCTGCACCACAGCCACACCAACGCGGGATCCGAGCCTTATCTGTGACCTACACCACAGCTCATGGCAATGCCAGATCCTTAACCCACTGAGAGAGGCCAGGGATCGAACCCACATCCTCATGGATACTAGTCAGGTTTGTTAAACACTGAGCCATGACGGGAACTTCTCTTTGGTATATATTTATTAAATTGTCAAGTGTGTATATCTTGTCTCCTATCTGGGTTAGAAGTATTTGAGCAGAAAAGAGCATGAAAAATTTTGTTTTAGCACAGTGTTTGTATCATGGTAATTCTCAGTAAACAGTGAGCAACTGATTGGAAGAACAGTGAAGCCTCCCTGATGACAAGCCCCTCCCCTGGGAAGCAGTGTAGTAGAGGGATTGAGAGCATGCACTACTGCCCTCCCTCCCATCAGAGAGACAATAGCTTTGCTCCTTATCAGTTATGTTGACTTTGAGTGAAGTCACCTAAATGCTCCTGTGAACTGAAGATTGGCACTTGCCATCTGCCTCTACAAGGATTGAATCATGAACCACTTCACCTGCTGACCTTCAACACCCCCTGAAAGGAGCTCAGGGTGGAGATCAGTAGTGAGGTACTCTCTGCTCTGGAAAAACTGGCAGAGCAGTTCTTCAGATAGTTAGATATTTTTAGGAGATTTTGTGAGACCAATTCTTACATCTCCTCATATCTAGAAAAGCATAATGTTTATTCCTGTGGCTATAAGTAACCTTCACGGGACTAGCAGCAAGCTTCTGCAAAATGTCTGCTTGATTGTATGTACCATTCTCTTCACCAGAATCACATACATACTGATCTTCCCACCATCTCTTTGGAGCGGTTTTTTACAGCTATCTGAAATGCTGCCTCCTGGGCTAGAGTCCTCATTTTGCCCCAAATAAAACTTAACTCTCTCAACTTTTAGGTTAAGCATTTATATATATTTGTCTTTTAGGGCCGCACCTGAGGCACATGGAAGTTCCCAGTCTAGGGGTCAAATCGGAGCTACAGCTGCTGGCCTAACCACAGCCACAGCAACCAGGATCCCAGCTGCATCTGGGAACTACACCACGGCTTACGGGTGATACCAGGTCCTTAACCTGCTGAACAGGGCCAGGGATCTAACCTGCATTCTTATGGATCGTAGTGGATCCTAGTTGGTGTTGTTACTGCTGAGCCACCACAGTAACTCCAAGCATATTTTTTTAAGTTGATACTCTAAGCCTCAGGTCCTTATCTCTATCATGAGGAGAGTCATAGAGTTATTGTGGGCATAAAATTAGATAATCTGTGTAAAGCATCTGGCACAGAAAAAGACTCATACATATCAGCACTATTGTTATTATTCCTTTTGTTCCTCTAGTAAAGTCCCTGGTTACTATAGTGATCAGTCGGTTGAGAGGGGCCCGGGTTATCTCAGGGCAGTGAGGAGGGCAGCAGAGGGGGTTGTAGCTGAGGTTGAATTCAGAACTGAGGATGGTTCATTGGGCCCCACAGTCCACAGTCCTCTGCAAAATTGCTCCCGGGGGAAGAGGGTACAGTTGGCCTCTGAGCCTCTCTCACATAACCTAGAAGGGCTATAATTACTGATATGGGTTGCTCAGGGCATTTTAGCAGCAGGAAGCCAACCTTGTGTATTTTCAGGAGCAGTAAGTAAACAGTGCATTCCACTGCAGGATAATTAGAAAACCAACAGAGTCTGTGCAGTGAAATAAAGTAGGGAGTCAGTTGTTCGTAATATGCTCAGAACAGCCACTTTATGGGTGTCCCGTGAAGGACTCTGGAGGTGTGTATGTGTGGAGGGGAGGGATACTGCAGGTGCAACAGCTTCCCCTTTTTGCAAAAAAAAGAAAAAAAAACAAAAACGGGGGGGTGGCCTTCAGACTAAGGGAACTTCCCAGCCCTGGTTCCTTCTGCCAGTGCTGCTCAGAGTCAGCTCTGCCCAATTAGGCAGCCTCTGTGGAGATTGCTTTCATCAAGCCTTGTTAAGAGGAAAAATAACAGAATGTTCTCACTGCTTTCACATTTACTTTGAAGGTTGCATTTATTTGCCAGAAAGAAATGTTTGTCTTTCCCCTGAGCTGGTAGGTGAGCCCTGGAATTAACAGGTGATGTTTTTCCAAATACTGCTCAGTTCGACACTATCATTAGTCCCTTTCATTGCTAGGGATTAATGGCCAGGAAAATGATGACTCTTCGTAGGGTACTTGGGCATGAAGATAAAGTGGGATGTTTGTTAAGAAAACTCTCAGATGCCATCCAGAGTTTAAAGACTCAGGGCTTTGCACGCCAACTCCACAACCCCCATTCAGTCCACTGAAAACTGGTGACAGAGTTGGAAAACTACTGCATTCATACCCTTAAATATGGCTTTTGTTATGTAACTCTCTCCCTCAAAACCCACATAGGCTTTCCACTTACCATGTATTACTGAATTCTTTTGCAAGATTCCTCATAGTCTGGCCTTCTGCTACCTGGTCAACAACTACTAGTAGAGTGATGAATGAGATAATCCGTGAAACACACTTAAAGACAATATCTGACCTATGGTGGAAAATAACTGTTTTATTAGTATTATTTTTTATTTGCAAAAGCTATTGCTTTTGTCTGCTCAGCATCCACCCTCTATCCTCCTCCTTCTAGTAACAGTATCCCTACCTTAAGGAAGACTCTTCTTCCTTTTCCTGGCATCAAGTATTATGGGGGAACTGGCCAGTCATACTGCCACATCTCCCATCTCCCTGGCTGCAGAACTTGGTCTGAAGATGGACATGTGCCTTAACCTGGTTAAAGAAAAATCCTTTCCTGGCATTTTTTCACGTAGGAGCTGGAGGCAAAGCTCCTTTTTTCCTTCTGGTTATAAAGTTGGTAAGATATATGCCCAGAGCTGCTGTTTGCGGCCATATTTTTACCTTATGGAGATGGGTTACCTAAGAAAGAAAAGCCAAAAACTAGGAAAATATAAAACTCGCAAAGATGTGTGTGTGTGTGTGTTTGTGTCAGAGAGATATGAAGAGAGAAGGAAATATTAAAGTCCCCAATTCTAATAGTTCCTATGTCTGGTAGTTCCTACTCGTAAATTTCTTTGGATTGGACGTGTGAACCTATAATTATTCCCTTTTGTGTTTTACTGATTTGAGATGGCTTTTAATCTCCTGCTGGCCATTTGAGGTATAAGGATAAATGAAGCACAACCCCTGCCCTGAAGGAATTCCTTCTTATAGAGAAGGCAGAAGCATAAATATCATAAGCAGTCACAATTTCAGTAACAAAAGTGAGTCCTGGACAATGAGTTGTACCATGAAAGCCATTCTCCTAACTTAGTTACCACCTCTGGTGGTAACTAAGTTTGTGATGGTTCCAGAGGTGTCTCATATTTGAGCATGTGACTGTGAGGAATATTAGCTAGCATTTATTTTGCTTTATCCCTCTGCTACCTGAAACTTCCTGTGGAATAAGACGTTTTAGCAAGTGATGAAGACTCTACAGAGAATGCAGGGCTTTCTTTCTGGGAGTAAGAAGAGCCAAGTAAGAATAGCTGACCCTCAAAAGAAGTTTTGTAATAGAGTTTCTTTTCTTTCTTTTTTTTTGTCTTTTTGCCTTTTTCTAGGCCTGCACTCGTGGCATATGGAGGTTCCCAGGCTAGGGGTCTAACAGGAGCTGTAGCTGCCAGCCTATGCCAGAGCCACAGCAACGCGGGATCCGAGCCGCGTCTGCAACCGACACCACAGCTCATGGCAACACCAGATCCTTAACCCACTGAGCAAGGCCAGGGATCGAACCCTCAACCTCATGATTCCTAGGCGGATTTGTTAACCACTGAGCCACAACGGGAACTCCTGTAATAGAGTTTCTTAACTTAAAGTCCATAGATACCAGGAGGCATCTACAAATAAGTTTAAGAGAATACCCTTCTGTAATGTTGTACGTAATTTTTAGGTTCCACGATTTTTTTGGAGATGTGGGGAGAATCTACACCTTTTATAAAAATCTCGGAAGGGTCCCTAAGCCAAAAAGTGCTCTATAGAATGCTCATGTAGAAGAACTCCCAAAATGCACTGAAGTGACTATAGGGAAGAATGCAGAAAGAATCTTAAAGGCTGCCTTGAAGATCTGGAGCATACGGAGAATTCCTCCTGCTAAGTCTGAAGAATAGTGACAACCCACTTAGCCCAGAATCACAAAGACGTGGAGTTTCTTCAAAAGGAACATCCCAGGGCATTCAACGAAAGACCTCTTCCAGTTTCAAGGGATGGAGGGAGATCATCCTTAGATTTTCACTCAGGTTAGTAATGGGATTAGAGTACCATAGATGACATGGAGTGACCTCCTGATGGCCATATGACTTCAATGCTTTATTTTTCCTTTAATATACTATGTAATTGTCCCCTCTTATCAGTCAGGCTTTCTGTCTATATTCTGCTTAAATTTCTATATTATTTAGAAAGCCATGATCATGCTCCCACCCCTGAAATTTCTTATTCCCTTATCCAGCTTTATTCATCTTCTAGCATGTATATTTATTTTCTGTCTCCCTCAGCAGAATGTAAGCTCTGTAAGAAAATGATCTGTGGGAGACTTGTTCATAGTGTCTCCAGCACTGAGAAGGGTTCCAGGCACAGAGTATCTGTTGAAGGAGTGAATACATGAAAGAATGTCTTCTTTTGTTCTTCCACCTATCTAACTACTAATCTTTCTGTTTCTTGTAAAGACCGAATAATGTGAAAGTTAAAAGCACAGACCATACTATTGCATAATTCAACCTGAATTCAAGCTTTGCCCTGAGATGTATCTTTCTTGATAACAGTTACAGTGCTAAATGAATTAAGGAAAGCTTGCCTTCTTGAGAGGCATGAAAACCGTGCCAACTAGCCTCTTCCACTCATTTCTACAGATATGGGGGTCTTTTATGGTGGACCTCAAGTTCTGCCTTGAGCTATGCTGCACACTTGCTGAGAAATGTAGTCCAAATTACTTGAGTTCTTAAGCCTTGGTTTCTTCATTTTTCAAACAGCACCTCCTTCGTTATCTCTGTGAGATAACGTGTTAAGGCACTTAGCACAGTGTCTAAAATAAGAGTTAGTGCTAAGTACATGTTAGCAGTTATTGGTCTGTGCACACTAAATACTCAGTAAGTGAAATGCTGCTGTGGAACCTTTTTTAATCACTCTAGTACCGTTCTGTGCTCTCTTATGGTATTTATGATTTATCTCCTCTGCACTGTGGCTGGATTGATCAGTGTGTGAATGTGTCTGTGTGTATTTTCTCAAACAGATTAAATTCCCCAAAAGCTTGTACTTTTGATCTTCCAGAGGGTACAGTCACTCACTAGGCACATAGTCCTCTTAGGTCTGGGCAACTTATTGGAATGGGGAGTCCTGTCCTCCCTGATCCCTTTTGATTTTTCTATGTGCCCTATTCTGTTGACTTTAAAGAAAAAGCTCTCTCTCGGAGCTCCCGTTGTGGCTCAGTGGTTAACGAATCCGACTAAGAACCATGAGGTTGCAGGTTCGATCCCTGGCCTTGCTCAGTGGGTTAAGGATCCGGCATTGCCGTGAGCTGTGGTGTAGGTTGCAGACGTGGCTCGGATCCCGCGTTGCTGTGGCTGTGGCGAAGGCGGGCGGCTACAGCTCCTGTTAGACCCCTAGCCTGGGAACCTCCATATGCTGCGCGTGCAGCCCTAGATAAGGCAAAAAGACAAAAAAAAAGAAAAGAAAAAGCTCTCTTTAAATGCACACTTTCTCCTCTTTTAACACTCAGAGGAGGCCTCTGTGTGCCAGAGGGAGCTCCAGATTAGCCAGATGCCTCTTTGCTTGCTAATACCTTACATGACAAAGTACTTCATCTGTCAGTCTCTTTCCTCTTGATTCTGGGCCTGGCTAAAATGGCTCTAGAGACAATAGCATATCTCCATGACCTTTTCAGAAGGAGGAATTTCATTACAACCTTTCCTGAAATTTGACCTTTTTCTTTCTTGATTTTTCCATCTGTAAATGGGAATTGGAGTTCCCTAGTGGTTCAGCAGGTTAAGGATCTGGTATTGTCATTGCTGTGGCGCAGGTTGCTGCTGTGGTGAGGGTTTGATCCCAGGCCTGGGAACTTCCGCATGCCATGGGTGTGGCCAAAAAAAATGGGGAACATAAAGATCCTAGGTAAGTTTGTAAGAAGACTGACTGTTTCTACCAATCACTCTGGCCATGGCATCATGTGAGAGAGCCCAGCTCTCAGTGTTCGCAACCTGGAGCATTGTTGCCTGTCTACTTTAGTGCTTTACCTTCACTTCTAATTTAGTCACTCTGATATATGTCAATGATTGAAGATTTCTAGGTAGGACTCCCACAGGGCCTCAGGCCCAGGACCATATATATATTTTTCTTTTCTCGTCAAGCCCTTGAGAAAATGATGTTTTTAGAGCTCAGCTCTAATGTCACATCTTTCAGAAGCCCTCTCTGATCTCTCAGTTAAGTCATGTCCCCTATTACATGTGGCCACAGTGCCTTATAGTTTTCCTTCCTAGTCCCCATCAGAGTTTGGAAATGGTCATTGATTTGTGTGATTATCTGGTTACGGTCTGCTTTTTTCATTACTCCGAGAGCTTGACCAGCGCAGGATTGATTTTGCTCAGTGGTGTCTGGTACGCACCAGTCACTCACCAAAGTTTTATTCATTAGCAAATCAGTGTTCTTTGTTCGTGAGGAAGTAGAGAAGGGCCCAGTTCTTCTGAAACCAGGAAAAGCCTGGTGGTTTTACTTTGCAGTTCCTTGGAAGCCCTATTTTCTCATTTATAATCAGGGAGACAGGCTGGCATATAACTGTGGAATGCAGCTGGTCTGAAACTCGGAAACAACATCTTGCTGACACATGTCTGTAAGCTCTTGGTGATGCTTATGTCCATGCATGAAACCTCATAAATAGTGTCTGATGAGAAGGGTAGTGATTTGGATCAAAACAGGAAAGGAGTCAGGGGGCAGCTACTAGAACGTGCAGGAAATTACATGGCTCTTCCTTTAGGTCTGCTGTGTCTAGACAGGCTACAGTGCAGACCATTGCTGCATAGAACAATTTCACTGTTGGACAGTCACAGGTACCTGTGGTGTCCAGAGGAAACATGCCTCTCTTTTTCATTGACTTCCTTTTAGTCCTTTTGAATTATACCTCAGAAGGGTGTCTGGTGGTCTCATCTCACTTATCTCCTCTCTTCCTTCTTTTCTCACATACTTCCTATTCTTGTATACTTTCTATTCTTTGGCTGCTGCTGAGCAGGTCCAATTTTTTACTTGAGATTCTGTGTATGTTTCTTCACTTGATTTTTGAGGACCCTTTCGGGTCTCTAGTGAGTGCTGCTGTAGTTTCTTTAGGGAGGAGCAGCCTCTACACAAAAGACCCCCACCTTTTTTTTGGCTAATTTTGACCCCTTTCGTAATATCATTTTGCTGAAATATTCCATAAGCAAAGTCTGTGTCTCTTTACCTACAGCTGAAGCATATGTACTTGGAATAGTGTTTCCCAGGTTTCGTATTGTGGAATACCAGTTTTAGGAAGTATTTACTTATTCACTCATCGATACATAATTAATTAATATTTACAGTGTACTGGGTTCTTTGCTAAGCATTGTGTGTAAAAGGATGAAAAAACAACAATCATGGGCCTCTTCTCTCATGGAACTCAACATTTAATAAAGTAATCAGACGATTATTTTTGGAATTTTCATATATGTTTCATACACGAAAAGTTCTATGAGAGCACATAGTCGAGGATTGGGGTTGGCAACTTTTTTCTGTAATGAGCCAGACCTTGCATCTTTTTGGTTCTGTGAGCCACATGATCTTTAATCCAAAGATCAAATTCTGCCCAGTTGCAATATGAAAGCAGTCACAGACAACATGTAAACAAATGAGCATGGCTGTCCAGTACCACTTTAGGGAAACTGAAATTTGAATTTCATGGCCACACCCGCAGCATACGGAAGTTCCCAGGTCAAGGATTGAACCCGAGCCACAGCTATAGCGCTGGATCCCCCGACCCACTGTGCTGATGGAGGATCAAACCTATGCCTCTGAAGTGACCCTAGCTGCTACAATCGGGTTTTTAACCCACTGCACCACAGTGGGAATTCTGGACTCTCATGTCACAAAATATTATTCTTCATTTGATGTTTTTAACCACATAAAAATGTAAAAACTATTCTTAGCTTATGGGCCATGCAAAACAGACTGCATTTGGCTGGCGACAAAAAGAATTTGCCAAACCTGCCTCTCGGGGTTGGGGAAGCCTTTCCTGAAGGAGAGATGTTTGATCTGGGATTTGAAATCTGAATAGGATAATTGGGTAAGATGGGGAAAGCGTTGGTGTTGTTAATAGTGGTGTAGGCTATCGGGCTAGAACCACATCGGTATGTCAGTGATGTTGCAAATAAAAGGGACTCTATGGTGATATAAGGGAAACATCCATACTTTAAAAATTCTGAGAATTTCTAGCAGTAAAAGAAATCTATTTGATTTTGCTTAAACCAATGCTTTCCAAACCTTTTTGTCTGTAAAACTCTTCTTGGGCCAAATACCTACTGATAGGTAGGGAACACATTTTTGGAAATGCAAGTCTAGGAAGTCCTTGGCTAGACAGGAACTCCAGAATATACTGAATACTTTTACAACAAGAAATTCATCCATGCATATGACTCTAGAGTCCACGTAGTGCTTTCGCGTGGGTACTTTTATAAAAAATTTGTGTTTCTTTACTGAGGGGTCTTTTAGGCTATGAGTTAACATAACTGTTTTTGCAAAGAGCTTAAGTGTCAGCTTTCCTGGGAGGCAGTGGGTTGGCCTGTATGGCTCCCAGGGCTCCCTGTCTGCCATTTAACGATGGCATTATAACTGCAAGAGAATTGAATGCATTTTACCAGATGCTCGGCAGGGAAAACAGTAGCAGTAGATATTTAGCTGATGATGACATACAGTTCCTCTGGAGAGCTGTGAGAACCTATTGATTCTCACTTCATGAAATGCTTATTTGAAAATTCTAATATCTGTAAGAGTTTGTCAAGTGATGTTCCCTTAATGTCGTTTCTCCCAGAGCACCCAAGTGAAAAGTGGAAAAATTTGTCTTCCATCTTTGTGTCCCCAAATATTGAGACATTTAGAGTTGATTAGATTAGACATTTAGATAGTAGGTTGCTTTTTTTCACCATTTCTCTAGTTATCTTGGCTACACTTGTCCTCTCCTTAAATGTGCATGTGGATTGTCTGATGTTGTTTTCTGAACTCAGGACAATGTTCTCCATCTAATTCTTTAAAACATCATCTTCCTCACTACAGCCAGAGAAAATTTTAATAAGCATTTTCTGATTGGCATTTGTCAAACTCTGTTCCTTTCTTGGTGTTGAGATTGCTTTCCTGTGGCAGCTACAGGGCAGGTTGGGATAAGTCTTGAGTATTGTCTTGTTTATGAAGCCAGTATACACCATGCAATGGAAAATTCAAGGGAAATATCCTTGACAACAACCAAGTAACTGAATTTATTCTCTTTTTGGCCTTAGTCTCTTTCTCTTATTTCTGTCTGTGTCTTTTTAATCGTCACCTCTCATCCCTGGATCAAAACAAGAGCAAAAATAAATATACATAAATTGAAGTTTCTGTTCCTTTGTGTAGTGTTGTTGCTCAGGTAAATAAATGATTTGGGTTACTCTGTTACACTTTTAAGGGAAGCAGGAATCATTATATATCAGAACGTTTCGCTCTGAATATTGTCTTTATCTTATTCCTCCATTTGAGTTTAAATCCTCAGTGGACATCTGTGTACATTTTGCCTAAAGCCATAGGACATTAAAGCTGAAGGGGACTTATAGATTATTAGGCTGGGCTTTCTTGTTTTCCAGAGAGGAAACTGAAATACTGAGGTAGCAGGAGAGCCAAGGCTAACTCCCATCTCCCTGATCCTACTGTGGGTTTTTTTCGGGTCCAGCTTCTCTTTGCTACCCAGCACCTACAATTCTTCTGACATGTTGCCTGTGTCCTCTTTGGATTTAATGTAGACGATGACCCTACAAGACTTAATTTTAAGAAATAGAAGGTCTACATCCCAGCATCATAAAAAGATGTTATTCTTCCATATAGAAGGAGAGATGTGTTGATTTTTATGGAAAGCAGAAATAGGACATCCCATTTGACTAAGTGGAAAGAAGAGTGTGGGAGTGGGGGTGCGAAGATTTTACAATTGTTAGATATATAGAGTCTCATAAACAAACTGAGCACAGGTAACAAAGAAACTGCTTTTGCTCTTTCTGTATATACGACTGGAGGGAAAGGTAAACAGTGAGGGATTTATGTGGACTGGTTACTGACTTTCTTTACAAGCTTGTTTACAGGGCATCTGTGTAAGGTAAGGCAGCAGCAGGTGGGGCTAAGTCAGTTGCAAAGGAGCAGCTTAGTTTAAGCTTTTTAAAAAAATAATTGAGAAGAGGGTGAAGCACTTAATTTTTATGAGCTTTCACTCACTGAGTCACCTTTAGTTTGAGGGAATTGGTGCCCATTTATCACAAAGCACTTGTGAGGGTCCTCTGTATATGGCACTGTGTCGGAGACTTGGGTGGGGCGTGGGTAAAACAAACCCCTGTATCCAGATGGCTTAAATTAATTGGTGACTATTGAATACAGACTTGTGCATAGTATTACCAGAAAAAGTACAAGATACCCAGATAAACAACAAATAATTTTTTATTATAAGCATGTCCCAAATATTGCAAAGTACATGTTGGGAGTCCTGGATTATTATTTCTAAAACCTGGCAATTTTATTGATAGATGGAGGCTCGAAGATTTTTGAAAAGATTAAAACTGGAATAGATCTTTGAGATGGTTCTAAGCTCTTTATTTTAGATGAAGAGAATTTAGGCTTAGAGAAGATAAGTGAGTTGTCCTGTTTCACATAGCTGGCAAGTGGCTGAGTTTGGCCCTCGGTTTCCTAATTTTTAGTTTATGGTAGCACACTAATTTAAGTAGCAGAATGAACATCATGGACTGGTTAGATTCAAGAAAGCCTCAGAAAGGAGGTGAGATTTGAGCTGAGTTTTGAATGAAGATAGAATGCTTTGGGGAAGGCATTCTGATGGGGAAAGGCAAATATGAGCAAAAGTAGGAATAAATTTTAGTTTAATGAAGGAATGGAAAAGATGTCACTGTGGGTATAGATCTGTCATTGGACCAATGGATTCATGTGGGGGATAAATGAAAGCCAAAAATATTAAAGAAGTGGATTAGATAGGAGTTAGATTTTATCTCACCTTGGCTACAAGTTTAAGGATTTGGACATTATTTGAATGCTATAAGGAGGGGACACTAAGGTTTTATAAATTAGCTCTATGTCAATAACCAAAACAATTTTGAAAGAAAGAAAAACGTTTTAAGAATTTAAATACCAGAGTTCCCATCGTGGCGCAGTGGAAACAAATCTGACTAGGAACCATGAGGTTGCTTGTTTGATCCTTGTCATCACTCAGTGGATTAACAATCCTGCGTTGCCATGAGCTGTGGTGTAGGTTGCAGATGCAGCTCGGATCTGGCATTGCTGTGGCTCTGGCGTAGGCCGGCAGCAAGAGCTCTGATTAGACCCTTAGCCTGGGAACCGCCATATGTCGCAGGTGCAGCACCCCCCCCCAAAATAAAAGACAAAAAAAAAAACGAATTTAAATACCAATTTTTTAAAAGTCCCTAGGGTTAATTTACCTCTCAGATAGCTAGAATGATCACTCACAACTTTTTTTCATTTCTCCTGAGGGAGGAAGAACAGCAACATCCCAATTCCCTTTAGAAAGAAGAGCTAATAGTGAGGCATGATGGGAATTTCCCACTATGCGTGCAATGGTTCTGACGGGGGAAGCTGAAATTAAGAACTTTTGCCCATATGATGTGGTGTGTGTACCAACTGGAGTAAGTATTTGAAGCTTACAAAGCAGCATAATCCCAGGGACAGATATAAATCCTTGTCAAGAAGAAATTATCTGAGTCTGGTATCAAAGGAATATTTCAATGATGGCTGTGATAAATGAGTGTGATCCTATCAGAAATTCTTAAAGATAAGAGAGACTGGTGGAGAGAGATTAGAGTTAATGGACAGGGTTTGGCAGGTCCTTTGGCAGGAGCCATACAAAACACTGGTGACACTTGGATAAGTCCGATCAACTTTAGTGGCCAGGAAACAGGGCTTTTGCACTTGTAGGTAAGAGCTCATTAGACTTGGAAGAGTAGGAGAATCCTCTGGAAAATGGCAGACCAATGTAATTTCTGATTGAGTCCCTAAATGGACTAAGGTTGGAACTAGCATGAGAAGCAGACTGACCTAAGGGACGAGGAGAAGCCCCTCATTTACCCTACTCTCAAATGTCTCCCTAAGACTGATGAAGATAATTTATTGAGATAAGCATTAATTATTTTATCAAAATTAAATGATTTGACGAAGAGAAATATGTCCAGGAGGTGAGGTTAAGGAGAATAAGTTTTCATGAAACTCTATACAGAGAATTTTCTTGCTTGCTTGGTTAGAGAGCAGAGGGCTGGATATTTGGCAGTTGGGCAGAGGGGATGCCGTTGGGGGATCACTGAGGGCTGAGTGTGTCCCCAGATGTTTGGATAACTCTAGAATGATGTAGGCTATGTATATTTAACTTTTCGTTGAATGTACAAGTATCCAATTTTGGTTACTCATGGTCCTTTTAGATCACATGAAGCTTGATTTGCAAACATTTCTTTGGCCAAACTTGTATGTGTGGTTGCCTCCTTAATGAACAACCTGACAGTAATGTATTATTAAATTTATGTTTTTTCAAGTGTTTTATTAATTTCTGGATGTGGTAAGATCTGTCCCCCACTTCTCACCAGTTACCTACAATTGGTTATAATAAATTTCTCTGTTGATTTTTTAAAACCCACTCCCCCCGCAAAAAAACCCCCACCTCTGATGATGTCACAATTTGCCTGTTGTTTCCCATCATCATCATCATCATGTGATGCTCAGAGTAGGTGGTCTCAGTTTTCAGTTCTGTGCACCTCTGTGGGAACTGTGTTCTGAGGTTAAACTTTGTGTGCCTTGGAAGAGTCCTAAATGGGGTGGGCAAGTCAGGGTCCTCATTGGGAACGGGGGATATGAAAGGGTTCACCCATTGAATAGGTTACAGCTTGTGCTCTACTTTATAAAATAGATGCCTCTGACATTAAGGGATAAACATAAGCAACCTCATTGCTGGGGAACGTCCCAAACTGAACTCCTAAGAGTCGGCATCTGCACATAATTACTTAGGGCACATATTTTTTTTTGGTCCTTACTTAGTAAAGCATTTACATTCACAGCTCATTAGGTTACTTGTGAATGATTGTTTTTAATCTTTGGAGGCACCATAAACCCAGAGTCACGCTCAACTGCCACAGACTGTTGAAAGGAAAACCATATCACTGGTTTGTTTTGCTTCCTAGGAGGAGTTTTATAAGGTAAGGGCTGAACTGACCATGAATATTCTAAGGGAACTTTTTTTTTTCTTTCAGAGCCCAAGGCTTATTATGAAGTTACTGTGATCAAAAGTAAAGTTACTTGAAACTCTGATAGAGAAAGGACAAATTTAAACGTGAGTTTTCAATTATTACAAAAATCATAAAATAACAGATCTTTCAACCAGATGTTTAATTTTAAAATAGCAAAAATTGCACACTTTCTAGAGATTGTCAACTGTTTGAAAAACCAATTCAGTCTCTTCCCTTGGGCTTTCACACTGCCTGGTAATGAGCGCTGTTGGTCTTTAGCAAGGCAGTCGCTACCAGCAGTACATTTGGAAATGTACCATATAGCGAAATTTTTTTTTTTTATGAAAAACAGATACATTTTGAAATTTATTCATGGTGCCAGGTGTTCCTTAGCTGTGCACTTTGGGGCTTGCGTTAAGTGTCTGCAGTTTTCCTTTTTCATGGGAAAGCTATAAAATGAGAGATTTGCTGTTGTGCAATGCTTGATGAAAGCAGTTACTCCTTGAGTGTCTGAAGCCATGTTTGATTTCAAATTCAAATGTAATCTCAAGGAGACCTTTCCTTGCTTTGATACTTTAGTGTGAGTCTTGGTAGTATGGGCTATACATGGAGCAGACGCAAACTGTAGTCTGATTTTCAAGGTGTAGTAAAAAAGACCAGTTGATCCTTTGCAGTTTTGGAATTAATTTGTTAGATTTGATTACTATCTGCTCAGATAATCATATGGTGGGGGGAGGGTGTACTGGGACAAATGCTCTACAAAGCAGTGCTTTGGGGCAGTTTTTACTAAAGTATCTTACCCATAGGATGGTTGTTAAGAAAATGAGAAAAGGCATTTTGATGAAATAGTGTAAACACAAGGATCTGTCTGCCTTATGCTTTATGAATCATCAGTGGACTGACCAGGAGACACTGAGAGAAGTAGTAAGAGGCAGAAGCTCTTGTTCTGTCCTTTTTTCCCACTTGGCCCTCAGTGCAGGCCCTACCCTCTGTCCAGGCCTGTCCTGTGGAGCAGTCCTCAGCGGCATTCTTGCCTTTTATTGCCCTCACACCCTCCTTCTTCTTCTGGGTCTGGTTTTTTTAGTTCCCAGATCTGCACACAATCCTCTGACAACAGTAATTTTTCACCCTTCCCACAACCCTAGCTAACTTTCCCAATCAGCCTTAGTCCCCATAGGATTAGTCTTCTTCTGGAAGACTGAAAGTGTCCCCAAGAGATAGGATCTTCCCAGAATTCAGTCTAGAGATATGCACCCATTTATTGCAGGTTATTTTTTCCCCTAGAACTGCAGCTGCTTCAGTGAGGGATTGCTATGGTATAAATGTTTTTGTTCTCCCCACCCTGCTCCCATCCATGTATTGAAATGCTAATCTTCAAAAATGATAATACTAGGAGGTGAGGCCTTTGGAAGGCGATTGGGTCCCAAGGGTGGAATGGGCTTAGTGGTCTATAAAAAGAGCCTCCAGAGAGACGTCTAGCCCCTTCTACCTTATGAGGACATAGCAAGAAGGCGCTGGGTATAAACCAGGAAGAGGGCCTTCACTGGAAAGTGAGCATGTTGGCAACTTGATCTTGGGCTTCCCAGCTTCCAGACCTGTGAGAAATAAATTCCTGTTTTTTATAAGCTACCCAGTCTGTGGCATTTTGTTATAGCAACCTGAACAGACTGAGACAGGGAATCTTAATGTTAGACCTCTCAGGTTCTGAAAAATGCTGAAGTCACAACTTTTAGTTCAGTTAGACTCTAAACTCTAGAAATTAACCACGTGGGGCATGTGGAAGGAACAAGTGAGTTTAGCTGTGGCAAAAGGTGGACCTTAACACCATGTGTTACACTACTACTCCAAGAGGTGCAGTTCCTAAGACTCATATATGAATGGCGCCCCCTGGAGTTGTGTTTTGTGGCAGTCCTAAGAATCTTGGCAGGTGAATTTGTTAAATGTCCTCTCTGATGGATTATAAGCACCTTGAAGACAGGCCCGTGTTCCCTATAATGCCTTGCATGCTTGCATGGAGCGTGTGTTTATTATGAATTGGTTGAAAGCATGGATTTGGATGTGCTCTGGACAGGAAAAGTACAGTAAACCAATGAGAAAGACAAGAGAAGAAGGAAGCTTGGCTTTGTTTATTGTCTTTTCACACAACATTCAATAGTGGAAGACCTAGATTCAAACAATGGCTCTGATGTTTCCTAGCTGTGTGCCCTCTGAGTCTTGTTTCTTTATCTCTCTCTGTGCATAATAACAACTGAGCTTTCAGAGGTTGTTGTGAGACTCAGATGACATGATAACTGTGTAGTGGTCCCCTAAAGGGTATTTTCCTAGCTCAAAAATGACCCCCTTAACTACTGGCCTCAACTGCCCATTCTCAGGAATGGGCCCCTGGCTGTAATGGGACCCAACATCTACTTGAAGATAAGGAGATGGATCAACAGTAAGCCCCCTTGATCCAGGCTGAACCATACAGAATCTCTGCCCCGGGGAATTTCGAAGCAGGACCTGAAAGAGTCTGAGATTGTAATTTGGGAACTCAGGGTATAAGGACAACCATCTTCTCACGTTAACAATGGAGTAGCAGAACATTCCAAGAAATAAGGATAAAACAGATGTGTAAAAAGAATAAGAGAGTAAAAATGATGCACAGTTACTCTCTGGGTTTCAGAAACCCTGCTGCATCCTTGCCCTTAGGCGATCTGATATATTCTTGAATCCTTATAATAAACTCCCATTTAATGCCTCAGCCAACTAAGGTTAGGTTTGATTTCCTTCAGTCAAAGCATTAGGGGTTTTGTGATGCATTTTCTAATATAACAGTTTTTCCCATAGGTTTAAGTGTAGCCCAAGTGTTCCTCTACCCCACAGAAGATCTCTGTATTTTAAAATTAATAAGGAATACGGGTCTTTTTCTAACAGTTTTGATCTAGAAGCCCAGAATTTCTAGCTATGCCACTGTCTTTTCTTATATTCTCTCGAGTTAACAAGCATCCCAAACTCAGCCTCGGTCTCCATGGTGACCAGGAGTCCCCTATAATATCTGCCTGGTGAGGGCCACACAGCATCAGTGGCCACAGACGTGTGCAGTTTGCTGAATTAATGCTGTGGGGAAGCATAAGGAAAGAAACCAGGACACGGAGGCTCCTTTTTATGCCATTAATGACTTTGATTTCTGCCTACCTTCTTCCGGTGCAGCAGAGCAAGGTGCAGAAAAGCCGCTACAGAAAATTAGCTATAATTTAGGTAATATCTCACATACCCTGTCAGTCACTTGATTATGTGATTGAAAGGAACATTTCATTTGGAGATTTGCAATTTTCTGGTGCTATTGGCATTACACAATTACGTTTCCTGTCATTTATCACATTGTGGAAAACCAAGACAAATTCGCTTCTCCTTACATTTATCATATTACTGGGAAATACAGAGGCAGATTTAACCAATTGCTTTACACCAAATGATGCCGCTTGTTAGCTGGGGATATTCAGCAGTTTTTCAAAGATTTCTCTTGATTCTGCACCAAGAGGATTTTTCCCCTGGCTACTTCGAAATTGAGATTTTCCTCTTAACTACAGCACTGCCTTCTAAAAGGAGGCGCTGAGGCCTATCTGCCTTTTGCAGCAGTTGTACCAAACGAACTGAGAATGACAATGCTGCAGAGGGACTCCCTTCTCCTTGAGAATCTGAGAGTGGTGGGGTCAAGATGGGGCATTTAGGCACGGGGCTGCATAAGGATGTTAAAAGCTTTAAATACAGATTTGCTGTAGTCATATTTAAAACTACTCAAATAATTTAGCTTTTAAACAAAGAAAACTTAACATTTAATTTAGGAAGCAGGTAAAGAGCCTATGGGACCTTGCACAAATGAAATTTTCCGCAGGCAGGTAGGTACTCTGCAGCTCATGGACTGACCTAGATTTTCCTTTTCTCTATAAAGATGCTCTTTGGTTTAATAGGGTCTTTTGAGTAGTTCCGGTGTGCCTGGTCCTGCATCAGAAGCTTGTGCTTGACAAAAATATGTATTCTCCCAAGCTCCACTCAAAGCTTATAGAATCACTATCTGGGGCCTGATGTTTTAAACAAGTGCTAGAAGTGATTTTGTTAGGGAGCCCTAAACCAGTCATTTGTATCCCTGGATGCTCATTAGAATAAGCCAGGGAGCCTTTGAAACTTCTGATGCCCTGGCTGCACCCTGTATAGATTAAATCAGAATCTTTGCAAGTGGCCTGGGTAGCAGATGGTTTCAGTACTCTCCAAGTGATTCCAATGTGTAGCCATACTAGGGAACGCCTAAACTGAATTTTGGTAAAGTCGTTATTAAGAAGCAAGACACTTTAATTCCAGTCCACACAGTAGCATACCGAGACAGATCTGGGCTCCTGTGACTGCTAAGGAGCTGATTTGGAGGCTGGCAGGACCATGACATCGCCGGTGCCATCTGTGGTCTGAGGGCAGCTAGTTCTAGTCTGTTGGGGAGATAGGGCTGGTCAGGATCAAATTTCTGGGAACTAGAGTAGAAGGCAAGACTGTGACTGTCATTGGTGGGGTGAGGAGGAATACAGCCCCATGACCATGCAGCTTCCGCCTTCCTCAGGTCATCTGGGCTTAGGAATGCAGATGAATTGCACATTGCCTCTGCTGGTGGGGCTGGGGCCCCTCTACTACTTACAGGCTCTGTTCTCAGTAGCCTAAGACTGAAGGCATTTGAGCCTTCTGACTGCAGGGAATCAGTGTCTCCAACTAGGATGAGCTGGGAATGAGTCAGAATGAATAGCTGCTGCTGTGTGCCACCCTAAATCTGATAATCCTTTCGTGGTCACCCTGGTGCACCCTTTAGCCCCAGACCACTGGCACAGAGTCCAAAGACCTGATGTCTGATAGACCTGCCTGATATTGACATAGACATCTGGTTGGTTGACATTGCAGAAGCAGTTTATCTCTCTGAGCCTCTCAGTTTCTATCCATTAATAGAGTTAGCCTTGGGTTGGGAGGCAAATGAGTCCCTAAAATGCTTCTAATTGATATTAAATGAAAAATAAGACATTCTCTTTTTCATTGTCCTCACTGCCTTTAGGCATTTCATTGTCTTTTTCATTGTCCTCACTGCTATATTAAAGTATGGTTTAAATGTTAACCCTTTACTCAATATTGTGCATTTCTGTGGCTCCTTTTTTCTGCACCCAGACACATCCTATCTATGCTTCCAGGCTGAGGTCTCGGTTAATGACAAATCAAGATCTTGGGATAAGCACATAATTGTTGGGGTTCCCCCTAGACTGGACTGGTCACGGATCAGTTGTTTGTCTTTTCGTTCATTAGGTATCAAAGTCTTACTATGTCTCAATTACTGTGCTAGATTTGAGCTTGTGTGTTGAGGTGTGTGTGTGAAATGTACTTCTTGCTATCAAATAGCTTGAAATAGGTATGGTGTGTATGTTGGAGGAATAAGCAGAGTCTGAAAAATTATCCTTTTAGATATTTGTTTGGAATGGACCCTACAGAGTAATAGCAAGCTTTAAACTTTTCCAAGTGTTCTCATATACGTGAGCTCATTTAATCACTGAATACATCCAAGAGGGAACATCACTTACCCATAGGGGAAATCAAGGCTCACATAAATAAAGTGCATAGCTACAGGTTTCATTGTTAGTGAGTGGCAGAGTCAGGACACACACTCAGGACTCCTAACTTCAGGTCTGATGAACTTGCAACAGTCTCAGGGCTTAGCTGTCAAGTACAACCACCTCCACACACACATACACACCCCTTCAGAGTTATTGATGTGAATGTTTAGTGGGTGATCATTACTGAGGGTTGAATGGAGAAGTTCTTAGCAAGACATTGTGTATGGGGGATCTTGCCAGAACTGAGGATAACAGATCTGGGTTTCTCTTCCAGAAAGATGTGGCATCTAGGTAGCATCAGCTGGGTTCAGCTAGGGCTCAGTCTGGCCATCTGGCCAGGTGTTGAGGGGGTCAAGGTCCTCAGCAACAGATCTTGGGACTATTGCCAAAGGTGAACTTCCTCTCTCTTAAGTATATTGCCTACCATTGAGATAAAAGTAATTGCTTGTCTTTGCTAATTGAATCCTGAACTTGAAAGTAGAGGTTCTGACTTAGGTTCACATGACATGGGCAAATTTAAAATTTTAACTTAGAGAAATAAATGGCAATGGACCTCAGTGATTGGAATGCAGCAGGCTAAGTTCCTTAGGGCTAGAGCCAGTTTTCACACCTTCTGCAGGCACTGGCTTCCTGAAGAACTGACTTCAGCATGCCATGCTTATAACCTTGATAATGCAAAGGGTTCCATTATTGTAAGGCAGGAAATTATTTCAGCTAATTTTATACTGTGGGCTTTCCCTACCCTGAGTTTCCCATGCTTAGTTTTAGAGCCAGTTTAAAACATTTATTTATTTTAATTTACTGGCTTTATGTAAAAGTAGTAATAACTAACATCTATAGATTGTGTTAGGCATGGCTCTTTAAAAAGTCTGTCTCACCCTATGAGATAGGCATTATTTTCCCCATTCAGCAGCTGAGTTAACTGAGTCACAGAGCTAGGAAGGTGGCAGAGCCAGGATTTGGACCCAGGTGGACGGGCTCTGGAATCCCCGGTTGAACCTCTCAAGGTTCAGTCATGGTGTGACTTCTCTTGCTAAGGACATGCAGTGTGACCTGGTGGCCTGGGTGAGTGTAGATTCCACAGTTTTTTGAAACCTGAATGCTGGCAGGCTAAAAAATGCCTGCCTGAGTTTTGTGTATTCCCTTCCATCATGGGATGCATATCCTACACAAGATGCCATTTAAGACCAGATAACTCAGTCTTTGGAGAAGAATTGATGTCAGACTCTTGTGTGATTGTCTCATGCGGGCTTACTGCCACCACCCTTCTCCACATCCCCCTTGGTGGAGCTAGGACTTGACCTGTGTGAACTGAAGTTTGGCCCTTGTCATCAGTCTCTACAGGGAGTAAAACAATAGCCACTGCAGCTGCAAACCCTCAGTACTGCCTGAGTGGAGCTCAGGAGAGTCCAGGAGTGAGGTGCTCTGTGCCCTGGGAAAACTGGAAGAACAGACCTTCAGTTAGTCAGATATTTTTAGGAGGCGATTTTATGTGCACAATTATTGCATCTTCTCATATCTAGAAAAACACTAAAATCCTTCATGGTGAAGACTGCTCCTTGTGACTGGTAGTAACCTTCAGGAGATCAGCAACAAACTTTTGTAAAATGTATGTATGCTGCATGCACCTCCCCCTCACCTTTATCATATCCTGATATTCCTCTGTTTCCTCCTTGGGTGGTATTTCAGCCTGGTCTGTAGTTAAGGATAAAGAATGTCAGGGTCATCTGTAAATGGAGTCACCTCCAGGGTGAGAGCTGTGAGCAAGCTGTGAAAACGCAGGATACTGGCCCCAATAGCTGATGTGCATATCAAAGGAATAATTTCAGTGAGCCCAGGCCTCTTTTGTTCCTGTTCCCTGCCTTTTGTTGCAAAGACTTCTATAAATCCTAGCTGCTCCCTTACCACCTTAGAGCAGTTTCTCAGGGCTACCTGAGATGCTGTCTCTCTGGACTTAAGTCCTAATTTAACCCCAAATAAAACTTAACTCTCAAATTTCAGTTGTGTGTTTTTTTAGTCGACACCTGAAAGAATGGAAATTCTCAGTATTAGAGCAGCTCAAGGAGAGGTGACACTGGGTCTTTAGAGAGGGATGAGAAAAAACTTCTCCAAGAGCATCTCTGAGGTTGGTGATTGAGCTGCCTTTTAGGAAAGGATAGTGAGAGATTCCAGAGTGAGTCTGCACCTGTGTGGTAACTAAATACTCTCTGCGTGTATTTTTCTCTTTGTGCTACTGATAGGTAACTAAGGAGTAGGACCTGTTCGTATTATTATTATTATTTTGCCTTGCCTGCAGCATGTGGAATTTCCTGGGCCAGGGATGGAACCTCTGCCACAGCAGCAGCCCGAGCCTCAGTAGTGACAACTCTCCATTGTGCCAAAGGAGAATTCCTACAGTGTTGTTATTACTTAAAAAAAAAAAATAAACCTTTGTTGTAAAGCTCTGAATGATTGCTTGTTGATGTCAGTTGAGGGAAGCATTTTGAAAAGTGAGTAATTAAGTTCTTGGAACTTTATTCCCTACTTGTGATATGGTGGTAATGCTATCCCCCTCATGAATTATTGGGAGTGTTCAATTTTAGTCTGATCTTCAACTGAAAAGAATCTTCACCAACAATTAGAAAAATATTGAAACATTTTCATTCTAGACAGAAGCCTTTGTAATTGGGTCTCATTTGCAACATCTCCATCCTCTTAAGTGCTGTCTCTTTACCCTGACAATCCAAACTGGTTCAGTTAGACACAAAGATGTCTCTGAAGGCCATGGGACTATTAATGCCCAGGCTTAATTACATGACAAGTTCAATTTTGACAATACTAATTTACTTGCTATGGGAAAAGTGCCAATTCTGGAGTGAGCTTAATTTAATTCAAGTGTTACCCTGTTTATTCATCATGCTACCAAATGGCTTCATGTATATGCATGTGTGTGTAAGGATAAATATGCATACAAGCTATACAAATAGTACAATACTTTTGTAGGGCAATTTAGAGCATATTTTCATGCGTGCTGCTGAGGCTTTTAATCCTAGTTTCCACTTCAAACTGTGGGTGGCAGCAGAGACTTGGGAAATACCTTCTGTACAATTCAAAGGATTTTTTTGAGGTATATTAGTGACAAAGAAATGATTGAATGATGGTGGTAAGTAATAGCAGCTTTATTTTAAACTGCAATTGTCATTACTTTATCATTTCTTATCTCATTCTGTGGCCAGAAGTGGTGAAAGAGGGCTGTGGTTTGGGAACCTCACTGATCTGTTGGCTTCTAAATAGGTTTTCCTTATTTTGGGTTAGTAACCTTTTCTTCTGTTGGAGACCATTCTCCCCTCTCCCATGGAACCCTTTTCTTTGATGGTGCCTTGTTGCTTACATCTAAGGGTGTCATCCAGCTCCCTTTGGAACCTCAAAGTGTATCCTAAAGCTAATGATGGACTAGTGTGCTGAACCTGACCTAGCCCTTCAGTAGTCTGTGCACAGCATGTCCTCACTGATGCAGGCAGTGATCAAAGTCTTCATAGTTCAGGGGATCAGAGAACTCGTGTAACTTTGTCCCTGCCTGAGAAGGACAGGTGCACTGAACTTTGGACTTGGCCTCTAGTTCTAGGATTGCTGTGAAAGAAGCAAACTGGACATGAAAGTGTACTTTATACCCACTAAGTATTCCTCCTTAAGCCATGGGAGAGCAAGGGATTGCTTCGTGAATGGTGGGGGGTGAGGGAGAAGAGGGAAAAAGGAAGAGGCAAGGGTTAAAAGAAGACAAAAGGGAAATAACAAAAGAGAAGAAAGATTGTATCCCACTACCATTAATGTAAAATTGTATCTCTGAATGTGACATATATGTAAAAGAATTAGAAAAGGTAAAGAATTAAAATCAAATGACTAAAGCCATATATATACTCAGATGCATTTAGATGAATGAAGATAAAGGTCTGAAAAGATATATACCAGTGTTAATACCATGCTCTTTGGGACAAGGGGTGAGAGTTAGGTGGACAGAGGTGCTGGGGCCATGATTAGCTCTTCAGAGAACTTTGTATAGTTTCACCTTGTAAACATTATGGATTGGTTTTATCACTTGAAAACCTCACACTGAAAAAAAAAATCAGGTAACTCCTATGATATAACTTGATGCATGCTTCCCTTCCTAGTCTAAGAAACAGGGTGACGCTATCTCCTGGATGAAGAGACATTTTTCCTAAAAATCAAGTGAGTCATTGTGGGATGATTCAAAGGTATTCAATTTCCTTGCTGTTCATTTTGCCTACATTTTCCATTTCAGGTTGGATTGTTTGTAATTAATTTGTCCATAATGACTACACATAGTAAGATGGTATTTATTTATTATTTTGCTATTTATTTTTCTAGATATCATTCTTCTTTGGTCCTGTGTTTCCAAAGTAATAGGCATTTCTCGGTCTGAAGCAGTCATGGGAAGGGCAAATAAGAGCTGATGGGTAACCGTCATGACCAGTCAAATTGTTTAATTTTGAGCTCACTAACCAAACCCCTTCTCTCCTTCTTTGTCTGTTTCCCTCCCTTCCTAACATGTTTAAGCACCTACTATGAAACCAAGCACTGTGCTGTATTCCGGAGATACAAGACTGCCTGGAGCTCTGCTGGCCATGTATGGTCATGTATTGGAGTGAGACTAGATTACTCATTTTTCTCCTTCATAGCCTCATTAACATTGCCCCCTACAGCCAAGCATTGAGGTTCTTGCCCCTTCTTAGCTTAGCCATGATGCTGCTGCTTCCACCTCTGCAACCGTGGTCCTGTTGGTGAGTCCACTCACTGCCCTGGCAGTGGCCCTCATTGTTGTTATCTGTGTTTCAAAGTCTTCCATCACTAGTGTGGGTGGTTGAGACCGTGCTTTAGAGATAGGCCCTCCCAGCATCTCCTCCTCTTTGTCTGGTCCTGTCTACTTTGCACCTCATCCTTTAGGAGAGCAGGATGTCTTCTTCTGATCATTTACAACCTCTTTTATCCTGCATCCAAATTTATTATCTTTTCTTTTTAGGCTTTCATTAGAATACACACACACACACACACACACACACACACACACGTATATGTATATATATATTTAATTAAAAATGTACATTCATGCTTTTTTGCTCTGGAAGATTATTAATATGTATTATCAGCTGACCAGGGGCTCTGTTTGTTTCTTTATCAACCCTCCTTCCATTCAGATCTCTTCTTCCCAGGTCAGGAAGTGAAGCTTGAAGATTTTAGAGAAAGTTGGTGTTGGAGGGCATCACTTTGCCTTTGGAATCCACCAGCTTATCCTCAGCTAGTGCTGTTTAATTTTCCATTTCTTCAGAGAACAGTACTTCTGAACACTTCCAATTTTCTCTGCTCGTAGAGTTCAGAGAATAGAAAAAAAGAGTCTGGGCCAGGATGCTCAGTAAGAGATGAGACTTAGATATGGCTTTGAGGCTGGAAGAGTTTGGATTCTAGGCTACATTAAATTAAAAATGCAACAGTGTAAGTGACTATTATCTAAAAACCTTGACATGACTCTGGAAGAGAAATTCCAGAGTAGTTATTCCTTCTGGCGACTCACCATCTCTAGTCCCGCAGAGCTCAAGTGCTACTTTTTGAGTGGCCAGAGCTTAGGTTTTGCCTGAGTGGATGCTTTGTGTTCTGTGAAAAGTTTCACCGTGTGGGACAGTGTTGGTGACTCTGTAAGGGCTGGATGGAGAGTTTGAGCTGACTTTAAGTTTAGGCTACCTCTTGTCCCATCCCCTCTCCTCCCTCCAACATGCTGGCTGTAGTTTTTTTGGATATTCTCAAGGAAAGGGAATGGAACCTGTGACATATGGAAGTTCCCAGGCCAGGGATCGAATTGGAGCTGCAGCTGCCGGCCTATACCACAGCCACAGCAACAACAGATCTGAGCCCCATCTGAAACCTACAATGCAACACTGGACCCTTAACCCATTGAATGAGGACAGGGATAGAACCTGCATCCTCACAGAGACAGTATCAGGTTCTTAACTTGCTGAGCCACAGTGGGAACTCCTGTTAGTTATAGTTTGTAAATTCACCCTGAGTCTAGAAAAAGTAGAAACCCTGCCTATTTTCTAGTCAGGAGTGTTATTATCAGTGTTTTCTGTGGAATTGCAAAGTTAGTATTTTTAACAGGGTTGTGAAAGAGGAGGCAGTTGGCCTGGCAGTGAGAAGGGAAAAGAAAATAAAGGAGACTAGAGAGGAAGAAGGAAGAATACAAACTCTTCTGGGAGAAAGTGTATATTATTTTCCTCTTTCCAGGTCTGTCATGATCATGGTCTTGGAGAGAATATCTTTCTTGAGTAATGTTCTTTAATGCACTTCTTATAGTTCTTAGGAGAAATATTGTGGTTCTGTCGAGCATTTATTCCCAATTGAGGACTACAAATTTAAGTCGACATCTCAGGTTCACCCCTTGGGTATGTGTTCACTGAGTACAAAGGCGGAGGATTACCTACATTATTTAAATTATGGTTTCTCTCTCTCTGCAAGTGCATATAGTTGAATTTGTACGAATAAATATGTATTTGATGCACTTCTACTTTAATCAATTAAAGTAGGAGTGTTTCAAGTTTTGGGAGGTCTTTTACCCCTTTGAGAATTTGTAAGAAGCTGTGTACCTTTTCCTGAGAAAATTTTACTTCTGCATCTACATAAACAAAATCTGGTATATAATTTCAGGGCCTCCACAGCCCATTTATAGACTCACAGACTGAGAGCAGTGTCATGTCATAAGAGGAAAGGCTTCCTTCCATTTGGCTCGGAGAGAGCACAGAGAGCAGATGGAGTGCCCAGCAATGACAGATGCTGAAGCAGTGGAGAAATAGGGGTTAAAGCACATTGGCAGCTCTGAAGACCCAAGATCCAGTGGAGTGCCAAGGACTGTAAGTGCTGGGAAACCTGAAACCCAGGGAGTCTGGACAAACATCGAGCAGTGACCCCATTTTTGCAACCAAACCACACCAAACAAGATCAAAACTGCTTTAGCTTGTCATTCACTAAGTTCTTTTTTCATAATCACAGTTAGACTGCTCTGAAACATGGGGGAAGGAAAATCATGAAGGAATTTCTCTGGCATTTGGGCCAGAGTGATGTGAGAGGGAATGAATTGTCTGAGCTCCAGTAAAACTGGGTAAAACCCAAGTGAACACCCCTGGGATTGTAACTGGGACCCTTGATATTTTCCAGTAATATTTTCTAGCCTCCAGGTACTGTTCCATCGTAATTGTTAAGAGGATAACAGCTATTTCTTTTAAGTTTTATTGACATATCGTTAATTTACAAGGTTGTGATAACAAACTCTGCTGTACAACAAAGTGACCCAGTTGTACATACACACATATCCATTCCTACACCTCCACCTTTTCCCTTTGGTAACCATAAGTTTTTCAAAGTCTATGAGTCTGTTTCTGTTCTGCAAATAAGTTCATTTGTATCCTTTTTTTTTTTTTTTAGATTCCATATATAGGTGATAACAGCTATTTCTTATTTCTTTTGTTTTAAAGTTTTCCTTATAAGAGTTTAAAAAAGTATGTTCCTTGTTTAATTTCAAGATAAGAGGTATTAAGTTTGCTAAAGAAAAGAATAGAACATTCCGAAAGGAAGTTACCAGCCACATGCATCTCCTAGAAGAGAGAAACAGGGAAATATATCAGGGCCCATCTGAACATTTTTCCAGGAATGAGAGTACCCAGTAGTAATATTCCTGTAGAAGACTGTTTGACTCTTCTGTTCTTTAACATTAAATCATATAGTCAACTTTCCACATTCTAGGTAAGAGTATGCCAACTCCTGGCTGCAGGCCAAATCTGGCTTTCAGTTAAATAACAGTAACACAGATTGTCACAACCCACAAAGGCTAATTTACTCTCTGGCCCTTTATAGAAAAAGTTTCCCAAACCCTGTTCTAGATCATCAAGCGAACTTTCTAATACTTTGACTTTTCATTCAAGGTTAGAATGTACTGGTTAGGCCAACACAAATGTTCCATCTGCTTGATAGTTATGTTTCTTACTGTAAAATTCTTAAGTTGCTATTCTGGTTGTGTTTAATAGTTTCTTGTGAGCTTTGTCAGGCTGAGTTGGTAACTTTGAGTCTGATCATCTCTGGAACAATGATAACTAAGTCTTTGAGCATGAAGTTGAGGGTAAGAACAAGGCCTGAGATTAATTCATCAATCCCATGCCTCTCCTTGGTGACCTGTGGAGGAGTTGTTCCCTGGCATTCTCTGGATGGCTGCTTTCTGGAAATTGCTGGTCTTTCCCCTTAAAAGTCTGCAGCTTCATTTTTCCCTACTGGCTTTAGCAGTTTAGACCAAGCTAAAAAGTCTGAATTGATATATTTAGCCCCTCTCCTTTCTCCTTTTTTTTTCTTTTTCTTTTTTAAAATGATCTCTCTCCTTCTTTTTGAGAATATTTAAAAAGCCAATATCTTTTGTAGTCATTCAAATCTGTGCTAGACTGGAATAGTACAGTCCATCTAGGATACTCCAAGTACAGGTTGTAATTACTCTTCAGTTCATTCAGCCCAGCTTCCTCAAAGTGAAGATTTGAGAACACATATTCCTTTGATCACAATTAACTGAAATAACTATGGGATATTTACATGGAGCTTCTAAAACATTTATGTACGTAATACTAATGGCACCTAGTAATTTACTTATTGAATTGTAAAATTTGAGCAATGTATTATTCATGACT
>PVHT021183726.1:21034964-21065488 GCA_004024745.2 Catagonus wagneri | reverse complement strand
TGTAATTACTCTTCAGTTCATTCAGCCCAGCTTCCTCAAAGTGAAGATTTGAGAACACATATTCCTTTGATCACAATTAACTGAAATAACTATGGGATATTTACATGGAGCTTCTAAAACATTTATGTACGTAATACTAATGGCACCTAGTAATTTACTTATTGAATTGTAAAATTTGAGCAATGTATTATTCATGACTGGCCAGAAAGCCATAATATATGAACCTCCTCTGGTGCACTCTTGCTCTTGTGTGTGTTTGGCTCTCCAGTTTCCTCAGGTTGTCCTTGAGAACTGTTGTTCTCCATTGCATACGTAAACACTGCCTAATCATATGGCCTTCTGTGGGTGGTATGGCTTTTTCTGAAGAGCTTAGAACAGTTCACAGACATGAGCCCTTGAGTTCTACAAAATTCTGGAGTGTGGTGGAGGCAGATGCTGTCCTTTGGATTTTACTGCTTGGGGGATAGTGACACAGACCATTTGAGTGGGAAACATCAAGTGCATGGCCTCTCAGCACAGTGGGACAGGCAATGAAAGGCAGATCCCCAGCAGTGGATCAATCAATCAACCAATCAGTATTTATTGAGTGCATGTTCTTGGCTCAGCATCAGATTAGTTTCTGTGCTAGCCCACTTTATGTCTTGCTTATGTGATTTGAGGATCCCGTTATCTTGAAAAAAATATCTTGCTGTGAATTTTCTTGTGAATTGTCTATAAATTGGGAGAAGTAAGTAGGGAGGGATTATGAGATGAAGAAGGTGGAGAAATAGGGAGGGAACAGACACCTTTTGAAGGCAAGTGCCCTCCCAATGTGATGATGCCACAGATTTCTTGCTCTGTTTCTTTGTTTTCAGGGCAGTGAATAAAAGGTAGCAATGTTCTCAGTTGTAAATTATGATGGTTAGCAACATTCTGTGTATTTAGGTATTTCTCATCCAATTGATTCTCTTGCTCCAGCTTGTGACAGTAGTTGATGGGAAGGCTATTCTGTGCATTTTAAATACAACTGGAAATTAAACAACTTGAAATTTGAGTAGAAATCCAAGTATCCTGACTCTCAGTCCAGTTCTATTTTTACTTCTTCTTTTGAACTTTCACCCTTGGTAAAGGAAGCAGAGCAGTCAAGTTGGTGTCAACTTTCCTTTGTTAATTGGTTCATTAGCAAGCTTTGGGAAATCAACTTCTTAAAAGGAATAATGGACTTCTCTCACTCACATGGGTGGTCTTTATTCAGTGGCATAAACACAGTCTTAGAGACTCTGTTTTGGTACTTTGTGCTTGAGAGAGAGCCAGAATTTCCTGCTGCCAAATTCTCAAAAAAAAAAAAAACCCACAAAAAACAGCTTAATGAGATGCCCCCGTACTGTGTGATCAATAGAGAGTGTGGGGCTGGGGCACTGTGTCTCCTCCAAAACTCACCCAGTCTCTTGACAAATGCAAGAGAGCATGGTGGGCCGTCACAGAAGCAGGGTGAATTAGTGTCAAGGAACATCTTTTATTCATGGGAGTCATACATTAGAAGGAACCGAGCATGGCTTAGTTTTGTCACAAGAATAAAATGAGAAACACTGGAAAATTGGCACTTTGTCAAAATGCCATTTACGAGTGGTGTAGTACATACCCCGTACTTTGCACAAAACTGTCTGGCTAACTTATGAGCTTGTTTATGAACTCCAGTGAGTACACACCTAGGGAAACTCCTCAAAATGAGGGACGCGTTTAGGCAATTCAGCATTTTTTTTTTGTAAGTGGAAAGACTGGAGCATGATTTTTAAACTCCCCAAACAGTAGGGGTAACTATAGAGAGGATATTGTATCAGTCACTGAATGGTAGTGGGACTCCTCCCAGGTGGCCGAGTGGCAGAGCTATCCTCACCCTTGTCAGGCAGTGGCCTGATGTTAGATGCACTGCAGTATGGTACTTGGAAGCCTCCCTGGCTCAGTAATTAACAGCTGTGGCAGAGGAGCCCAGAGATTCAGGGACTCCACAGCCTGCTTCGACCATTCATGTTTCTGTACCCTGTTTTTCTCCTCTCTGATGTGGTAGTAATAACACTGCTCTCACATGGCTGCTATGAGGAGGAAGTAACATAATACTCCATGTCAACCTGCCTGGTACATAGGAGCACTTTCCCGTGTTAAGCCCTTTCCTTTCCAGGTCAGTTAAGGGGTGGTCCTGGTACCAAGGGTCACCCCTCTTCTCTGGTGGAATGAGGTCAGCTGCTAAACACTTGGCATTAATAGCCTCAGTTTCCTCACATGTAAAGTGGAAGCATAGTGGAGTCATGTCATGTATTTATTATAATTTTGCAGAGAGAAAGAGGGAGGGAGGATGGGGGAAGAGAGAGAATTATATGGTGTAGTTGCTTCCGCTCCCATTCTCACTCAGTGAGCATAGTGCTGTGTCATATTTAATGAAAGATGGTATGCTGGACTTCAACAGAGTATCTCCTTTAAGGGTGTATTCTTGGGTAAATATGACTATGGGTGGCTTTTATCTTCTCCTCTGTCTTTAGCATCTAATCCCCAAAGAGAAAACTCCAGTGTAAATGTCTCCTAGGCAGCAGGTGAGACAATATGTATGAAAGTCATGAAGAGTTTAAAGCTGGAGATGGGTGCAAGATGCTGCTATTAATAAGGACTCTTGATGACAACTTCTCTTTCAGACATTGGGTGTAGGGATCAAGGTGGACTGTGTCATGTCTGCTTTCTAGGGCTTGATTTGCCAGACAAAACTATGGCGATGCTCAGTGAAAAGGATTATGGGATGTCTTTGGGGACAATGGCCACCTTGCTTTCAGGTAGTCCTGTCTCTATTATTAGAGGACTGGGATTACAGTAACCTGTAAAGGCTTCTGATTAAGGGCCTAGAGTGGAGTCTAGAATTTGGGTGTTCGTGTACTTCAATGAGCATCAAAAGAATAAAATATAGTCCTTGTATGGAACTCCCGAGAATTATTTCCTCCTTTTACTGTTAATATCCCATTCTAATTCTAGTGCAGGCATGCAATCTTTGAGGCAGAAAGTGTCTCTTTTTCAGTTTTATTGAGGTATAATTGACAAAATTGCAAGGTATTTCAAGTATACATTGTGATGATTTGATATATGTATTCCTTATGGACTCTCCCTACGTAGTTAATTAGCATATCTATCATCTCACATACTTATCCTTTTATTTGAGTGAGAACATTTAAGTTTTACTTTCTTAGCAAATTTTCTTAGCAACTATACAATACAGTGTTACCAACTACAGTCACCATTTTATACATTAGCGCTTTAGATCTTACCTTGCAGCTGAAATTTTGCACCCTTTTACCAACCTCTCCTCCACATTTCTCTGGCTCCCCTAGCCCCTGGCAACCACATTTTTACTCTCTGTAGCTTGAGGACATTTGTAAGAGGAATAAGCAGATAGAGAAAGACTCTCTTTTTAAATGATTTTTCCCAGAGCCTGGGATTTCATTCACTTAGGTTTCTAGGATCTAGTGATTTTAGGGCCTAGTAAGGAGCTTACAAATCTTTGCCAAATATCAGAAAATTACTAACCAGATTCTAAGTTTTATTGGTTACTCGAAAGTTCTTTAAAAATGAATACAAAATAAAAATATAAAAATGAAGAAAGGGGAGGAAGCAAGGGAATAGATATCAACTGGTGAGAAAAATGCTGAGTAGAGAATAAAATGGTTTGTGACTAATATTAACATTTTAATAGCATGTGGCAGACACTGTGATAGACTGTTATATACATTAGCTCAACCTCACAATGATCCTATAATATAGATATCATTCAAATTAAAATGGAAAAGTAGAGGGCCACTGGGTTTTAAGTAGCTTGCCCTAGAAACGTTTTGAAATTGTGGGCATAAGACAAAACCCAAGGTTTGCTTAATTTTATGAGCTTTTGTTATTTCAACTGTATTATCCTTTGTCCAAGGAAGAAAGTTAGCACCTGAGTAATGTAATTCATCAGATAAAGTGACTTTACCAAAAACCTCACATTTGTGTATAAATCTTAATTCTCCATTTCAGTTGTAAGCTCCTTAAGATGAGGACCAGTAAGTTCATGTGCTTGTAGTGAAAATAATATTTTACACTTACGTAAACTTGATGAAGCAAAAAATATGCTTCCATAAAAACTGAGTCTGCAGAAGGTGAACTGAGGCATTCTATCAATACAGTAATGGTGTTCTGTTACATAGTAAAAAGTTGATCTGTCAATCTACAGAATCTGTACACTTGAGATTGTACATTTTATTGCATGTAAATTATAATTCAATTAAAAAGATAAATACTAAAGAAAAAAAACCAAAACAGTAATGGTACTTCTACTGAGATGAGCAAACCAGTGAGAAAAGTAATAATTTTGATTTAGATAGTTTTGAAATTTCCTTATTTTTTTACGAACCCTTCCCTAAATCTTCAGGACTCTTACTTCTGTGATTTAACAATGCAGATTACTTTCAGGGCTGGTGATTTTTAAAGAGTTCAACTAAATTCTAGCCACTAAGTTGGGCTTTTTAAGGCTCCAGTCTTTGCTATTAAACACTGTTGGTTATCTGTGACTCCTCCTTGGTATAATTGTTTCCTGGACAATTTCCAGAAAGAAAATGGATTTTCAAAGAATATGATTTGAACCTGACAGGGATTTGGTTTCAACAATGTAGACTTAGAAAATAGCAAGACCCCAAACAAAACCTATATGAAGCAGGTACTGTATTTCAAGGCCACTGTAGAACTGAGCAGAGTGAGAGGATTGCATTCAATAATGGAAACAGTAGAGTAATGGATTAATCATTAAATCTGATGATGGAAATGTGGACAGGAAGCCACATTGTGAGATAAGGGGAATGGAAGTAGCAAATACAGGCCAGAAACCCAACCAAGAGTGGGAACCAGTATCAGAAACAAGCACTTATCAAGAGCCAAGTCGTTCTGGGATATGCCAGGGCTCAGTCAGTTAGTCAGTGAACTTTATGGTAGGACAGAGCTTGGTTCACACCTGGCTCTTCTACTTGCCAGCTGTGTGACCATGAGTGAGTTACTCAACCTCTCTGATCCTCAGATTCCCTATCTCAAAATTATGTTAGTTATAAGTTAGATGAGAGTGTTTCTGTAATTATTATTCATATAAATATTATTACCATATGGCACTCTGTCTCTAATAGGGGACAGTGACCGGTTGTCCTGGGCATGTGGGTGAAGCCAGCCTAAGAGGCAGATATGGATTTACTGGTCACTCTGCTCTTTTTTTTTTTTTTTTTTTTTTTTTGCTTTTTAGGGCTATACTCGTGGCATAAAGAAGTTCCCAGGCTAGGGGTCAGAGCTGCAGCTGCTGGCCTACACCGCAGCCACAGCATTGCCAGATCTGAGCTACATCTGCAACCTACACTGCAGCTTTATGGCAGCACTGGATACTTAACCCACTGAGTGAGGCTAGGGATCAAATCCACATCCTCAGATACTAGTCGGGTTTGTAACCCACTGAGCCACGTGGGAATTCTCATTCTGCTCTTCTTAAAGTTGGTTATCTTGTAGATGACCACCACGCCCCATCAGTCAAATCCTGCCAGCATCCACCACATTCGTGAAGCTCATATTACTGCTCTCCATTTGTCTTCATTTCCTCTGCATCAACAGCAGCTTGATTTTCTCATTAATGGAGCATTTGCTTAGGAATTATTTTCCAGAGGAATTTAGCCGCTAATCCCTTTTATGATAGCAAAATCACTAAGAAGCCCCCTGTGTCACTTAGGGTCTCGGCAGGCAACAGATGGCACACTCAAATTGGATAATTTATGGCAAGTTTAATAAAGGAAGTATTTAGAAAAATGGGACCAGGTTGTAGAGAATCTATGCAAGGGGTAATGCCAAGCCCTTGGGCTAGTAACTGCTGCTAACCTTCCCACCCTAACCTTGAAAAACTCATCAGTTGAAGAGGTTATCAGTATCTAGAAACTGCAAGAGCTTCCTGACAGGTGTGGTCTCCAGTGGAAGGACTAAGACAGTCTGTGGCAAACCAGCCACATTCCCTCTCCTCCCTCTGGTTTCTTGTGTGTCCCACGGGGCAAACCCAGTGGAAACCTAGAGGGCAAGGGAGCCTGATGGTTCAGTCAGTGTCCCGGGGTCCAGAGCAGAGTGGAAAATGGTAGAAAGTAAATCTGGAGAGACAAATAGAAGAGACCCTTCTCCCTCTCTTAGAGGCTCTCAGCTCCAAGTGGAGCCATAGGACTGGCTGTTGAGGATTTTTTTTTCTTTTTATGGCTGTATCCACAGCATATGGAAGTTCCCAGGCCAGGGATTAAATCTGAGCTGCAGCTGCAGGAAACAGGATCCTTTAACTCACTGTGCCAGCCAGGAATAGAATCTGCCTGCTTAATGACCTGAGCCTCTGCAGTCAGATTCTTACCCTCACCGCTCCACAGCAGGAACTCCTTGGCTGTTGAGGATTTTTATGTGATGTATGGCAAGATATTTATTACAAAAATAAATGTCTTGACTCCTCAACCACCTTATAGCACACGATGACACTGATTTAAAGCTGGACAGACCTGGGTTCTACTCTGGCTCTAGCAGAGTGAGTTATTATCTCTTATGTGCTCTTTAGCAAGTTACAAATTTCTCTCAGCCTCAGTTTCTTCACTTGTCACATGCAAGTAATGATCACTATATGGCAGAGTTGTCACCAAGATTAAGTGAAAACATATAAGCGAAAATATTTTATCAACTATAAAATCGTATAAATATATTGTAATTTACACAATATTTTTTTGTTCCAAGTGGCTATCCTGCATACATATATTATAGAAGAGTATAAAGAGAGACTATGCTTGCTGCCTCTCTATTGTCAACGCATTATGCTTTATTCTGGGTGAAAAATTGCCATTCTACTGAGCAAAAACTAAGACACTTTGAAATCTACATAGTGTTCTGTTAAAATATGACTTTAGTTCTCATTGGGGAGCCTAAAAGTTTCATTTGAAATGAAGGTTGTGTATTAATTTATACCTATGAAAGCCTTGTATGACATTTCTAAATCTGTCTGTAAGATAATGGCTTTAAATGGTTTATGACTTTTAAAAGACCCAATAAATATAGTAACTTTGTACCTCTGTGTAATGAAAAAAGTGATGTTTTGGGATATATCACTCCTCATCGAAATGCATTACTATTTCCCACCAGCATAAATCTCAGACCTGGAGATCTTCTTTTAGCTCATTTCTTAAAGAAGAGACTCTGCATGAAGAGGCTACATGAGGCTGTTCTCCAGTATCCCTTCCAGCCCAGAAAGGTCTAAGCAAAGATAAAAAGAGAGTGAGTGCAGCGGCCTTTGGAGGAGACATCACGTAGAAGGTGTTTTCACTACCATTCTAACCTCCTGCACCCCACTCCCACATGGCCATTCCACTGAACTCCCCCACCCCAAATGTGTTTCCAGTTGCCTGTGATATTTATTAAGTTAAAACAGGTGTGGCTGGATTTTCCAAAGAAGTGCTTCCTTAATATAGAACACTGAAAGTGAAACCAACACACGCCACCCAAATAAGGGAGTATATAAGGCTCAGAGTATATGGAGGGGCTTCAAGGAAGGGAAGGAAACCAATTAGGAGACAAAAGAAGAGCAGTTAAGCCTTTGACTAGTTAAAATGTGCATATTGCTGAGACCCCTATCCAAAGAGGGGTGAAAATTACCTAGAGAAACTCAACTCCTTTGACTGCTATAGCAGAAGCTGGGCTCAGCCCAAATGCCTAGAGCCTTTAGTGCATTCATTGTTCAGTAGTGAAGTTCCCAACCTTTGTAAACTGTTTCCTTCCACCTTGACATCCCTCTTGGATAGTATTTACATGCTCAATGCACTCTCCTAGGCATAGCCATGATTTTATGGCGATTTCCAGTTAATGCTATCTATCCCTTTCTCTTCTCTAGGTGGACTACAAAGGAAAAGCATATCATTTCAGTGATAATTATAAATCTGTTCCTATATATAAATGTTAATATATGAGGGAACATCCAAAAATAGGTTGGTTCTATCCTCAAACTTTTTCCAGAATCTAACCATATTTCTCCACCTCTGCAGCTATCACCTTGGTCGGAGCCATACCAAATCTTACTTGGGTTATCACAAGAGCCTCTGAAACAGTCTTCCTGCTGCTATTCCCCTTTTCTCTCCAGTTCATTCTCAACCTAACAGCTAGAATGGTCCTTTGAAAGTGCAATTCAAATAATGTCACTTCTCTGCACAAAGCCTACACTAGCTCACCTTTTCATCCAGAGTAAAAGCCATAATCTTACAGTGATCGCAGAAGCCTTCTGGGATCCACCCTTTGTTAAAGCTCACTTTTTACTCTCTCCCACCCACCCCGCTTCACCCCTGCCAGTTAGTCTCCTTCTTCTTCTTCAAAGACATTAGGGACACTGTAGTCCTGGAGCCTTTGTGTCAGCAGTTCCTTATCTCTGGAGCAGGTTCCCACCCCATTTTTGGATAGCTCATTACCTCACCTCCTTCCAGTCTTTGTTTAATTGTCACTTTTTCCTCCAGGCTACCCTGTCCCCATGTCCCAATTCCTGATCCTTCTCATCCTGTTTTCATCCCCCTCCTATGGACCCTTTAACGTATTACATTTTGTTTATTGTATTTGTTATCTTACAGTATGAGCTCCATTGGGGCAAGCATTTTTGCTTGTTTGGTTTATGATGTACCTAAAGTACAAAGAACAATGCCTGGTACATGACAAACATTCATGCAGATTATTGATTGAAAAGAATTTGCTGATTCATTCAACAGGCACAAATTGAATATTTGCTCTGCACTTGGCAATACACTAGGTGCTAAGGCAAAATGATGAGGACAGTCAGATGTGGCTTCTGCTCTCAGGCAGCTTAGAGCCTGGTGGCAAATCAGAGGCATTAACGCAAACTCCAGAGCAGTGAGTGCTGCTGCTTACTTTTGTGCTTATATTTTGAGGAACTTATCAATCTGAGATTTTTAATCAGGAATGGAGACACTGGTCAGGTGTTACTGTTGCCAGAGCAGGAAAAAAAAAAAAAGGTCTAGGCATTAGTAAGGAAAAACTTTATTAAGGGGGGACTGTTGCAATAAGAAGACAGGCAAAGCCCCAGCTAGAGAAGCCCCAGGGAAGGGGTAGGTGAGTAAGTTTTCATATGCAGAAACTGGGGGAAGGTGCGAGGAGGAGGAAGGGGGTGGTGCTAAAAACTGTCAGGGAGCCTCTTAAAACTTAACAGACTACTCAAATATCTCATCATTGGAAAAGTCATAGCAGGAAATGTGGTTGGGCATATTGGGTGGGGTGTGAGTCTCAGATGGAGCCCAGGAGTGACAAGAGAGGGAGTTCTGGACCTGGCTGTGCTCGGCAGGCCAGCCTAAAGTTGTGTCAAGCACAAAGCTTGATTAACCTTGTCACTGTTCATAAGCAGAAGCTAAGGTTTAATAGTGAAGCAATTGATGGCTTATGTTTCCTTTCTTAATATAATTGTTCCGTTTGGGGTTATGTTTGCTGCTGTATTAAGAGTCTTGCATTAAGGTGACCAGAAACAGTAAAAATACTAGTTTGTCTGTTCTGTCTGTTGACCACAAGGTTACCAACGGTAACAAAGTCCCTTTAAATGGTGTCAGTGGATGTCAAACATACATTGTGTGTGGCTCGTGGTGTGCATAGTGATAACAAAAGGCAGTCCCAGGAATTTTCAGCAGTGGAATTAGCGTTTGGAAACGATGGGGGAAGTCTTTTAGCTTTTCAAAATGGCCTCAGTTTTTACCACTCAATAATGTTATATGTTTGTAACAAACTTCATGCTTTTTGCAGAACATTGTCACCAATGCTGTATTTCCATATCTCTGTTATTAAGCATGTTTCATTGAGGGGTATAGTGTGCATATAAACACTGTACGTGAAAGATGAGAAAACACCAATTAATATCAAAAGGAATCTGTTCAATGACAGTTCTTTTGGAGCACACTAAGAGTACTGTAACCTGCTATCAAAGAACTGTATTTTTATAGTGAAAAATACTTCTCACAGGAGGCCTTCAGTGAAACCACAATATCTTGGATTTTATTTGGGAAAGTCGGTAGCTGGTCCCAGCTCTAATCACACATGCTTTGTGCTCCTATAAGTACATCTGGCATTCAGACTGTAAATACCTTGCTGGGTCTTGAATTCTCCAACTGATTTACTAATAAATTCACTGAAATGTGTATCAGCCTTTAAAATAAGTCCATAAAAAAGGTGTTTCCATTCAGAGTTATATAATTGTTCTGGTTGGAAAAACACTGGGCTAGGAGGCAGAGAGGAATGCAAGGATCGGGGCAGGGGTTGAATTGGAAACCTGTAGCTGAAGCCTATGCCACAGCAAAACCTCATCAGAACTGCATCTGTGACCTATGCTGCAGCTTGTAGCAATGCCAGATTCTTAACCTACTGAACAAGGGCAGGGATTGAGCCTGTATCCTCACAGAGACTATGTGGTGTCCTTACCACTGAGCCACAATGGGAACTCCAAGAGTTAATATTTGAGGTGTTTCTTTTGTGTCTCTGTCACTGGGCTCAACATCACATTATTTACTTCCCACAACCACCCTCTGATGGATTAGGGCCCCCATTTTGTAGATAAACAAAAAGAGATTCAGAGAAGATAATTAACGTCCCTTAGTCACACAGCTAGATGGGGCAAGGTATGGGTTGATACCAGGCCTATCTGATTCAAGTCCATGCTTTGGCCAGTTCCAGCATCTGCTGTCATTTGATGTATGATCCTGAGCAAATCACATGGCTGCTTTGATTTTCTCTTTTCTCTGTTGTAGAGATAACATTACCAGTCCAGTCCACTTCACAAGAGTGAAGTTCAATTAAATCTGTATGAAAGCACATTGAAAAAATAGTTAAGAGCTTTACAAATGCAAGTCATGGTTTTTATGGAACTGAATGAAATTCACATGATTTTATTTGCCTGGAATATAGTTGCTGCTGCTCTTTGGTTAAGGCATACTATTAGAAATGGACTCTTGAAGGAGCTAAAGTCATTGAAGATTTAGCACAGACCCAGGAACACATGCAGAGAATAGGGATAGAGATTCCACATTTTAGATGCATGAAAAATACACTGCATATATAGTCCACTAACTGAAACTGTTTCCAAATTAATAGAAGTATTTCTAGGGTAATTTTTTTCTCTGTCATTTTATTTTTGGGGGGCAGTGTTTATAACCTTGAGAAAGTTACCTGTTTTCTCTGCACTTGCCTGTCTGTATCAGTAAGACTATAATAATGATACCTACCTTAGAGTGGTCATCTATTCATTTATTCCACAAATATGCTGAATGTCTACTATGTGCTAGACATTGTTTTAAATGCTGGAAATGCAGCAATGAAAAAAACAGACAAAAATCCTTACCTGCTTACATTCTAGTGATGGATAAATACAGCAAATAAGGGAAAATAAGTAAAATAGAGATCATGTTAAATGGTTCTAAAGATAAAGATAAAGCAGGAAAGGGAAAAGAATTTATTAGGGATGGGAGGGGTGATTTGAAGTTTTAGACATAATGACTCAGAAGGCCTCACAGGAAAGTGACCATTTAGTGAAGACTAAAGACCAAAATAACTGAGACAGGGAGTCATGAGGTTAGAACCATAGGGTTGGCTTGAGATAGAAGCATTTCTCATGTGTTTTACGGGTGTGGTGTGTACAGGGGAATCACAGATGAAATAACATGTACCACTCATAGCGTACTTAATACCTGTTTGTTAACTATGAAGTAACAAAAATATTATGTGTCTGTAGGTTCTGCGAGGGGAATTATGAATTCAGAAAGAATGGCTTTGTAAATAAAAACGTAAAGCAGACAAAATGAAAGCACCATTTGTCTCAAACTTGTAATACTGAGTGTTAAGAAATCTCAGTGAGATGTCTGTCAGTCAGTTACCAGGAGCCAGCCCTAACCTCTCACATGTCCGAAGACTTTTGTGACCTTAGTTATTGCTTATTTGCAAAGTAGAGTTCAAAATGGCCTTGGGTAAATTTTATGACCTACTAAGTGGAGATAACTTTTAAAGTTGATGTCAAAGAGGACACTGATCCCTCCCTCAGACCTTCCTTTGTAGTTGCCTCTGTAATAGGATATTGAGCTTAATGAACCATAGATCTGACTGGCTCTAGAACTCTTACGATTCTTTACAGTGACCTAGTATGACTTTTTACTAGACTCTGAGGTAGCAAATAGGTTTTAGCTCTTGTTCCAACCCTGGTTGATTGGGAGTGACTGACCAGGCCTCAGTTCTAATGAATGCTGAAGCCTGTCTGTGCCCATTGGGAAAAAGGGCTGTGATGGTTAATTTTATATGTCAACTTGGCTGGGCAGTAGGGTATCTGGATATCTGTGAAGATGGTGGTTTTTTTTGTTTGTTTATCTGTTTGTTTTAAATGAGATTAACATTTAAACTGGCAGAGTAAAGTAGATTGTCCTCCCTAATGTGAGTGGGCCCCATTCACTTAATTGATGCTGAACAGAACAAAAATGCTGAACATCTGCTGGGTAAGAGAGAATTCTTCCTGCCTGATTGCCTTTGAACCAGGTCATCAGCTTTTTCCTGCTTTTGGACTTGAACAAAACATTGGCTCTTCCTGGGTCTAGAGATTAGTACTGAAGTGCACCATCCCCTCTCCTGAGTCTTAGGCTTTTGAACTCGTACTAGGACTAAACCATTCAATTTCCTGAGTCTTACTCTATGATCTTGGGACTTCTTGCCTCCATAATTGAGTGAGCCAGTTGCCTTATAATCAATCTCTTTGCACGTATATATCTCCCATTGATTCTGTTTCTTTGGAAAACACTGGCTAATATAAGGTTGTGATTTATTAGCAACATCTGCCTTGATGGTGGGCGTGGAAAGTGGTCACCCACATTTTCAAACTTTATAAAATTTCCATGCATCACTGCGTGAGAAACTAAGCCAAATTACTACATGTATTTTATGACAGACCAGTGTTTAAAGACCAGCCAGACTTCCATATATAAAATAATAAAGGTGTTATGTTCCAAACTTGATAGAAAGTATCTTGAAGGAGAAACTGAAAGTCTGTCTGACATTTGCAAAGCATCAGAGATTTGTGAATGCACCCTGGTTATGTTAGGAAATAGACAGTAAAGTAATGGGAAATGAGGATAGATCAAGCTTTGATTTATTTGGCCATTTGATACCACCTTTGACAACTTTGTCTACCTTGACATGTCAATAAAGTTATTAAAATGAAATCTGAAAAAAGTATAGAGCATTAGAGCATAACGGAGTTTCATTTCTGAGTCATAGTGCCCAGCCAACCAAGAGAAGCTGAGCCCAAGGCATAGAGTAGCTGCTTTAATTCCAGGCTGCCACTCACCTCTGCTTGACATTTGACAATGTGCTTTCAACTACTCCTAAGCATATCAAGAGAAATAAATGAGTAAATAATTGGTTGCCCCTTTAAAAATAGAAAATATCAGGCTTGGGTTTAATTAACTGCCATAAATTATTCTCAGGCTAAGTGTACAGAGAGGAACTGCTTTTACCCTTTGCCTCCAATGAAGGAAAATTGTTCAGCTCACTTACAGTTTCACTTTCTAAAGTAGGAGCATGAGTTAGTGTGTCCCATCATTGAGAATATTGAGGGATGATGAAATGAATTTTCTCTACTATGTTAGAGGTTGGACTAGAAAACTGATATTTGGTCACTGAGCTGCTCCATCAGTGCTCTCTTTGAAGCCATTTATGAAAATAGTTTCCTGGCAAGACCTTGTAAATTGAAAAGAGAACCCAACTCCCCTATATTTTTGAAAAATATTGCCTATTTCTTTAAGAACTCATTATTAATTTGAGAAAAAGTAAGGTTCATCATGTATGTAGAAATAAGGATAACCAGGAGAGAACAGCCTAATTTAGCATGTTCGTTAACATGGACTATGTGTAAGGCACGGTCCTAGACCCCATGGACATCCTCAAATCTAGTGAAAGGTGACAGGGCAGGTTCTCAAATAATTATAGTGTGGGCAGTAGTTGATAAGAGATTTAGAAATGGCACAAATAAATTGGTGTGGGTGGACAAAAGAGGGAGGGGCCAATTCTGTACAAACTAAGAGTGATAGATGACAGGGAGGGACGTTATGGAACTTTTCCTGGAGGAGGAGTCATTTAAGCTGAGACTTCACTATCAGAAGCTTTCACTAGGAGAGCAGAGGAAAAAGCAGCTTATGGGAAGTTCCCGTGTGGCTCAGCAGAAACAAGCCCAACTAGTATCCATGAGGACCCAAATTCAGTCCCTGGACTTGCTCAGTGGGTTAAGGATCCGGCATTGCTGTGAGCTGCGGTGTAGGCTGCAGACCTGGCTCAGATCTGGCATTGTTGTGGCTGTGGTGTAGGCTGGCAGCTGTCCAATGTGACCCCTAGCCAGGGAACTTCCATATGCCATAGGTGCTCCCCTAAAAAGCAAAAAAAAAAAACAAAAACAAAAAAGAGCACCTTATGCCCAGGGATCTGTAATGACCAAGGCTTAGAGACTGGGAAGCAGCAGGGCACTGATTAGTAGATGAGACTAGTTTGGAAAGATTGTAGAATTAGATTCAAGATTGAGGTGGCTGGGTTTATTTTACAGAATTCTGACAGGCGGAAAGTAGCAAGTTGGAACTGAGTTTTGGAAATATGCCAGCAGTATGGAAAATGTATGTGTGCATGATGTGGATGGAGAGTAGGACTAGTCTCTGGCTCTAAGGTGCTCCCATAGACCACGAAAATTGTGATTTGGCTTGGACCAGGTTTTCTGAGAAGGGGCAGTTGCTCTGGAGGTAGGAATGAAAAGGGTGGTTGTAGCCATGTGGCTGGGCACTCAGGGGGTAAGCAGAATTGGCCCAGGGAAATGTTAGTACAGGTTTTATTCTCAGGTTATAAATGAACCCTGAGGCCTTGGTATCAATTTGAGTCCTTAGTTGGGAGATGTTTAAAGGACACCTGAGGTGCTGGAGGTGAGAAAGAGCAGCTTGTGACCAGAACAAGTTAGATCCTGACATCCCAGCAATTCTGTCTTCTTGCCAAGCTTCCAGTGGGATATGGCTGCATAAGTACAAAGCACATGGTAATGAAATTGTGTAGTGGGGTTGATTAAAAGCTGTCATTGTTGCATATATGTATGTGTGTGTAGGTAAGTGGTGAAAATCAAAGAGTAGGCTCATTTGTTGGTAAATTTGGGGCTTCCTTGGAGGACTAAAATGCTGGCAAAGAATATTTCAATAATTCCAGAGTCCCAGCATTTGCTTTGTTTTTAGAAACATCAGACAACTCCTGGAATGAGAGTTGGGGCGTCCAATGCTTCAGGCATTTGAGATGCCATTGTGGTAGGGAAAGGGCTTAAGGCTTGCTTGCCCTGTTTTTTCTCTTTTGTCTGCCCCAGAATAATCTGACTTGCCTCTGGATACCTTATCCAAATTCTTACGTTGGGAAAATGAAGAAATTTGTAAATAAGAGATCTTAGATCTCTCTGGAGAAACCTGAAGTCTCTGAAGTTTTAGTCATTTAAACAGAAGCGTTCTTTATTGTCAACTCCACCATTTTACGTGGGTTCCACTAGCCAGCTCACCTCTGAACTTGCTGGTTTCATATTTGCCAGGGTGACGGCGAAATAGACCTTTTGCCAACTCTACCAAGCTCACAGGCTGTAAAAGAAAGGAAAATACTGTTTAGACAGTGGAGGAGTAGAGAAGAGGAACAACCGGCTTTGCACAATAACCTGGAGCTCGGATTGGGAGAGGCAGGTACTTAAAAAAAGTATAGCCTAGACTTTTGGAGAGGGGATGGAAAGAGGTAGATAACTAAAGAATCCTTTCCTAAAAGGCACAAATTTGTTTCAGGAGATTACCATGTCAGTGGTAAGTCACAAAATCAGTGGGAGGCCTATCCCTGAGGGATGTAACAGTGGTTGTTCTGTTGACAGCAGACAGTGGTCCTCAGATCTGCAAGAATTAGGAGTTTGTACTAGGCAAGTTACCAAGGCAAGGGCAACATCAGAGACTGACTTAACACTGAATAACTTGCTCTGTGTTTCATGGATTCATACAATGGCAAACTTGGATGAGACACTACAATATTTTAGTCCAGAACAAATAATAGGTTGTTATTGACCCTTTTTCCAATCTCTTTTCTCACCTGTCTTGCCTGCCACCAAGGATAGTTATAAGGGTCAAATCAGAGAAAGGATGTGTGTGAAAGTTAAATTCTAATTTGCTGAGAGTATATAAATCTCCATTGGTGATGCTGATAAGTGATCATAGAGATTTAATGTTGGAAATACCTTCCAGCATGCTCCAGCTTGTCACATGGAACCCTAAGTCCAGGAGCTGAAAGCATTGTCCAAGACACACATTTAGCATATTATTGGCTGCTGCCTCTAATTCTTTTCAAAGCAGACTCAGGATAAATTATTTGACAATAAATTGTGAGTGCCAGAGCTGCCCCTAGAACCCCACGTTCCCTGACTCCTAGCCCTGTGCAGTTTTCCTCAACAAGTTGATGGTGTCTCTTCAGTCTTAAGTCTGAAAATTTCCCTAGAAATGGGACTCAGCTGCACCTAAAAAGTGTCACTTTGCCCTTGATTACCTAGGGTGGAGCAGTGATCAGTCTCCGTTTTCTGACTGGGGCCCTGTCTCATGAGGGTTCAGGGGGAAACTGTGGGGTTTTTCTGTAATTCAGGAAGAGACTGGCTATAGAGGGCAGGCTTGAGCTGTTCTGGCTTAGATGCAAAAGCATTTTCAAATCAAATAATAAGCAGCAGGAGGAAAACCCATCTTATAATTTGCCTCAATCTCCTTTTATTCATAAATCAGTTGGATCAATAACTATTTAAAATGTGAAAGCCTTTATCTGGCATGTTACCCAAAGAGAAAAGGGCATACTACTTTTTCTGAGGAGTAGCATGCTCTTGAAGTTTGAGAAAGGGGCAAACATCAAAATTTGGCCTCTTGCCCTATTCTGGGTATCCGGCAATACCATCACAGAGTGTGGAGTTCGTGCACTAATTAAAGTGTCTTACTGATGACTTGTTTGGATTCCAGGACAGGCACCAGATGTCACTCAGCCTGCAGCATGGAGAGTTACTCTTAATTACAACTTGAAGTTGCCCTAGTTGGAGGTGGTATTTCTCTCTCAGTTGAATAAATTAAATTCACGCTGGAGAGTCTATTTCTGCTCTCCTGTTGTTTTCCTTCATATACCAAAAGATGGTGCTTCATTACAGTGCTGGACACTTCTTAAGTTCCTTTCGCCTGAAGCCCAGGCAATAGAATTTCCAGTCAAACAGGAGCTCTACTACATGTGCCTCTTTCACTTTCTTTGTGGTCCTCTTTACCTTCCCCACACTGTGCTGTGTGTAACTTGTGCCAAGACATTTTCTTCAAAATGTGTCCAACTGCCTCATCCCATCCTGGGCTGACAGTGCATCTGTCTCTACTCATTAGCTCTGGAGAAAGACAGCTGTCTTTAGTCAACCATAATCTGGCTAGAGTCTAAGAATTCTCATTGCTGCTGCCCATGAACATAAATGAAAAGAAAGAAAAAGCTTTAAGCTTTGGTTAGAGCTGACTTCATGTCACTTTGTGAACCTGCAGATACTGCTTCCAGTGAAGACAAGCATGTTTTTTATAACGAACTCAGATAGAGCTAAGCACTACAGGGCACCAATTTTTATAAAGACCTCATTATCAGATCCATCTCAATAAGCCTAATCCTTCATAGGACCCCAGGACAGAGCCTGTGGTATTGTTTGGGTCTTTAGTATGATCCAGCAGACTTCTTTAGCTTGGTTTTTGTTTGTTTGTTTTTTTATTTTTAGGACCTCACCAGAGGCATATAGAAGTTCAAGGCTAGGGGTCGAATCGAGCTGCAGCTGCTGTCCTACACCACAGCCACAGCAACGCAGGATCCAAGCCGCATCCAGCAATGGAGGATCCTGCACCACAGCTCATGGCAACGCCAGATCCTTAACCCACTGAGCGAGGCCAGGGATCAAATCTGCAATCTCATGGTTATAAGGCGGATTCGTTTCTGCTGCGCCACAGCGGTAACTCCTAGCTTGGGGTTTTAGAAGTGTAAAAACTAAAAGGATTAGAAGAGGGAGAAAGAAAGACAACATTGAGGGTAACTTTATACAGGGGTACTGAACTGTTTGTTTGAGGCTGTAAGAGTCAATATTAAGTATAATATACTGAAATTTCTTTTTGTGCTATTCTAAGGTATTCTGGGGTACTGAGAATACCTTATCAGCAGGAAACTGACTTTTAAAATGTTTACCTTGGGCCACTGGTCATAATCTTGTTATTTCTTACCAATCAAGTAGAGTAGCAAAAATGCAGGTTTTGTGCTCAGAAAGATCTGAGCTTCAGTTTCTTTATCTGAAAAATGGGATAAATAATATACCTCCAAGTGTTGCTCTGAGGATTAGAGAAAATGCATAGCTTAAAATAACACTGTTAGTTATTATTGTCATTATTGTTGTCTTCATAATCCTTGTCTACATTTATTCTTCAGTATCCTGATACTTGAGCCCCACTGAAGTCTTCATTCAAATGTCACTTTTATTGAGAATTAACAACAAATGGGAAGTGAATATGTTCTAAAGAATTATTAACGATTAGCCAAAAATTTTTGAGTAGTTCTCAAAGTGTTTTCCTCGGATTGGCAACATCAGAATCATCTGGGAACTTAGAAAAAAATATAAATAATCTGCTCCCTCCTCGCCCCTCCCCCAAGCCCCTGCTGCCCTGACCTATTGAATCAAGCAAACCCTATCACAGACACACTGAATCAGAAACTATGGGTGTGGGTCCATCATCAAGTCTTCCAGAGGATTCTGATGCACGCTAAAGTTTCAGAACCACCGTTCTAAAACTACAAATTCCTCAGCTGTTGTTGATCTTTCCTTTTTGGATGCTTCTAAGTACATCACAATGTAAAGATGTGTAAGACAGGGGTCTCTCTAAAACAGAGTGAGTACTGTCTTACAGAAGTTCTCTTGGATACGCTTCTTGATCCTTTTACTCTGAGGAAAGAAGACATCCCAATCAGAATTCCTCTCATGACTGAGTGCTCCTCTGTTAGTAGCACTTTCCTTGCTTCCTGAGTGTGACAGCTCCACCTTACTTATAAAGATTTGAACATAACAAGCAGGAGAAAAACATTAAGGGAAGCAGCAATAAATTCTAAAATATTCTTGCCCCTGGACTGTGATTTGAAGAGCAAAGTCCTTGTTTTTTAAGAGCCTAGTTTACAGTTATTTCATTGCCTCTTGTTTAAGGGTTAATTTGTTTTATTGTGACACTTCTAATGGCTGAGTTCTCTATCTAGAGCTCTAATAAACATGGCCACACTGTTAATAACTAACAGTGCCTATGATTATCTGTAACTCATGGGATATTTCTTTTACAATGCCAGGTACTTTCTTCCTTTAATACCCCTCCTAAAGTTTTGCAGTTCACCTTTAAAGCACCTGCAGTTCCTAGGTATTGAGAGAAATGATTAATAGCCTCTATTGATTTTTTTCAAAAGTAAGGAAACACAGTGGCATGAAGCAGTGAATAGGAAACTCAAAATTTCCATTACACATTCACTTTTTAAAGGGTATTTTGAGATGACTTTCTGGGGGAATGTCAGTGAGTTTCTAAATATTAAAAATCTTTTCATTTGATGCTTACAGGTGACAAATGCTCACATTTATATAGCTGTTCTTGTTTCCTGTGGCACAGAACAATCTCAACTGGATGTATCCACACTGGATAAGTTATTCAGAAGGATATTTCAACTTTTACAGTTGTATATGTTGGACTAAAGGGAGCATGTGCAGGGATATCTGTTCATTATATGTATTGTATATTTTTGTACGTGTATCTGTAAATGGTATCTTTCTACCCATTAGCCTTCCAATTTTGCATGTATCCCTGGTATGTCTTTTCTGGGGGTATGGTAGAGCCTCTGTTATAAAAGTAGGAAACCAGGGGCCACACTGCTTAGAAATGTCAAAAGTATACATTTGCACCTGGAACCTAGGTCATCTTCTGGTTTCCTTGAAGTAAAGTAATTGCTGTGTTCCCTGAATTATGGATGTGCCCTCAGAGAGTTATCTTACACTCGCTTCTGTAGTAACCTAAGGTTTTCATGGATTCTGGAGAAATTTTATTAACTTTAGGCTTGAAATTCATACCATCTGCTAAGCATACATTTGTATATCACACCCGTGTGTGATGTATCTTTGGCATTTCAGTTTTTCATATTTCTCTTAGAGGGCATTTATTTCTTCCCCACCCATATCCTGGAGTAGAAAGTAAATTTCTTGTCACTTTTTGGTCCATTGGGTGGAATTTTTCTAATGCTCACCCCCACTTTTGCAGATTGAGTCATGCTTTAAGGGTCCTCTTTTTTTTTTTTAAGGCCGCACCTGCAGCATATGGAAGTTCCCAGGCTAGGGGTTGAATCCATGCTGCTGGCCTTCGCCCCAGCGACAGCAATTCCAGATCTGAGCTGTGTCTGCAGTCTACACATCAGCTTATGGCAATACCAGATCCTTAACCCAATGGGCAAGGCCAGGGATCAAACTTGTATCCTCACGGATACTAGTTGGGTTCATTTCTTCTGAACCACAATGGGAACTCGTCTCACTTTTTTCCCCAGGCCAAATGAATTATTGTTTGTTCTTTTTATTAAAAAATTTTTTTTTATTAAAGTATAGTTGATTTCCAATGCTGTGTGAATTTCAGGTGTACAGCAAAGAGATTCAGTTATACTTATAAATATATACATTATTTTTTTACATTATCTTCCATTATATATTATTATAAGATATTGAGTATAGTTCCCTGTGCTATATAGTATATCCTTGTTGTTTATACATTATATATATATATGTTTATATATATAGTAGTGCATATATTTTAATCCCAAACTCCTAATTTATCCCTCCTTGACCCTTTGGTAATAATAAGTTTGTTTTCTATATCTATGAGTCTATTTCTGTCTTGTAAGTAAATTAATTTATATCATTTTTGAGGATTCCCCACATAAGCGGTATCATGTGGTATTTGTCTTTGGCTGGCTCACTTCACTTCGTATTACTTTAAGGTCCTCACTCTAAGCAGAGGTGTCTTTCTGGATCCTGTCTTAAGTAGGTTGAGACCATAGTAAAATGAGCTGAGTCCTAATCCTTGAAACCTATATATATTATCTTATTTCAGAAAAATGTCTTTGCACATATGGTTAATTAAGGGTCTTGAGATAAAGTGATCATCTTGGATTCCTGGGTAGACACTAAATCGACTGTCCAGTGTCCTTAGAAGCAGAGGGAGATTTGAGACAAGCAGAGAAGCAGAAGACTTAGACACCCAGAGGAAAAGACAACGTGAGGATAGAAGCAGAGATGGGAGTGCTGTATCTCTAAGCTAAGGAAAGCTTGCACTCATTAGATGTTAGAAGAAGCAAAGAGCAGATTCTCATCTGAAAGCCTCCTGAGGGTGAGTGGTGTGGCCCTGCCGACCTCTTGATTTCAGACTTCTGGCCTTCAGAATTGTGAGAGAATACATTTCTATTTTTTTTGTCTTTTTTTTTGGTCTTTTTTAGGGCTGCACCTCTGGCATATGGAGGTTCGCAGGTTAGGGGTCTAATTGGAGCTGTAGCTGCTGGCCTATGCCAGAGCCACAGCAGTGCGGGATCCGAGCCGCGTCTGCAACCTACACCACAGCTCTCGGCAATGTCGGATCCTTAACCCACTGAGAGAGGCCAGGGATTGAAACCGCGTCCTCATGGATGCTAGTTGGGTTCACAAACCCCTGAGCCACGACGGGAACTCCAATTTCTATTTTTTTAAGCTACCAAGTTTGTGGTTATTTGTCAGAACAGCCACAGGAAACTAGTATATATGACTTTTGCTCCCTCTAGAGCTTTAAATCTCAGCTCCCAGTCTCTAGGGCCATAATCAGGCACAGTATCACTTCTGCTCTCATTTTAACTTCAAGAGTACCACTTACCTAGGATAACAGCTCTCTGGTATCGAGCAACCTGCTCACCTTTCCTTCTGGATTTATATTCCCTCTTGTTTTAACCAAGGGTGTGGGAGGAGGGAGTTTATCCTACATTTAACTATGTGCTTAAGATAATTTGGGGTTTTATTTTATCCAGAAGTGTTTCTGTGGTCATTTCTAGTGACTAATTGACTTGTGTTATATAAGTCTGCTATTTCTGGGGAAGAAAAAAAGTATTAGCCAGTGTTCTCCCAAGAAACATAACCATGATTTGCCAAGAAGTCTCATGATCTACCATCTGCAAACTGGAGAACCAGGGAAGCCGGAGGTATAATTCAGTTCAAGTCTGAAGGCCTGAGAGCCAGGGAAGCCAGTGATGTAAGTCTTAGTCTGAGTCTGAAGGTCCGAGTATCTGGAGTGCCAGTGTCCAAGGGCAGGAGAAGGTGACACGTCCCAGCTCAAGCCAAAAGCCAAATTCACCCTTCCTCTGCTTTTTTCTTCTATTCAGGTCTGTAATGGATTGGATAATGCTCAGTATACAGATTAGCATGCTAATCTCTTCTGGAAATACCCTCCTAAACACACCCAGATATACCAGCTATCTGGGCATCCTTTAGCCCAGTCAAATTGACACATAAAATTAACCATTACAGTTCTGTTCAATATTTTTTGAAGGAAACTATTTAGAAGCCAATTATGTGAACAAATATTTTTAATTATTTCTGTACATCTGACCATTTTATTTCTTAACTAATTTATAAATGATAGTAAGTTCTGTTAGTAGTCTTGATTTCCAAAAGAAATATGACTTGACATTTCCTCTGTGATGTGAGGAAGAAATAGTGTTAGCGAGGTAGTCCATTAATTATGCTGGTATCTTAATTCAACAGCATTCAAGGGCACTGAAGTGGAAATCATAATGGGTTTTGAAAGAAGCTTAAATTAGAGTTATGTCACCAAGGTGGGGATGGAATAGCTGAAAAGTCAGCAGGAGAGAAGAGAGGAGTTTCAAAACAAATTAGATGATTTAAAGTGTTTAAACCAGGGCCAGAGTCTTCCACTATCTTCTGAAGTATTAATTCAGAGGTGCCAGGAAAGTCTTTTTATCCATTTTTTCCCCTAACTTATTCACTCATTGTTTTCATTCTTCAATTTTAGATAAAACTCAAACTGCCACTCTACCAGAGAAAAGTTGACTCAATGACAATATAATTCATACTAAGATTATTAAGACTGTTTGATCATAGATGCCTGAAAAAGAGTTAGAGGAATGGAAGCCCAATCAATGCTGATTTGTACTATAGTGATTTCTGTACTATCTTATTTTCCTTAATGTGTTTGTAATTCATTGCTGAATAACAAATCACACAAAATTTAGTGGCTTAAAATGACATTTATTATTTCATACTTTCTATGGATCAGGAATCTAGTCATGACTTAATTGGATCCTCTGCTTCGTAGTCTCACAAACTGCAAAGTGTTGGACTAGAATCTATGGTCTTACATGAAAGTTTGACTGGGGAAGGCTCTGCTTTCAAGTTCACTCACAAAGTTGAAAAAATTCAGTTTACTTGAAGGTGGTTGGACTGAGGGTCTTAGTTCCTCACTGGCTGCTTGGCTCTTTGCCAAGTGGCCTTCATCAGGGGAAGCATGTAAAAAGTGCTAGAGAAAAGGTTAGCAAGGTAAAAGCCTCAGTCTTTTTAAACTGAATCTCAGAAGTGACATCTCATTCCTTTTATCATATTTTAGTCATTAGAAGCAAGTCATTAGGTCTTTGCTGAAGGAGAGGGGGATTACACAGGATGTAAACATTAAGAGGAAAGACTCATGGGTAGCACTTTTAGAAGGTGTGCTAGTACATCTATACAATGGTACTGCCTCGGAGAGCAGTAACATTGTCTCATTCATTTACATGTTGTCACGGAGCCCAGAAAGAGTAAATTACCCATGACAAAATACATGACTAACTTTGAGTATAATACTATCTTCTTTATTTATACTGAGACCTTTATTCATACCTCACTGGGTACTATTTCTCAGTGTCCTCTGCTGATTTCTTCCTGTCTTTCAGATCTATAAATACTATAATGCCCCTGGAAATTAGAATTCTGATCTCTACTTCTGTATGTCTAACTCATTCCTTTGGTGATCTCACATACTCTTATGCTTGAAATACCATCTGTGACTCCCACATAGATATATCCTGGCTTGACTTTGTTTCTGAACTTTTCATTAGCCACCTGCCTGTTCAACATCTCCATGTAATATTGAATACTTATCTTATACTGAGATGGCAAAAAAAAAAAAAAAAGAATTTCCCTACCTGCTTTTCTCTTAGTCTTCTCTCTTGGTAAATGACAACTCACCTTCTAGTTAATCAGCTTGAAAACCTAGAAGTAATCTTGACTCCTCTCTTTCTTTCACATTCCAGATCAGTGAATACTGTTGCCTCTGTCCTCTGAGTCCACCTAAGTCCCAGCCAGTATCTCTGGCCTGGACAGTTCCACTCTGCCTCTTCTTTTCTTTTTTCTTTCTTTCTTTTTTTTTTTTTTTTTAGGGCTGCACTGCAGCATATGGAAGTTCCCAGGTCAGGGGTAAATTGGAACGGCAGCTGCAGGCCTACACCACAGCCATAGAAACCCTGGATCCAATCCTGAGCTGCATTTGCAACCTACACCACAGTTTGCAGCAATGCCAGATCCTTAATCCACTGAGTGAGGCCAGGGATCAAACCCACATCTTAAGAGACAACATTAGGTCCTTAACCCACTGAGTCACAGTGGGAACTCTCCACTCTACTTCTTCTTGTTTGCATTGGTAGCTTCTTGGTTGTGTATTCTCAACTCAGAAACTAGAGTGAGTTTTAAAAAATATAAGTCAAATCTGCTCAGAAACTTTCCAAATAGACATATAACTTGGAATAACATTCTTACTATAGCCTATGAGAACCTACATGGTTTCCTGCTAGTTACCTCTCTGACTGTATAAGCTTCTACTCTTCCTGCTTCTGTCACGTGCTCCAGATATACTGATATACTTTCTATTTCTAAAATATACCAAAGCTGTTCCTCCTCAGGGTCTTGGCAACTGCTCATCATTCCCTGGCATGTAGTTCCCCAAGATAACTATGACATGTTCTCTTATCTTTTCTAGGCCTCTGCTCATTGTCTCCTATCAGAAAAGTCTTCTAAGACCACTGTGTCCAAAACCAAACAACACCTCCACTCAGACCCTGTCATACTCGTTTTCATTGTCGTTTGACACCACTGTTTAATCATCAGTCAAGCCTCAATCATTTATCTACTTATTTATTGTCTGTTTCCACTCATTAGAAAGTAAGCTCCAAGAGGGTTAGGACAGTGTTAACTACCTAGAACAGTGCCTGGCATAGAGTAGGCTCTTAATAAATAGTTGCTGAAGGAAGGAATATATAGTAAATTATTGTAACTGTCATTGACTTTTCTTTTCAAAACAATATTCCATCTTTAATTGTAGGGTTAATAAAAGGGAGCACAGGCAGTTCTTGGAGGTGGAAATAGCTGGTTAAGAGAAAAGGGAATTGAGTCAAGAATCTTATGGACAGAAAAAAAGCTGTTGCTCAAGAGTTAGTTACTTGGTTTTTATCTACAGTAGGATTTGAGTTTATAGATAGGGGCTACTCTTTCCTAGACTGAATTGTGGGACAACCCCAGGGGATGGAGACTCTGACTGGAGGTGGAAGAAGCTTGGGACAAAGTAAAATGGTTCACAGCTTTATGCATACCTCAGAGATATTGTAGGTTTGGTTCCAGACCGCTGCAATAAAGTGAATATTGCAGCAGAGTGAGTCACACAAATTTTGTGGTTTCCTAGTGGATATAAAAGTTGTATCTACGCTATACTGTAGTCTATTAAGTATGTAATAGCATTATGCCTAAAAAAAACAAGAAAAATGGTGTCTATAGACTTGGTTGACACAGGGTTGCCACAAACCTTCAATCTGTAAGAAACGCAGTATCTGGGAAGCGAGATAAATCAAAGCACAGTGAAACTGCATGGTTAGAAGAAGTGGATCTGGCCCAGGGCATGTTTGGGCTCAGGGTGTAGTAAATAAATATCTAGAGCTCAGGACTTTCTAAATAGTATATATTATCTTCAAAGTTGAACAGAGGTGCTCTCTTCGTGTTTAGTTATCTGTGATATTATATTTGTAGTGTCTGTAAAGCACCTGTAATTACCACCAACTTCTCTACTCCAGATTTCTATTTATCACATGGCATTTATCACACTTTACTCTGTTTTTTTTTTTTTTTTTTTTTGGCTTTTTAGGGACGTGCCCATGGCATATGGAATTTCCCAGTCTAGGGGTCCAATCAGAGCTGTAACCGCTGGCCTACACCACAACCACAGCAATGCCAGATCCAAACCGCATCTGCGGCCTACACCACAGGTCATGGCAAGGCTGGATCCTTAACCCACTGAATGAAGCCATGGATCAAACCTGTGTCTTCATGGATCCTAGTCAGATTCGTTTCCACTGTGCCACGACGGGAACTTCTATCACACTTTACTTTTTATTATTATTACTAATGCAGCAACCAATTTTTTCCTTCTTCCTCCCTCCCTCCCTTCCTTCCTTCTTTCCTTTCTTTCTTTTCTTTCCTTCCTTCCTTTCTTTCCTTTCCCTTTTCTTTCTTTCTTTCTTCCTTCCTTCCTTCCTTTCTTTCTCTCTCTCTCTCTCTCTCTCTCTCTCTCTCTCTTTCTCTCTTTCTCTCTTTCCTATCTTCTAAATACTTCCCAACTTAAGTTCCCTTATTGGCAAATCATCTTCTCCTCCCTTTACTCCATCCACCATCACATTCCCAAAGAAAAGGAAGAAGGAGAATATGATGTAAAAAAGGTCCTACTGGACAGGACAATGCAGAAAGAGCTAGCTTCCTCTATCTTGGTTTTGGGAAGAGAAAGTACAGAAAAGAGGTAGGGCAGTGAGGTCAGACTTAGGTCACCTTGTTTTCTCCTTCTCAGGTTGGACCCTGGGAGGGTAAGGGGCACAGCAGGGGGAGGGAAATAAGATCCCAAAGGAGCTTGTAAAGATTCCTCAGAACCTTATGAATGCCAAGTCAGTGGGGTTGCCTTACATTGGCCACGTACAACATGGCTTAGATGGGGCAGAAAACCCTGGCAGTGGGGTGGGCCATATAACTGGGCCTGAGTTGTGGCTTCCAGATCTCCACAGCATGTGAAGAGGGTGCAGGGAGACAGAAAGGACACAGACCCTACTGAGGTAACTAGTGGACCAAGAAGTGCTTGCTGAACCAGCAGAAACCGGGAGTCAGGACAAAGAGGCTATAGGTACAGACATTTCATGGCTGGGGCAAATGATAGGAATAAGGATTCTAAAGTTGACTAGTTGCCACTGCTCAAATAGCCAGAGGGATCTAGTTGTGTCCTAGTGATCCAGGAGGCAGGGTAGACCAGTACTCTGAAACAGAGACCATCAGTGATCTGAAGGACATGGTGAAGATGTGAGGCTACCACCCCCCTCTCCACCACCATGAAGTCGTGTGAGCCCCACCCCCATCACAGTGAGGAGAAGGCCATGTAAAACTGGAGCATCTACTCGAAAGAGACTAAGTCATCCAGAGAGACAAATTAAATGAATTGCTACACTCTCAATTTTCAAGTTTAGCTTTCATTTTCCTGTTTTCCATGTTATGTTACCCTGATAGGTGGAGGACTTGTGGGGATTACCAGTTAGAGAAAACAAAGAATCACTTTTTATTTGCCCATCTGAGTGTAATTTGAGTCAAGTTGCCAACATATTCTAATGAAGAATGTGTCTTATTTCCCAGTTTTTCCTGCCAGCATCCTACCTCCCTCAGATCAAAGCTCCTGAAGGATAACAAAGGTGGAGGTGTCACTCTAGTACAGCTTTTCTGCATCTAAAAACATTTACATGGGTTATCCTATTTAATCATCCCGTGGTGTGGTGTGGTGTAGTTACTTTCTGACTTCACAGACCAGAATATGAAGCTAGAGAGGTGAAGAAGTTTTCTGGGTCATACAGCAAATAGATTTCAGAGCCAGAATTAAAATTCATACATGTCAAGGTACAGACATTCTTTTTCATTTTTGCATCTTACACTGCACCTTTCACCATGGAATGACTATAATGAATATTCTTTTCGGTTTGTAGTGTAGAGTATATTACATTGAACTGGGAGTAAGTTGGTATATTAGGATAAGGTTTTCCAGAGAAAAAGAATCAATAGGAGCTATCTTTCTCTTTTTTGATATAAGTATATATATCTCCTATATGTGAATATGCATATCAATAGGATATCTGTCTATCTACCCATCCATCGTAGGTAGTCATTATAGGAACTGGCTCATGTGATTAAAGAAAGCAAGAAATACTACAGTCTACCATTTACAAGCTGGCGAAACAGGATGACTGTTGGTATAATTAAGTCTAAGACCAAGGACCAAAAATCAGGAGTGCCAGTGTCTGAAGGCAGGAGAAAATGGATGTTCTAGCTCAAACAAAGAGAAAGTGAATTTTTTCTTCCTCCTCCTGTTTATTCTCTTTGGGCCCTCAGTAGATTGGTTAATGCCAACCCACGCTGGGGAGGACTGTCTGCTTTCCTCAGTTCACCGATTCAAATGCTTATCTCTTCCAGAAAAATTTTTGCAGATTTGCCCAGACATAGTATTTTACCAGCTATATGGGCATTGCTTAGCCCAGTCAAGTTGACACAAAAAAAATAACTATCACTGTTGGTATCAACAAATTCCTATAAGAATAGGTATAGGAGACTGTAGAAGGATGCCAAGAAATCTCAAATGCTTGTGTGATATCAGTAAAGCAGAAGCAAAGATAGGCAAAACATGTTTTGCTTGGATATCAAAGATCCCCCCAAACACTCTATAGATTGTATATGAAAGTATTTCTCCTACCATCTGATCATTTCTTACTGCCTGTCAACCAGTTGGAATGTGTAGCCCCGAGTCTATTTAAATGCCCAGTGATTAAGAGATCGTATTAATAAGATCACTTTTTTATTCTTTTCAGGTAAAGTATAGCACATATTCTGATGGCTCTAGAATTCAGGACAAAGATATTTCATCTGTGTGAGCTGTAATGTCCTGGCAAGTCTCAGAGCAAAGGAGAACCTGTGATACTTTGTCACTTATTACCAAATGCTGAAATGGAAAATGATGATCACTTCTAATAAAAGAATTGATTGTGCAATTTATATCAAGGCAGATTCAATTAATATCTGATCCTTAAATGTATCTAATTAGATTTGCATATTCACATCTTTGCAATTAGGGGTTGGTATTTAAAGGGCATACTTCCCATTTCCTATTTCTTTATCACAAAAAACCTTGTGGGGCTTTTTGTTGTTATAGAATTATAGAATCAAGGTAAGTACATTTGCCTGATAACCCCTAATCATGGGAAAAGAAAGGTTTTAGTTAATATCTTTAGAGGTATGGAACTATTCATGGTTGATTTAAATGATATTCAGCCCTGACATTAACAATTTATATATCACAGTCCCCATTTCTAATTGCAACCGGTTTCCTTTTAATTTATACATCAGATACACTTAAGCATAAAGGTTAAGTTCCTCTCTTCTAAATCTTGGGAGTGAATGAGATTCTTTCTTTATAGCACTTTATGCTGGAGAATGCTTCAACTCTTTGGACACACCAGGATACGGCTAAGTAAATTACAGATATCTGGGTGTCATTTAGTTCAGGGAAGCTTCAGTTTACCCTAGGGGTCTGTAAGAATGTAAGGAGAAGTGCTATGTAGTTAAATACCCCAGAAATGGGAGAGGCAACCTTGCAGTAATTTCAGGTTAAAAAGCTTATGATGAAGGACATGAAATGGTGCTGGACACGCTCACTCTTGAAGAACAGGTGTGATTATGATTGCACTGTAAGCCACTAGCTCTGAGACAATTCTTGGATGAGCCTCAGGTGTGGATCTACCTTAATCTTTAAGTGAAAAGCCTTACTCATAAATTAAAATGTGTGTTATAAGAACCAAGATTTAAAAAGGAGTAATAGTATCCAGTGCAGGGGAACATGAGAGAATGGCAGTGATTTCTTTCTTTCTCCTACCCCCAGCCTTTTTTTCTTTTAGCAGGACCCATAACATGCGGAAGTTCCCAGGCCAGAAATTGAACCCATACCACAGTAGCTAAACCAAGCCGCAGCAGTGACAATGCCTGATCCTTAACTTGCTGTGCCACCAGGGAACTCCTGTTAGTAATTTCTTATGTTGCTAGTAGAGTATAAATGGGTATCGCCTTTTTAGGACAATTGAGAAATTGTATCAGAAGCCTTGAAAATGTGCTCTTTGCCATAGAAAATTCCACTTAGAGGAAATTATTAGAAAGAAGCAGTTGTATGTGGAAACATAATTGTACTATGATATTCACAGTAGCCAGTGAAGTATCCAAAAGATATTTTATTATTATTATTATTATT
>PVHT021183726.1:21006087-21024624 GCA_004024745.2 Catagonus wagneri | reverse complement strand
GGCTATTATCTCTTCAAATATTTTTTCTGTCCCCTTCTGTCTCTCTTCTCCCTCTGGCACTCCTATAATATGTATGTTGGTGCATTTAACATTATCCCAGAGTTCTCTGAGACTCAGCTCATTTCCTTTCAATCTTTTTTCTCTTTTCTCTTCCACATTAGTGATTTCCACTAATCTGTCCTCCACCTTGCTGATTCGTTCTTCTGCCTCCTGTATTCTACTGTTGGCTGCTTCTAATGAATTTTTTATTTCAGTTCTTGTATTTTGCATCTCGTTGTTTAATTTTTACATCTTGTATTTCTCTGCTCAGTGTTTCCTGTAAATTATCAATCTTTGCTTCTAGTTTATTTCCAATGCCTTGCATCATCTTCAGCATCAACAGTCTAAAGTCTCTTTCTGAGAGGCTGATAATCTCCTCATCACTGAGCTGTTTTTCTGGGCTTTTCTCTTTCTCCCTTATCTGTGTTATAGTTTTCTATCTTTTCATTTTTATAGGCTTTTGGTGTGGTGCCCTTTTTGCCAACAATAGAGTTGTAGCCTCTCTTAGTTCTGGCCTTTGCCTCCCCTGTGACTAAAGTTGGTAAGGGCGGGGCTTGCTCTAGGCTTCCCAATGGGAGGGATTGATGCCTGCACACTGGTAGGTGGGGTTGATTCTTATCCCTCTGATGGGTGGGGCCTTGTCTCTGGATGAGATTAGAGGCTGGCTGTGTGCCTGAGGGGTCGTTAGGCAGCCTGTTTACTGATGGGTGGGTCTGTGATCCCACCTAGATTATTGTTTGGCCTGGGGCTTCTCAGCACTGATGGGAGGGACAAGATTTTCCCAGAAATGGCCCCCTCCAGAAAAATGCAGGCTGATGAATGTTTCCAAGAGGTTCGCCTCCAATGCCCTTCCCCCACAACAAACCACAGTCCCCCTATTTTCCCAGGAGATCCTCCAAGAATTGCAGTAAGTTTCCACCCAGATTCCTATGGAGACTGCTTTGCCCTGGGACCCAGTGCACGTGAAAGTCTGTGTGTGCCTTTCAAGGATGGGGTCTCTGTTTCCCCCAGTCCTGTGGAGCTCCTGCACACAAGCCCCACTGGCCTTCAATGCCAGATGCTCCAAGGGCTCTTTCTCCCTGTGCCCGATCCCCAGGCGTGGGGTTTAGATGTGGGGCTCAGAACTCTCAGTCCTGTAGCTGAGTCTCTGTGATACAGTTACTTTCCAGTCTGTGGGGCTTCCCACCCGGGAGGTATGGTGTTGCTTCTATCGCGTAATTGCCCCTCCTACCTCTTGATGTGGTCTCCTCTTTGTCTTCTGGGGTAGAATATCTTTTTGGAAGTTTATAGTCCATTTGGTTGAAGGCTGCTCAGCATTTGGTTGTAGTTTTGCTGTTTTTCCAGAGAGAAGTTGAGCTCCAGTCCTTCTATTCTGCCATCTTAATCCAATCTATGACCAACCCTCATCTTGAAGTTGTCCAGCCCTCATCTTGAAGTTGTCCGGGAGTCACCACATTAGAAAAAAAGAAAATTACTCCACATGCCCAGGAATTTCCAAGCTATCTAGGAGCTCTGTATCAGGAACCAGGGGCAGAGACCAAATATATATCTTATTATGTCACAGAAGACATTCTGAATTCTTGCTTGGTCTAACTGCCTACGAGAGTCCTTACTCCATTTAATTGAAAAGTCCTTTTTTTGTGGTATCTCTTTCTTATTCCGACACTGTGGTTTTCAAACTTATTTTCATTTAATTCTATTTTTAAAAAAATGATGTGCTCCTTCTATTTTTAAAAAAATGAAGTCTCCCCTGTTCCAGTGAAGTATGCTCTGGCTGGAGTGGGTTGAAGGTCCAGTAGCCCCACTTGCAGCATCTCCTTACCTTTCTGTTTTTTTTCAGTGACTCCTAAATGGCTCTCATGTCTTGGGAAGCACAATTTAAAGATGACACCATCCATATTAATGATTCAAGTATCTGCTGTCTAGGAGGAGTGCTTCTTTTCCTATAGTATAGATAGATTACTTGGTGATTTTTTCTTTTTTCTTTTTCTTTTTCTTTTTTTTTTTTTTTTTGCTCCCACCTCTGGCTAGAATGTTGAAAATATGTCTGGAGCACTCTGGACAACATTTCTGTTGACACTGGAATATTGCTTGGATCCCAGTTTATATCTTGTTCTTCATGGGCTAGTCAGGTTCTCCTGAGAAAGTGTTTAGGTGTTTATCAGAAAGAGCCAAAGGCTGAGTAGCAACTAAAACCTGACATATTGAAAACCAAAGGAAACTCAGGTAGGAAATGTCAAGGTATTGACTGAGTCTTAAAATATGTGTATATGTCTTATGTCTAAATTTTGAAAATAAAGTGAAGGAAATGAAAGGAAAAATCTCCAAAAAACTAAAAATTGCTTCCTCCTCCTCCCCCTTTCAGTCAGGGTAATTTTCACCTAAGTGTTAAAGAATTCAAAATACTAGCAAATTTCTGAGTGTGCAAGATATGAACTGGATTCTTGCTTTGTATAACATTCTGATTCATCTTCATTATAAAAAGTGTGAATGAACACTCTGCATTGTAGACTATTGGTATAAATCCTGTCCCATATTGGGAGGGGAGTACTGTGTTAAACTTGTAGAAAAGTAATGCAGAGCCATAAGTTTTATTTCACTCTTGCTTTTTTTTACTTCCCTCAAAACATAAGCAGAGCAGTTTAGTGGATGATAATAGGTGACTAGGCTTTTCTTTTGAAACCTAAGATACCCCTGGGTATTTATTATTCTCCTGTACCAGAACCTTGACATCATGGTAACAAGGGTCATTCAGTTTTATAACTTCATTAACTTAATACCTAACGAAGTGGATTAATATGTTTGGCAGCTGTTGTGTTTTGTTAAGCCCTAAATGCAGAAGCATCACGATCCTACTTAGCTTTACAAATAATGGCATAGCTGTTTCTTTTCCCAGGCTGCAAACCGGTGATTATCTTCTAGACATTCCATCTCAGGAAATATTCCAGTATGGAAACTTCTTATTTTTAAATTTCTTTTTTCGTGCTGGAGAGATTTTCAGCAGTCTCAAAAGGCTAATCAACTTTCTCTGCATGAATGAACTTAAGCTTCTTACATTTTAAGCTTATTCCATTCCAGGAAAAACTGTGTTTCCTATCTACCTCCCATTTGGATCTGTATGAAAGATGCACCCTTGCTGCCATGAAAAGTTTTTCTCAAGGTGAATGTATTTAGTAAATTACATGAATTCATTTGGGGCACTAAAAACAAATTCGTAGTTTGGTTCATTCACTTTTTTCATTCGTTTAACAGTGTTTATTGAACACCTATTTATTTATTTTTTGGCTTTTTTTTTTTTTTCTAGGGCCATACCCGTGGCATATGGAGGTTCCCAGGCTTGGGGTCGAATCAAAGCTGCAGCCCTACACCACAGCCACAGCAATGCCAGATCCGAGGCACGTCTGCAACCTACACCACAGCTCATGGTAGTGCCGGATCCTTAACCCACTGAGCAAGGCCAGGGATCAGACCTGCCTCCTCAGGGATACTAGGGGTTCATTTCTGCTGAGCCATGACAGGAACTCCTGAATACCTATTAACTGACCTCGTGATTGTGGACTAAGTACAATACAGCATTAGAACACTAGTATGTTATACCAACATATACTCCCCCCCCAAATTTTCTTTCCAACTATGCACATTGCCTTATGATTAGTATAGTGTTTAAATGGAAGACTAGATTAAATGGTTTAAGTATTGTGATTAATTTCTAATTATTTTATGATATTACCTTATTGTTTTTAATGTGTTCCCACTGATTTGGTGAAAATCAGTTCATATACATGACTTCTAATGGTGGAAGATGAAAATAATCTGCATCCTCATGGTTGCTAGTCAGATTCGTTTCCACTAAGCCATGACAGGAACTCCAGTTGTGTCTTCTGATTGGTGCATTCTCCTGCCATAGTGAGTGTTACATATTTTGAATATCAGATGATATTCTGATACATTCTGGTATGTATCAGTTCTTCCTTGTATCAGGAAAGGTATAGAATTTATTTGAAAGGCTCTTGGGCCACCGTTAATATAAGGCAGTCATGTTTTATTTCAGGAAATTTCCTTTTAATGGCAGTTTAGAAGAATTTAGTGCAGCCATAATTTTTGAATATTCAGAAGAAATGTAAAATCTTGTATTGAAAAAAACTAAATTAGAAAATTTCCCATAGCACTTTTTTCTTAGACCGTGTTAGTTTATTTTGCTTTGTCACCTGTTTTCTTCACTCCTTTCTCCCAAGAAGGACCCTGAACTTGAGAAAAAGAAAGTTACCTCTCTGAACCTTAGTTTCTTCCTCAATAGAATGGGTATGAATGGTCCAGATAGGAATTTATAGACTTTAGATTCAGGTTTGCATAAACTATCCATTCATTTTTCTATTAAAAAATTACTTTCCCTTTTAAGGTCCAGTACCACTTGGTTGAGAAAATTTAATCCTGACACTTGAGTACTTTGGTATCGTGTCTCTCATTTTATGCTTATAAACAATGAACTTAGGGTATTAGGTCTCTTCCTCCTCTTCCCAGAATGGGTGGTAGGGTAGGTGTTGCTTATGTGCACTTAGGCCTTGTGAGGAGTGCTGAGAGTATGCAGCTACTGGCTTTGGGTGAGGTGTAGGCTCTTCTTGTGTGTCCTTGGTTGAGGGCACACAGCAACTTTTATTCAGATTTCCACAACCTTGACCTGCCTCCACTTTGATTCCTTTTGTCTTTTGTCCTTTCAGAGCCTCATCCGCGGCATATGGAGGTTCCCAGGCTAGGGGTCTAATCGGAGCTATAGCTGCTGGCCTAGCCACAGCCACAACAATGCAGGATCCGAGCCACATCTGTGAGCTACACCACAGCTTATGGCAACGCCAGATCCTTAACCCACTGAGCGAGGCCAGGGATCGAACCTGCAACCTCATGGTTCCTAGTCAGATTTGTTTCTGCTGCATCACAACAGGAACTCTGCCACTCTGATTCTTAGTCCACTCTGGCAACAGTGCTCACTTCCTTCTCATCTTGACCATGAGGTCCCTTTGGATCCACACACTCTCTTGGCACCTTCCGTAGACACAGAATGGTTTTGCCAAACTACTCTTCTTGGTTAGAATTAAAGTTTTGGTGGAGTTCCCCGTCTTGGCGCAGTGGAAATGAATCTGACTAGGAATCACGAGGTGTTGGATTCGATCCCTAGGCTCGCTCAGTGGGTTAAGGATCCTGCGTTGCTGTGGCTGTGATGTAGGCTGGCAGCAACAGCTCCAATTAAACCCCTAGCCTGGGAACCTCCATATGCCGTGGGTGTGGCCCTAAACAAGACAAAAAAAAAAAAAAGCTTTGGTTTTTTCCTCCAATATTTGATTATGGACAATTTCTAATAAACAGACTAATGAAAAGGATTTCACACTGAACACTCATGTACTTACCACTCAGATTCTGTAACTGACATTTTTCTCTACTTGCTTTGTCAAATATCTGTCCATTTCTCTACTCCTCTGTGATTGGAAGAATATTGTCTGCCCAAAGATGTCATGGTCCAGTCCCTGAAACCTGTGAATAGGTTACCTAACATAGCAAAAGTGACTTTATAGATGCATTTTTTTTTTTTTTTGGTCTTTTTAGGGCCATACCCACAGCATAGGGAAGGTCCCAGGCTAGGGGTCTAATCAGAGCTGCAGCTGTTGACCTATACCACAGCTCACAGCAATGCTGGATCTTAACTCACTGAGTGGGGAATTGATCCCGAGTCCTCACTAGTCATACTAACAGTACTAGTTGTGTTCGTTACCGCTGAGCTATGATGGGAACTCCTATAGATGTGATTTTGTTAAGGAACTTGAGATGGGGAGATTATGCTGTGTTATCCAATTGGGTTCACTGTAATCATAAGGACCCTTAGAAGAGTCAGAGAAGACAAAGTGTCAGTGAAAGCAGTGTCAGATATTTGAAGACGCTGTGCTACTGGCTATGAAGGTGAAGGAGCCCATGTGTATGTGTGTCAAGGAATGTTGGCAGCACTTAGAAGCTGGAAAAGGCAAGTGAGGGGCTTCTTTCCCAGGGCCTTCAGAATGAGCACAGCCCTGCTCACACCTTGATTATACCCCAGTGAAATTCATACCAGACTTCTGATCCCCAGTTAGATAATAGATTTGTGTTGTTTTAAACCACTGAATGTCTTACAGCAGTTGTAAGAAACCAATACACCATCCATCCATTCATTCATCCATCAGTTCATCTTTTTAAACCTTTTATACTTTTGAAACGTACACCAGCACCTGTACTCCTAATACTTTAGCATGCATATCACCAATAAGAGTTCATATTTTTTGATGGTTCTTTTTTATTTTGAGGTAAGATTAACATACAGTGAAATGAACAAATGTTTATTTTTTATGAGTTCCAAGAAATGCTTAAATGTATGCCATCCATACTCATCACTCCAGGAAGTTTTATCTATTCCTTCCCAGTAAACCCTCCCTCCTTATCCAGGTTACCGTGATTCTTACTTTTTGCCTCTTCTGAAACTTTTTCTAAATGAAACTATGTAGTATGTACCCCATTATGAAAGGCTTCCTTCTCTCAGCATGTTTTTGCGGTTTGTCATGTTCTTGCATCTATTAGTAGTTTGTTACTTTTTATTGCTTAGTAATATTCCATTACATGAATATACCACATTTATTTGTCCATTCCCCAGTAAGTGGACACATAGGCTGTTTCCACGCTTTGGTTATTATGAGTATAACTGATATGAACGTTTTTGTACATGTCTTTTTGTGAACATTTGTTCTCATTTTCTTAGGTAAAAGGGCGGGAGGAAAACTGATGGGCAAGTTTAGTTTAGTTTTATAAGAAACTTCTAGAGATTTTTCCATAGCTGTTTTATAATTTTACACCCAATGTGCTCTATATATTCTTCAACTTTTTTTTTTTTTTTCACATAAGGGCTTTAATCACCTGACAATTCAAAACCACTGCCTAGAACATTTTAATGAATTTATTAAAAAACATTTTATCAACTGTTTCCATGGACATATGTCCTTTCAAATGACACGAAATACAATACTCAACTCAATACAGACACATTCAACAAAGCATGAAAAAAATTTCCAGGCTTTGGAGCTTTTTGCTTTATTGCATTATCCATCACTCCTTTAGCTTTTTAAAAAATCATTTATGCATTCTCTACACGAAGCACATAGGAAATTTTAGAGTGGTCATTTTTTTTAATTTTAGAGATATAATATTAAAGTAAATTTATTTTTATAAAGGTTGCTAAGGTCTTGTTTAGCATATATTTGGTATACTAACAACGGAAACTGTACTTTAAATTTGATGGAAAATGCTAATTCATTGCTAACATAGATAAAGTGACATAGAAGGAGTGATTTATTTAAACATAAAAACTTGGCTAGTTCTCTTTTTCAACTTTTGATGTTTGTAGTCTTTTAAATTTTAGTAGTTGCATACGGTATGTAGTCATATCTCAGTGTGATTTTAATTTGCATTTCTTTGATGACTCACGATGTATGCCAAACTCTACCTATTGAAGCTAAAGAGCCCAATTTTTTGTAAACTAAAAACTTTGTCTATTTAGAAACTCAGGTGGCGCTTATATTCTTAGTACACAAAAAGAGTTTTGCTGGTACTGCAATGATGAGAGTGAGGTCACAGGGTAGAATCAATCCTAGGGTAATAACTCAGGGTTCTTTCCTGCTGCAAGTATCCATTCCCCCTGGCTTATAGGCTCAGTGTGAGGAGCAAATGAGGTGATGTTGAAATGTGAGTTGTTATTTTTTCAATCTTTTTAAAATAAAACTAAAAAAACTTTTTTTGGCAAACACTCTCTTAAACACGTTATCACGTCTTAATCTTGATTTAAGGATCATTTTGGTTACCCTAAATGCAGAAAGGAAGGGAAATAATCAAAGCATGAGCACACTGGATAGTTAAAACTGTCAGTATTTTTAAGGCACATTTGGAGAAGTATGTCAGAGTAGCTTAACTGGAACACAGAATATTTACTAGTATGTTCTACACACTGAATGTATTGTTTAGTTGCAGGTGATATTTATCAGAATTCTCTAAGACCTCCAGTTTGGAAGGGATGTGCTAGTTTTAGATTTCAGCCATTTAACTGAGACCCCATTCAAAAGGGAAAGCATTTTTGTTATATCATCAGTACCAAACACATAATCTTTTTTTTCTTTTTCATTCTCTTTGTATCTAGATTTGTCATGGCCCTTCTATACTACAGAAACTCAGCTCCAGGCAAAGTTTTACAGCACAAAGTGTTCACAAACCAATTCTATCTCCTGCCAAAGTGAAGAAAAATCTGATTTTTAGAAGAAAAAATATCTCTGTCCATCTCCCTGGAGGGAGAATAATGCATTAGAAAGAATATAAAGATGTTATTTTCCCTCTTCGATTCCAGACCCCCTCCTGTTTTTTGTTTTTGTTTTTGTTTTTTGTTTTTTTGCCTTAGCTTCTCTGTGAACTCCACAGGAATTTTTTTCCTTAAACAACAAACACTCCTTTATCCTTAAGGCCAGCCTCCCCCTTCTCTTTTTTTTTTTTTAAATATATATATTTCACATGTTGAGGCAATAGGGAAGCTGGTATTGTAGTCTTTTCCAAAATACCTAAAGGAAAATGAACTGTTTAGACCAGGAGAGCTTTCGCCATGATTTCAAATCGTTGGATCCCACTGTTCTTATGTTCTCACTTCTTGGGTGGCAATTTGAAACTTTTCGGTTAACTTTATGAGTGTACTCTGACAACTCCATGTAATGTGGGGCCTGTGCTACAGCTTAGCTTGTGAAGTAAATTCCCTATTTTTAGTCTTCTGTCACATTCTGAAAATCTCTTCTCAGCTAAAAAATTTTGACTTTTGATCAATAGTGCATTTCTTAACCTTTCAGTCTTGACTTACTCTGGTGTTGTGCATGCTAAATTGGTGTATATGTGTGTTTGGGGGTGTTGAGAATAGGAAGAGGGTAACAGCTGGGAAGATATGTGCATTTTTCTCAATTATTCTCAGGCTATTGAAGATGATTGAGTGAACCATTTAAAAATTTCAAGAGGGGGAGGCCTATTAAAAAAGAACTGACCTTGTGCTTAAAACAAATGATTAAAATTTCAAATTGGGACTGAATATAAATGCTAAATGTTCTCCCTATATTTTGAAAACATTCTGCCAGAGAATGCATTGCACGGGAGTCTGTTCTTTTTTCTGGAATGGAATGTTTAATTGAAGCTGAATTAGAAATGTAGAACTTCTAAATGTAAAACTTCTAGGAATTCAATATTTTTGTTGTTAATTTAGCATCACAAACAGAAGTTGTATAGATGCTCTACAGATACATGTTTGTAAATCAAAATGCAAAAACCATAAGTAAATTTCTGAATTTAAAAATGTGTGCATTCAAGTAATATTTATTTTGTTATGTTTTATATTTGTATGGAATATGAAAATAATGTATTATCTGACATTGCTCCAATTTCAACTATTCTGTTTGGTTGTCCCAATAGGTGAACTGGTATTTATTACATTATGAAATAGGCAACATATTGTGGTTGATTGGAAATTAGGAAAAAGGGAAATAAATTTTTTTTCTGAGCTTTCAATTGCAAATGAAAACTAATGGATCAGAGCAAAGTCACAGTGGCTTCTGGACAGAGAGACACTAGATTATCATTTGATTGACAGTATTCAGTGTGTAGTGAGAAACTTTATAAATTCATGTTCGCACCTAATACAAAGCATTGTTTTCCTGTAAGTCTGTTTGCCTTCTGATTTGAGCTCTTATTTTTTCCAAATGGTAGAAATTTAATTTCAGTTTGTTGAAATATCTGCCTCCCTATCTTTATCCAGGGAGAAAGAACAGGCCTAGGGCACCTCTGGGGACAGATCCACATCTAATATCTTGCAGATTAATACTATGGCTCCTCTTTTTTTTTTTTAAAGATTGAAATATAGTTAATTTCCATGTAGTGTTAATTTCTCCAGTACAGCAAAGTGATTCAGTCATACATCTATATTCTTTTTCATGTTCTTTCCAGTATGATTTATTATAGGATATTGAATATATTTCCCTGTGCTATATAGTAGGACCTAGTTATTTATCCATTCTATATATAATAGTTTGCATCTGCTAATCCCAAACTTCCAATCAATCCCTCCCCTACTCATTCTCCCCCTTGGCGACCACACGTCTGTGGATCTATTTCTGTTTTGTAGATTAAGTTCATTTCTGTCATAGCTTAGATTTCACATATAAATGATATCATATGGTATTTGTCTTTCTCTTTCTGACTTACCTCATTAGTATGACAGTGTCTAGGTCTATCCATGTTGCTGCAAATGGTATAATTTCATTCTTTTTTATGGTTGAGTAGTATTACATTGCATATTTGCACCGCATCTTATTAATCCATTCATCTGTCAATGGACATTTAGGTTGTTTCCATGTCTTGTCTATTGTGAATAGTACTGCAATGACTATTCACAACAGTGCATGTATTTTTTGAATTATGCTTTTCCGTGTATATATTCCCAGGAGTGGGATAGCTGTATCATATGGCAGTTTTATTTTTAGTTTTTTGAGGACCCTCCATACTGGTTTCCATAGTGGTACAAACAGCTTACTTTTCCAACTCTGGCCCTTCTCTTACCTGGAGACCAGGTGACTTATCTAGTGTCTGGGACAGGAAGTCCTGCTCGTACAGCATTATGTTCTTATCAGTCTCTTGTCTTGGCAGGATTCTTCCTTCTTCCCACAGAGCTTAAACTATTGCAACTCAAACCCAAAGAAAATGCCCTTTTTTTGGCCTTCTGTTCTGTCATCCCATACCTAGAGGCACTGAGTATAGAATACCTAAGTTCCCAAAGGGGGGAAGTTTTAATGGATACCAGAGAATGTTGGAGAAAAATTCATTCATTAACATTTCAAAATATTATCTTGCTGCTCATGTAAAGAATGTGCCAGTGGGTTGGTAGGAGGGTGGTATGGAGATGGCAGAGAGGGCGTTTGAGTCACTGTGGGGATTGCACAGAAGAAAGATAGATCTGAAGGACTCCCACGGGACCAATCTCCTGGTACCTGAGCACTTACAGCTTTATTATAGAGACAGATGCAGCATCCTCTCTGAACCTGCTGCCACTTATCACTTAACCCTCCCTATTCTGCTCTTATCAGTACAGGTGACAACGATAACTTCAGTCTACCTCACTTTCCACATGCCTTGCTTTCAGGGAGACAGTGGAGTAGTCAGAAGTGTGTAAATATTTGCCTTACCAATGGCTATGATTCTAATTTAAAGTGAATACACTGGCTTTCTACTTTATATGTATATTACAAGCTCCCTGGGCACTCCTGACTTCACATTCTTGATTTTCTGCCAGTCCTTGACCTTCTGGGGTAAGATGTGATTTGGGAGAAAGCCAGGAGCCCCTACATGGATTTCTGCGAAGTAACTGGTGGAGAATACACTGGAGTGGCTAATGAATCAATTTCCTGTACAAGTAAAGGCCAGTTCAGGGATTTTAAAATTTATATATATATATATATACACACACACACACACACACACACACACATATATATATATAATTTTTTTTTTTTTTTTTGGTGTGTGTGTCCTGAATCTCTTAAACCAGTTTCTGCTGGCTTTTCTTTCACTTGCTCTCTCAGTACTTTGGTTCCCCTCTACTCCCTCCTCTAAGGCTTCAATTTCTAGCTATCTCAAATGAATTTATAAATCATCCAGTTACAACATGGCCAATACCAAGCTGCTTCTCTTGCCAGGTACATTCACTAAATATCCTGGCTCTTAGTTTATACAAAACATACTGCTGTTCTGAGTGCTAGCTGATGCTTGTAGAGTGGTTATTATATGCCAGGAAATATGTTAATAACTATGAACATCAACCTAGTCACTTCTCACAAGAACCCTGTGTTGTAGATTGAATTGTGTCCTCCTCAAAAATCATTTTTGATGTTCCAACCCTAGTACCTCAGAATGTTATCTCATTTGGAAATGTGTTTCTTTCCTTTCCTTTCCTTTCCTTTCCTTTCTTTCCTTTCCTTTCCTTTTCATTTCTTTTCTTTTTTTTCAAGGCCACACGTGCAGCTTATGAAGTTCTCAGGCTAGGGGTTGAATCAAGCTGCAGCTGCCGGCCTACACCACAGACACAGCAATGCCAGATCCAAGCCACATCTGCAACCTATGCCATGGCTTGTAGCAATGCCGGATCCTTAACTCACTGAATGAAGCCAAAGATTAAACCCACATCCTCATGGATACCAGTTGGGTTCTTAACCTGCTGAGCCTCAGCAGGAACTCCTTCCTGAAATAGGGTTTTTACAGAAGGAAACAAGTTAAAGTGAGGTTGTTTGAATGGGCTCTAATCTGATGCGACCAGTGTCCTTATAAAAAGGTGAAATTTGCCCACAGGAGCAGACATGCACAGAGGAAGAGGTTGTGAGACACACAGGGAGAACATGCATGTGAAGACAAAGGCAGAGATTGGAGTGGCACATCTGCAAGCCACCGATAGCCAGCAAACCACCAGCAGCCAGGAGGGAGGCATAGGGCACATTCTCCCTCACAAGCTCCCAGAGGGAACCAACACTGCCAACACCTTGACTTTGGACTTCTAGCCTCCAGAACTACAAGACAATACATTTCTATTGTTTAAGCCATCCAGTTTTTGGTACATTGTTATGGCAATCCTAGGAAATTAATACACTCTATCGGAGAGGTACTTTTAATTGTTACCTTTTTGTAGATGAGGAAACTGAGGCAAAGAGGAGTTAAGGAATTTACCAGCTCATAGGTGATTCAAACCCATACTCTCTGTCTCTAGTATCAATGCTTTCACTCATTTTACCAAATCGCCTCTTGTCTCTCTTCAAGTTAAGGACCTTTCCATTCGTAGAGCTTTTCACATTCTTTTGATGGACTTCACCAGGCAGCACTGTGCACATCCCTTCCTCCAGAGTCTCACACAGACACTGTGGCCTTGACTTGCCCAGAGCTGCATGGTAGTCTGAGGTGCAAAGCCTCCCTTCTGTTGGCGGCTTTCTAAAGTAGCACTGCCTGAGTCCTGGGCTTGGTAGGATTTTTAGGGAGGTATTTCTTAAGGATTTGAATTCCACCTCTTGCTCCTAAGAAGCTGGACATGAGTTAGTGGGGTTGGGGAGAGGGTATAGGCAAAGACAAATAGGAATACTGGCTCACATTAAACTCTTAATTTCTCCCCACCATGTTTACTGAACTGTGATTGGGTCATATATGTGTATGCCACATGTGCAAATGTGTACATGGAGAAAAACACACATCAGTTGTTGGATGAGGAATATGCATAAGAGAGAGAAAAGTCAGCTATCCATGATAAGGACATTTTGTTGGGATGTCAGCATGTTTACATAAAATTATGGGTGTGTGCCCATGGTGGTATTATAAAAATAGTCGCTAGCATGTTAATAGTGGTTATTGCAGGGTCATAGAATTTCAGGTGATTTTTTTCCTTCTACAGTTCTGTGGAATAAAGGGTAATTATTGTTTTTCTCAAAAAGAACAGTGGCTCCAGTGAAGAACACAGAAATGGTAAAGATAGTATTGTTTATTTTATACTGGATTCATAAATTGGCCTGACCACAAGGTTTCTGCATTGCCTTTACTTTCTTACTTTAAAGCATATTTTTTCTTTGTTTAAAATCATCTTGGAGATTGGAAGTGTGACACAGGATAAGTGCTTGGAAGAGATTTTAAGAGGTGATATTAAATGAATCATCAAATGAAGAAAATGGGAATGCTCTTAAAAAGTCATATGATTAGGCTCACCTGTCTGTCTCTTTCATTTGGCCAGGCTGAGTGACTCTGTGGCATAGAGTAAGGTCCCCTCCTTCTTTACCCATTCATTTGCTCTCGGCCATATGGATCATAATGACTGAGGCCGTCTGCTTAGGAGCCTCTGCCCATGTTACTGGGCAACACATACTGATCCTGCAGCAAATTAGTACTGGCAGGTTGTCATCAAAATAAAATTCCATGGTCCAAAGGGAGTAAAGTTGGTGCTCTTAATAAACAGTTATGGTACTGTTTTGCAGACTGAAACCTCCAATATCTAATAACCATCACATTGTAAATATTCCTCTATTTGGCATGTAACGTTAGAGCACCTCTCACACCTATCTGGTTTTCAAGGTCAGTGAATTTTGTAGAATTCTTTGCCAAGTAGCTGTTGTGATATGAATAAATTTATGTGAAAATGAACTCAGCCAGCTAGTTATTGAACAAGATTTTTTAAATAGAATGTACTGACAGGAGAGAAGAAAAGGCAAACATAAAGGGTGAATAATAATCTAATGAAAAGAACTATTTTTTTCTCTTCAGTTCAGGGGAAACTAATCTATTTTTTAAAGGCAAACTTTCAAAAATCAAAAGGGGAGGAAGATGGAGCTTCAACCTCACTGAGATAGAGGAAATAAAGTATTTCCAAGGAAGAAGAATTATCTGCATGGATATAACAAAAGAGAAATAAATACTTGAGTTTAATTTTTTTTTCAAATATAGGAGAGCATGAACAAGATGCGAAATGAAAAATGTGTAAGATGGTTTTAACTAAAATTTTCTTAAGTTCTCTTAAGTACTCTTCCAAAATACCCAGCATCAACAAAAACAAGTTTTTTAAAGATGCCAAGTTTTTAAGGAAAAAAGTAACAGTGCTTAAGGTAGTCCTAAAGTCTCCTTTCTCAGAATAAAAGCCACGTAGTTTGAAACCAATTCCCTGCTCTATCCAGTTTCCTCCCAAAACAAAAAGGAGTCGTGCTTTGGGATGATAAAAGCTCAATATGTCAAACTAGAAATTGCATTTAATCTGTTTCATTAAAGGAAAAAAAATTTTTTTGACAGAGCTGTCTCAGAATCTCTCTGATCCTTCTTTCAAAGTCCAAAGTGTTCTCCAGTTCTGTGAACTTCCTATCTGCTTATATCCTCATGTCTCCTCTACTTCTGGGCTTTTTTTCTCCATTGTCTGCATCTCTCTGCCCTGTATATTCCCAGACATCAAACGTAGCGCCCTCTCTCTCTCTCTGTCTCTCACGCCTACTCATGGGGAAGCATGCTTTATCAAAAGTGTAGTGGTACTCATGAAGGTGGTGTTTGTGAGGCAGAAGAGAGTAACTTCAAAGTAAACCTTAGGTTCTCAGATTTTAAAATGCATTTGATGATCTCCAACAATAAATTTCTCCTGGTTTCTCACTGTCCTTAGCTAAGGTCTTGTTGTCCACATTCCTCATCTTCCTCAACCCTGCTAGCTCCCATTCATGGATTACTTCCAGCATCTCCAAGATCTTTTCAGTTCTCCTCAACTCCTTCTCATGTCTGCTCCTGGGCAGTTTCATCTAAACTCAATCCAAGGAGCTACAGAGGAAAGGGACCTTCAATTTAATGTTTCCCAATTTAGAAAGTGGGAGTGGCTATAAATCCAAAGATAAAATGTATTCACTATATTTTATTTGCTGTATTTTAAGTCAGCAGCAATGGGATATTCATTCCTTACTCCTGTATTTTTTAAAGTAGGAAAACAGAACTTTGGATGCTCCCAGTTGCATAGCTTCAAGGAGATGGAAACAGCCATTGTCTCCCATTTTCTGTTTCCTTGGTAACACTGCTTACAGTAGACACATTGGGTTCTTGAAAAAGTTTAGTACTTTTAGTCAGAGTTGAGGGATGGGATAAGCAGGAAGAGCAGGAAGAGATGATACGGACAGAAGTGGGAATACTGGCATATTATTTGTTATTTTCCAATCTAAATCAATGTTTATTCCATGTTTCAATTGCTGATATTTATTGCTGCCCTTAAAACCAAAAGCTACTAGGAATAATTGTTTAATTTACTTTCACCTTACTAATAAAATAGATTTGTTCTTGGAGCTATCTAAAGCCATCATCAAAGATATCATGACTCCCTAACAATAAAAAAAAATTGGAAAAGGTAAAGAAAATAAGACAAAACTAAACATACTCTTACCATATGATCCAGCAGTCATACTCCTTGGTATTTACTCAGAAAAGTTGAAAACTCAGGTCCACATAAAAATCTGTGTATGAATGCTTATATGATTGCCAGCATTATAATTGCCAACAACTTGGAAGCAACCAAGGTGTTCTTCTGTTGGAAAATGGATAAATAAACTGTGGTACATCCACACAATGGAATATTATTCCGTACTAAAAAGAAGTGTGCTAACAAGCCATGAAAAACACAGAGGAAACTTAAATGCATATTATGTAGTAAAAGAAACCAATATAGGAAGGCTACATATTGTATGATCCCAACTAGATGACATTCTGGAAAAAGCAAAACTATCGAGACAATAAAAAGATTGGTGGTTGCCAAGGGTGAGGAGTTGGGGGGAATTGAACAGTGAGATTGCAGAGGATTTGGGGGGCAGTGAAAATAATCCATGTATTATAATGATGGATATATGTCTTTATACATTTGTTCAAACCCATAGTATGTACCACACCAAGAGTGAACCCTAAGGTAAATTATGGACTGTGATTATGATATAAATATAGGTTCATCCTTGATAAAAAGTATACCGTTCTGGTGAGTGATGTTGATTATGGAGGAGGCTATGCATGTGTGGGTGTAAGGATTATATGGTACATTTCTGTAACTTCTCAATTTTATTGTAAACCCAAAACTGCTAAAAAAATAGTCTTTTAAAATAACATTACTGTAATACAATATCATACCTTAAAAAAAGGAAGGCAAAAGCAACATTTTAGATTTTTCTTTTTAGTTAGCAGTGGGTCAAATAAAAAGAAATTTATTAAAGTATTTCTTTGGAGAGGTTTTTGCAATGCACTTTATAACACATTGTCTATAACCATTCTCTGTAAAATAGTATCAATAATCCAAATCCCATGGGGACTGAACAGATACTGGTCCATTTCCACCCTATTCCAAATCAGAAACAAATTCATCAGCCTAAATTGCCTGGATTGATAGGTTTACTTGTAAAAGTGCTTTTCTGAAGGTTTATTATCAGTTTGAGGGATTCATATCCCAAAACTTGACAGGGGCTAAACCTCGAGGAAGTAAAATGTAGGCTACTCTTTGGGGAAGAGATCCTGTATGATTGTTTCTGTTTTGTCTTTTGCTTTTTAGGACCATACCCGTGGCTTATGGAAGTTCCCAGGCCAGGTGGTGAATTAGAGCTGGAGCTGCAGCTGCTGGCCTGCACCACAGCCACAGCAATGCCAGGTCTGAGCTGTGTCTATGACGTACACTGCAGCTCAGGGCAACACTTTATCCTTAATCCGCTGAGCAAGGCCAGGGGTCAAACCCACATCCTTATGGATACCAGTCAGGTTTGTTACTGCTCACCTACAATGGGAACTCCCTGTATGACTGTTTTTTGAGTGTGTCCTTCAGTTTCCAAATTTTTTTTTTTTTTTTTTTTTGGTAAGATGCCTGTTTAATTTTTGTGGTAGACTGTTTGACCTCAGAAATAATCCATTTTTGAAGCCTGTTCATATGAATGTCAATCCCTGGCAAGCATTCAGTTTTCTAAACTGGCCTTTCAAGAGAAGCTGGGGCAGAAATTCATTCAGGTCATGTTACTAAATGGACATCTTGGGGTTAATTGCCCCTGAATAAATAAAATCATTGTTAGGACATTCTCTCCCTTAAGTCTGTTAATTGGCATCATCATGTTGGTGACATAACTTATTTTAAGATTTTCTGGATTTCTCCAACAGAAGTCACTGGGGTTAAAATACCCTTTATATCTTTTAAGGGAGTTCCCTTTTGGATTACTGAGGTCTAAATTGTCACTTTTTTGATAGAGACTTTTCTTAAATACCTGGAGATTCTTGGCTTTCTGTTTATATTTAGATACTGGTTGGGAGTGCTGTGCACATCAGGGTGGCTTGTCAGCTGTTAAACCTCTCATATCAGAATTAGGCAGAAGCTTTACTGTTTTATTGCGGGTACTTCCAGCTGCCATCATCTATAGTTCTTTCTTTTGGATCACAGGCATTCCTGAGGAGGACTTCTCTAGTTTTTTGCCTGAGGATTATGTATTTGGCTGCCAGAGATTTCAAGGACCTGAGCTGGGAGAAAGTAGCTGTGGTTGGTGTGGGTAGGCTCAGGGTTCGGTTTATAGTGGCTCAGGTAATCCTCTTTGTTTCCAGTGCAGCTGTTTGTTCCCATCTTTCTTTCATATATATTTTGTATTTTTTATAAAAAAGTTATATATAATTTTTATTAAAGTATAATTGATTTACAGTGTTGTACCAATTTCTGCTGTGCAGCAGTGACCCAGTCACTTCACCAAAATATATATACATACATTCTTTTTCTCATATTATCTTCCATCATGTTCTTTCACACGAGATTGTATATAGTTCCCGTGCTATACAGTAGGACCTCATTGCTTATCTATTCCTTTTTTTTTTGTCTATTTGCCTTTTCTAGGGCCACACTCATGGCATATGGAGGTTCCC
>PVHT021183726.1:20984371-21005087 GCA_004024745.2 Catagonus wagneri | reverse complement strand
GGAGCTGTAGCCGCCAGCCTACGCCACAGCCACAGCAACACCAGATCTGAGCCGCATCTGCAACCTACACCACAGCTCACGGCAACGCCGGATCGTTGACCCGCTGAGCAAGGCCAGGGATCGAACCCGCAACCTCATGGTTCCTAGTCGCATTCGTTAACCACTGAGCCACGATGGGAACTCCTGCTTATCTGTTCTAAATAGATTCCCAACTTTCTTTGTGGCCAGTGTCCTTTAGCTTAAGGACACTGCAGAACCTCTTTTATTCAACTTATCCTGGGACAAAACCTTCTGTCTTCTGTGGTAGTTTGTGGAATATGTAAAGCACTCCTTTTCCTGAAACATAAAGAGGCTACTTATCTTTTGAATGTTTAATTCATTCTTAGTTTGTCTCTTTATATGTTCAAGAGAGTTTGTCTCTTTATATGTTCAAAATATATCTATCCTAGTTAAGATATACTGGGATTTGCAGGACATATATGTATACTTCTTTATATAATCCCCTCTTTTTTTCTTTTACTCAATATAATCCTTTGTAACCTGGAATAATTTTTCAGTCACCATTCCCATTGAATTTTAGAGTGCTCGTTTTTATTCAATTATTGGTGTCTTAGTTTCCTTATCTGTAAAACTGGACTTGACAACTATGCTCTTTTCCAAATCTGAAGTTCTGATATGGTAGGAAGCAGGGTGAAAGGCATTGGAGTTTGACACCTGGATTCATATCATTGTTTCACTATTGGACAAAGTTCTCTGGTTGCAAGCAACAGAGACCAACTGGGCTTACTTAAGCGTGAAAGGAAATTGCATGAAGGAAAATGAATAATAGAATCTATGTTAAATCTTTGAAAGCTAGTCTCAGTGAGTGGGCAGAAAACCAAGGGAGAGATGGCAGGCAGTGGGGAAGTCATCCAAAGTCAAACCCCAGGAACAACCTGATGAGGAAGCTGCCACTGGATATATTCCACCAGCACATTCCTTTTTTTTTGTTTTATTTTTATTAAAAAATTTTATTATAGTTGATTTACAATGTTCTGTAAATTTCTGCTGTACAGCAGAGTGACCCAGTCATATATATATATATATATATATATATATATATATATATATATATTCTTTTTCTCATATTATCTTCTATCCTGGTCTATCACAAGAGATTGGATATAGTTCCCTGTGTTATACAGCAGGACCTCATTGCTCATCCATTCTAAATGGAATAGTTTGCATCTACTAATCCCAAACTCCCAGGACATCCCACTCCTTCCGCCTCCCCTTTGGCAACCACAAGTCAGTTCTCTATGTCTGTGAGTCTATTTCTGTTCCACCAGCACATTCTTGATGTTACTGCCTCTCTGAATGTTTTCTCAGTTCTTCCTCCATTTTTTGTGATTGGGGCCCTTACGTATTAAGGGAATGGAGAGAAAATTGTCGTCCCCAATTATATTAAGGCTCTCCAGAGAAATAGAACCATTATGATATTTTATTTTAAGAAACTGGCTTAAGTGATTGTGAGGGCTGGAAAGTCTGAACTTTGTAGGGCAGGCTGGGAGCTGGAAAATCAGGTAAGAGTTGGTGTGGCATTCTTCAGTCTGAATTCCACGGGGCAGTGGTGGGGGGGCAGGTAGGCTGGAAACTTAGGCAGAGTTTCTGTGTTACAGCTGTGAAGCTGAAATCTTTCTTTGGGAAATCTGTCTTTGCCCTTAAGGCTTCCAAGTGATTGATGAAGTTCACTTACAATATGGAGAGTGATGTGAGTCTACTGATTAAAATGTCAATTACCTCTAAAAAAATACCTTTGTGGTGACATCCAGATAAGCATTTGACTGAACAACCGGACACCATAGCCTAGCCAAGTTGACATATAAATTTAATCAGACCATTTTATATCCATCTTCAAACATTTTCTAAATTTAAGATACTGAGTAAGGAGATGACCAAAAAAAGTGACATCTGCCCACTATAGCCACTTTGCTGTGCGATCTTGAGCAAGGCTTCTCTCTGTGCTTCAGACTCCAGTTCTATAAGATAGGGGTAGTAATACTAACTACATATATGATTATTGTGAACAGTAAAATATTGAATATATGTGTATTGCCTAAAGAAGTGCTTGGAACAAAATAAGTACTCAGAAAGTAAAGTGCTGTAACTTTTTATCTAAACACTGCATTGGAATATTTGTCATGGCTTATATACCCAGCTTCCCACAGTGTCAGGCACTTGCAGATGAAACACCTGAGTCTGATGGAGGGAGGGGGTGATTTGCATCTGTCACCAAAGGTCTTTAGTTTGCACACTCAGACACTGATACTAATAGCAGTAATTTATTGAGCCCTTACTACCTGCCAGGTACTCTACTGGATACTTTACTTCTATTTAATCATATAATTGATTCACATGATAATCCAGTGAGGTTTTTGATTCCTCTTTTTTGTTTTGGCTGTGCCTGTGGCATGTGGAAGTTCCCTGGCCAAGGACTGAATTTGCAGCACAGCAGCAACCTGAGCCACAGCAGTGACAATGCTAGATCCTTAATCTCTAGGCCACCAGGGAACTCCTGTGGTCCCTCATTTTATAGAGAGGATACTGATATTTAGAAAAATATGTATCATGCTCAGAATCACACAACTAGCCCTCTGCAGGGCCTGCATAAGAATGCAGGTTTTTCTTCTAAAATCCTACTCTTTCAGCTGCTCCTCTGTGGTGCTTCTACTTTAGTGCAGACAGAGGGGTCATCTCCTTTCCCAGCTTCATTCCTCAAGTGTTACCTTGGCTTCATTGGTCTGGAAAATGAGAATCCTGAGGTCGTCCCTAACCATCAAATTCAGGATGCTAAACCTTTGCAGGGAAGTTCTTTGTCCTTTTTATTAGACATTAGACTTTTTTCGGTGGTAGTTCTGCTTCAGCATCCTTCTTAAAAACTGGTTAATGAAATTTTATTGGGTTTCTTGAGTCAATTCATAGATGTAGAAAGAAAGAAAATAGAATTTTATAAAGTTTCCTTCCATATAATTTGAACAATTCAAAATTTAAAAAAATAAACAAAGTTAAGCTATTTAACATTACTTGCATAAATTTAGGGCACCGTGAAAAATAGTATTCCATATTTAGAAAAGAAATTGTTACTTTTAAAATGAAATATAGTTGATTTGCGATGTGTTAATTTCTGCTATACAGCAAAATGATTCAGATATATATACACACACACACACACACACTCTTTTTTATATTCTTTCCCATTATGGTTTATCACAGAATATTGAATATAGTTCCCTGTGCTATACAGTGGGATCTTGTTTTTTATTCTATATATGATAGTTTATATCTGCTAATTCCAAACTCCCTGTCCATCCTCTTCCCCTTGGCAACCACAAGTCTGTTTTCTATGTCTGTGAATCTGTTTCTGTTTCATAGATAAGTTCATTTGTGTTATATTTTAGATTCTCCATATAGGTGATATCATATGGTATTTGTCTTTCTCTTTCTGACTTATTTCACATAGTTTGATAATTTCTAAGTCCATCCATGTTGCTGCAAATGGTGTTATTTCATTCTTTTTTATGGATTAGTAGTATCCCACTGTATATATGTACTACCTCTTCTTTATCCATTCGTCTGTCAATGGACATTTAGGCTGCTTCCATGTTTTGGCTATTGTGAATAGTGCTGGTTTGTACATTGAGGTGTATGTATCTTTTCTTTTTTAAAATTATTTTTTATTAAGTATAGTTGTTTTACAATGTTGTCTCAGTTTCTGCTGTATAGCAAAGTGACTCAGTCATATAGATGCATTCTTTTTTTGAGAGTTTTGTTCAACTATATGCCTAGAAGTGGGATTGCTGGATCATATTATAATTCTATATTAAGTGTTTTAAGGAATCTACATACTGTCCTCTGTAGTGGTTGCACCAATTTACTTTCCTACCAACAGTGTAGGAGAGTTCCTTTTCTCCACATCCTCCCCAAAATTTTTTGTCTGTAGACTTTATAATGCAGGCTCTTTTGACTGTTATGAGGTGGTTATCTCATTGTAGTTTCAATTTGCGTTTCTCCAATAACATTGAGAATCTTTTCATGTGTGTTGGCCATCTGTATGCTTTCTTTGGAGAAATGTTTATTTAGGTCTTCTGCCCATTTTTTGATTATGTTATTTAGTTGTATGATCTGTTTGTATATTTAGGAGATTAAGCCTTTGTTGGTCACATCATTTGCAAATATTTTCTCCCATTCTGTAGGCTATCTTTTCATTTTGTTTATAGTTTCCTTTGCTGTGCAAAATAAATAAATTTTTGAATATTATATAAAAACAGTTTAAAAGCTTGGTAGGTTGAATGCTTCATAATATTTATCATAGAAAAACAAAGATAAAAATCAAATGCAAGCCTTTCCTTCGTGGACAAAAACATCTAAGGGTTAAGTGTATCTGAATGACATTAAAAGTAGGAATTAACCAGTCTAAATTAGGGAAAAAAGAAAATGTGGTAATATATATGCACCAGCATTGACATTTTTCATGTTTTTGATTAAAATATCACGTCTCAGAAAAAAAAGTAGAAATTGAGCTTGTTTTCCAGAAGAAATTTGAATCTTAAATATTGTATTCTGTAATTCAAGTGTACATCCAGTTGAAATGGAAAGCATAGCTATTCATTGAATGGTATAGAGTCATACCTGTTCTTAAACCTTAATGTCCACATATACCACCAATGGAGTTTTTCAGAATGCAGATCCTGATTCGGTAGGTTTGAGGTGAGACCTGGGTTTATATTTCTAGCAAGATCCCAAGTCTTAATATCTCTGTCAGAGGACCGCAGTTTTAGTAGCAAGAGCTGACTATCAGTTTTGGTAGTTGTCTGAACTGAGAAGCCAAACACCATTCCATAATCAGAGAACTCTGTCTTTTATAGTTGTTAGTCATTAATAGCCATTATGGTATTATACCTTTGGTGGCCAAAGTTAGAGATGACTTTTAAGTTAATCAGAGGCCATCCCATCTAAATGTCTGGAAATGAGGGAAGGGAAGGAAATTGGTATCTGTGGTTCATCAGAGGTACTGTCTGAACTACTTGACATGAAATGCCTCATTTTGTTCCTGGAACAATTCCACGTGAGACATACACAGGAGCTCCCTTTGACAGAGGAAGAAGCAAAATTTTAGAGAACAACTTGGTGGGCTGTAAGTGGTGGAGTCAGTGTTTGAACCTCTGTCCATTTTCCAGTTTACATGTGCTAGTCACATCTGGATGGCCTTGTTAGGGGACCATTGACTGAAACTGCCCACCTTGGCCACAGATGATGATAGCTGCTTGCATGAGCTGTCTCACAGCAGGAGGTGCTGATAAGGAACATGGAGCTGCCCTGAAACTAACTGGAAGAGGGGCTGGCAGGAGGGAAGAGACAACCAACCTCCCAGTATCCTTGGTACTGTAATTCATCTGGGCTGAGGTGCACTCGCCACCAAGAAGGATCCTGAGCCAGACCAAGTATGGGCCAAACAAGACCCTTAATGTCCACATATACCACCTAGAGAGTTGTCCTGGGTTCCCTTACCCTGCTGCTCTTCCCAATAAAATCTTCTGCTTTGTCAGCACATGTGTCTCCTCAGATAATTCATTTCTGAGTGTTAGGCGAGAGCCCATTCCTGGGCCCTGGAAGGGGTCCCCCTTCCTGTAACAACCTTACTGCTATTACATTTTCTTTTAACATCATTGGCTATCCTTTATTTTTAAAGTTTCCTCTAAAAAAAGGAGAACCTAAGCCAATTAAAAAAAAAATCTACACAGAATTTTTCATTACACTTCCCTGTTACATCTTGTCTTCCTGTTTCATTTTGTATGTCCAAATTGTTCTCCAACCCTGCAGAGACCTTGATGCTTTGTGCTGAGCTGACTGAAAAAGCATTATGATTTAAAAACCTTTCTGTGCCTTTCTCCACAAAGCCCCAACCTCTGATCTTTTCTCAGGAGCAATTTCCTATCAGCCCTTTTTTTCAAAGCTGATAAATGTTTGGTATGCAGTCCTACTCAGGCCCTCTTGCTCTTCCCAAAAGGAGAGGTGGAAACCTTCAATTCCCCATTGTCATTACTGTTCTGTTGGAAGTCTTAGTGTAGAAGCTGGTTTTCTATACTGAAGGCAAAATCAAATACAGTGAACGTCATGCCTTAGCTGTGTTTACACACTTTCAACTAAGTGAAGTTTTTGGCAATTACCTAGTTCACTTGATCTATGCAGGTGAAAATGGATTATTTCAGCACATTTTACTGTTAATATTGTTGTTTGGCCCTCTTTACTCAGAAACATTGTTAGTATGATCCAAATTAATTGGATAATTGCAGAATCACCTTTTGCCTTGTGATACAAACTAGTAAGAATTCTGACAGTCTGTAATAGGGAAGATAATGAACAAATTAGTTATCTAGAATTTTTAGAGCTTTTTCCTTTTGTTTTTACTTTTTAGGTCTGTACTTGTGGTTGTTCCCAGGCTAGGGGTCTAATCAGAGCTACAGCTGCTGGCCTATGCCACAGCCACAGCAATGCCAGATTTGAGTTGTGTCTGCAGCCTATACCACAGCTCACGGCAATGCCGGATCCTTAACCCACTGAGCGAGACCAGGGATCAAACCCGCAACCTCATGGTTCCTAGGAGGATTCATTTCTGTTGTACCATGATGGGAACTTCCATGTGGCTCTTAAGATCATCTGCACATCAGTCACCTACAGAGCTACTACAGGGTATGGCCTGAATGGCTGTCATTTTAGAAAAATTTAGAGTTAATCCCAATGTACAACCATGACTGAGAATTGCTAAAGAAAGCCATTGAAAATTGATCTTCTCACTCTGGAGATTTTTGTAAATGGAGTCAGGTCCTCATCAAGTTATAAACCTGGATTATTTTTGTATCAATAAGTTCAAGTCAGAATGGGCAGTGATAACAACACATGGTCCAGCTTTCCTGTTCTGAATACAAATAGCCTGGGACTTATCCAATCTTTTTTAAATTCAGTAACATTAACAACAGTAGCTGTAAATTTATTGAGTAACTGCTATGTGTAGGTATCCTCATCATCCTCATTATCTTCATCATCATCATCAATGGTAACTTTTACTTAGTACCTGCTAAGACTTTTACATATATAACTTCTTCTAGTTCTCACAAAATTTTTTGCTGTAAGCATATAATAACTTTTTTTACAGATGAGAAAATTAAGTCATAGGCTATTCATTCAAGGCTACTTGCATAGTAAGTATAGAGTTCTGGCTCCAAATCCGTATACATCATCTCTAACCTTTACAGCACCCCTACTAGAGAGGTATTTAATGCGTACCCTTATTTTACAAATAAATGTAAGTATCTAAGGCTTTAAATAGTTAGGTAATCAATGTCAGATGCTGGAAAGCAACCTGAAGTCAAACCCAAGTAATATTTATTTATTATGTAAAAAAAAAAAAAAAGATGAGTGCCTTTTTGTTATCCTGTGTGGGCTTGAAGAGCCACACTGAAATAGAGTTCTTTCCAAACAAATGTTACTTTGAAAAGGAAAAGCCAGTAAACACCGTTGAGTTTAAAAGATTATGTATACCAAAGTAATTGAAACACCTGGATTTGAGCCTTGAGAATTACATAAAAGATGAGCATGGAAATCAACCTATATCCCTTGCTTTAGATTTCTCAACCAACTTTATTTTAAATGTATAAGTATGTTAAGCCATATAATTCCCTGGATTATTTACATTCTAGTCAGGGTGACTATTGAAGGATAGTGTAATTACAGAGTACAATTTCCAAGCTGAATGAAATTGCTTGTTGTGTAATAGGTCTGTCGGGTACTGACTGACCTCTGAAAATGCCACAAATACTTGTAAGTCATGGCTAGAGATAAATGATATGCATCCCTTCAAAGTAATACATGAAGGGAGAGATGGTCTTTGATTTGCATAGAACATTTTCCTCTGCTGTTTATCAAACACAGACAAAGGATTAGGATCAGAAGTACCTTTCCCCTTTTGACTTTGTTTTCTATTTCCCAGCATAGTGTCAGAAATTGGCTACTTTTCCATCACTTTCATGAGTTACATGATGAACAAACACCTCTGTGGGCAACAAGATGAACCATAGCCATCTGCTAATGTCCAGTGTGTTAGATTTTACTGTCTGTCTGAGCAGAGAACAGTATCTGCAGGTTCTGCCTCAGTTAACTCTGATGCACCATCCTCCTCCTCTCTGCTCCATTCAAATAGCCACCTACCATTTCTCTTATTTTTCAAATTGAAGTATAGCTGGTTTACAGTATTGTGTCATTTCTGATGTATAGCAAAATGACCCAAATATATATATATATATTTCAGATCATTTTCCATTATAGGTTATTATTAGATATTTAATATAGTTTTTATTGCTTATTATTATTATCCCTTATTGCTCATCTATTTTATGTATAGTAGTTTATACCTGTTAATCCCATATTCCTAATTTAGCCATTCCCTTCCCTTTTCCCTTTGGTAACCATAAATTTGTTTTCTTTGTCTGATTCTGTTTTGTTTGTATATTGATTCATTTGTGTTATTCTTTAGGTTTCACATTAAGTAATATCATGTATTTGTACTTCTCTGTCTGACTTACTATACTCAGTATGTATTCTCTAGGTTCACTCATGTTGCTGCAAATGGCAATATATAATTCTTTTTTATGACTAAGTAAAATTCCATTGTATATATATATACCATATCTTCTTAAGCCAGTCTTCTGTTGTTGGGCACTTGGATTGTTTCCATGTCTTGGCTATTGTAAATAGTGCTGTCATGGATATTGGGGTTCATGTACCTTTTTTAATTTGAGTTTTTGTCTTTTCTGGATATATATCTAGGAGTGGGGTTGCTGGATCATATAGTAGCTCTATTTCAAGTTTTTTTAATTTTCCGTAGTGCCTGCACCAATTTGCGTTCCCACCAACAGTGCACCTACCATTTCTTAGTTGAGCTTCATGAGCAAATTCAGTGAATGGTGGGCGAGAGGCTGTGGTGTGTGTAACAGTGTATGGTATTACACATAAAGTATCAGCATAGGATATGCAATTATAGGAAAAAGCTAGTAGTAGTAAAGATGTTCCCATGTCCTTGCTGATTTATGTTTCCTCCCAGTGTGAAATAAATTATTATGTACAATTGGTGCTTATTATCTGGCCCTTCTTCATAGGATCATCACTTTTATAAGTATATAATTTTGTGCTGAAGTGAGATCTTCACTTTTCTAAATTTATTTTCATTTTGGTATCAATCTATAATTATATTTCTTTTTGCTCCTTTATGATCTCATTCCAGTCACCTCTGTGGGAAGGACAGAGGAAGATTCACAACCTAAATTCTTAAATCATTTGTTCTGATTATCTGTTGCTTCACAACAAACTACACCTATGATACTTATCACATCCTATTATTTCATGGATTGGTAATTTTGCCAGGGCTCATCTAGATGGAGTTTTTCTGCTTTGTATAATATTGACTGAAACAACTGGTTTGGTCTGGACGGTCCGTGATGGCTTCACTTACATGCCTGACATGGCTTGGCTGGTGGCACGGCGGGAAAGTGCTCAGCTGAACTGGTCTCGCTTTCCATGCATTATCAGGGTCTTTCCATGTGGTCTTTCTAGTAGGGTAGCTGAACTTACATGACTGCTTAGGGCTCCAAGGGACCAAGGTAGAAACTGCCAGTTCTCTTGAAGACTGGTCTGGAATCTTTCATAGCACTACTTCTATTGTACTTCAGTGGTCAAAGTCATTAGAAATCAGCCCAGGTTTAAGTGGAGGGGAAATAGACTCCATCTATCCATAGGAGGACTCTGAAATGAAGCCCACATCACCCATTAAAAATAAAACACAAACCATGTGTCCTCTAAAATTAGGAACATGATAGGCAGGAAGGGAATCAGCTAAAGTGAATGCATCAGGATTTCTCTAGGCATAAAGAAATCGTGTTTTGAAAGGATACTAGAGATCATCTACTTCTACTTTCTGATTTTACAGATGGGAAAATGGGGTGATAAAATTTAAGCGTTCCCTTGTAGCACAGAGGGTTAAGGATCCAGCATCACTGCAGTAGCTTGGGTCACTACTATAGCACAGGTTCGATTGCTGGCCTGGGAACTTCCACATGCTGAAGGCAAGGCCAAAAAAGAAAAAAAAAGGAAAAAAAATTTGATACATTGAACAAATGGAGTGAATTATGTAGAGCTTGAACTCAGGGTCTCTCATTCCCAGTCTGGTATTCTTTTATAGACTCTCACCTTAATGTTTGTGCTCTGTTTGTCACCAGAGTTAAGCTGCCCATTTCCATTTATTCTCAATTAAAAGAGGAATTAATTTTGGTTTACTTTATGGAATTCATTCTTGGTTCTAACACAGGCTGGGAAATAGGGCGAGTACCTTAGACACCATAGTCTTGGATGGAGTACATGTTAAGAGATAGGCCTCTAAGTTGCAAATCTAATTCTTATTCTTAACTATGAAGGGAGTTCTCAAATTGTTTTTTTAAAAGTTGCGGAAAAATACACCTAACATAAAATTGACTGCTTTTTTTTTCTTTTACCATTTTAATGGTGTTAAGTACATTTGCATAGTTGTACATACAACCAATTTCCAGAACTCTTTTTGCTTTTGAAACTGAAACTGCTCATTAAACAATTCCCAGTTCTCTACTACTCCCAATCCCTTCTACTTTTTATTTCTATATATTTGACTAGGTAGCTTACACAAGTGGAATCATACAGTATTTCTCTTATGACTGGCTTATTTTACTGTCATTCAGTGGACAGAATCAACAGAGTGAAAAGTGACACCAGTGAAGTACTGCTTTCCTCTCCATTGCCTAGAGATGCCCTATGTACGAAACTTGATTTTTCAGATGTCTGCTGTTGGACTAGAAGAGGTTTTGCCATCTTCAAAATATTAAATAAATTGTATATTGGAAAATATGTTAAAAACGATGTTATACGATAATTGCCCCTGCCTTTGTGGACAAGCACAAGTCCCTAAATCTTATGATAATATCAACTTCAACCAGTACACAAAATGTCTTTTATACTAAGTAAATGTGAGATACTTTTCATTTAAAATTTCACCTAGTAAATTATTACAAAATATGAACCACAGAATTGTGGTATTTTTCTGATTTTCCTGATTTGCTCTTTTTTGTTCTGGGGTCACTCATATTTCTAAGGAATAGCAGAACTTGTAATTCTAGTCCTTCTATAAACAATTAATGGAAAAGAATGTGGATGAAAGAGAGGCCAAAGGAAGGATACAGAATGGGCTAATTAAATAAGAGGCTGTACTGGATGGAACACTATTAAGGAATATGCTCACCACAGACAGAAAAACAACCGTTCTTCTTTTCAGTCTGAAGATCTATTTCACTATCAAAATGAATACTTGGGAGTTCCTGTCGTGTCTCAGTGGAAATGATTTGACTAGTATCTATGAGGATGCAGGTTCGATCCCTGGCCTGCTCAGTGGGTTAAGGATCCAGCTTTGCCATAAGTTGTAGTGTAGGTCACAGACACGGCTTGGGTCTGGTGTTGCTATGGTTGTGGCATAAGCCAGTGGCTACAGCTCTGATTCGATCCCTAGCCTAGCCTGGGAACCTCCATATGTTGTTGGTGCGGCCCTAAAAAGACAACCCCCTTGCCCCCACAAAAACCGAATACTCTCAGATCCGCCTTTACTCTCACAACTTACGGTATATATATATATATATATATATTTTTTTTTTTTTTTGGAGTAGAGGAAATGGCTCAAGTTCATGAAGGGTCTAGTACAGGGAGGTAAATTTATTTTATCACAAGTTCTAGCCTCAATGACTTGATAGCAACAGTCTGACATTGTGTTAAGAATGTTGAAGTAATGTCCAGATTCATCCTACACGAGTCTTGTGACTGACGAACAATATCTGTACAAGTGAGGGAAGGAAGAGGGGTGTTATGCATGAAGTATTTATTATCCCTGGTAAAAGGTACACCGTTAGCAGTTTTAGTACCAGGAAGAAAACGCTATGAAGGAGCAAAATCTCTTGAGAACATATGCTTGATTCTGTTATTTTCTGTAGTAAATATATCTCCCTTTGGTATGCTAAGAATTTAGGGAGGTTAAAATAAAATTTCCTTATTTAATTTCCAAACCCTGAGATAAATTTTTAAAATGCATTTATTTATCCCTAAAAACCTCTTGATTTAATTTTCTTTCTTAAAGATAATAAAAAGTAGCCTGTAGGGGGTAAAGTATTTGGTACAGACAGCCTGTTTTACAAACATATTCATGACAAAGTACGGATGGATGATGAATGACTTTACTTAGTTTCATTTGTTTTTTTTCCAAAGGATGGATCTTTATTTCCACATAATTAGATCTAATGACTTTTAATCACAATCCTCCTAAATATCAAAGAATTGCCTGCTCCTTGAAGGTTCTTGAACTTTTTCAAAATTGCCTTCTTAAAAAGGATCATGGGGCGGCTGCTGGAAGGTTTTCTTCTCGATTTACAACTCAGGCATAGATTTAAAGAGATTGTAATTACCAGATACAATCCCTAAACAGAGTTGAATTGCTTCCTGGGTGCCAAGCTTGTTGTAGGCTGACCTTCAAAGGGAACGAACAACACTGCAGCTCCGTGTCCTTGTTAGATTTCAGCAGGATCTGGAAGTTTTTTTTTTCTTCTAGGCACAAAAGGGATAAAGAAAGCTGGCATTGCTTGTCCTTTGATAACTTTCATCCATTTGGTCAAAGGGCTAGAAATCCCAGTTATCATTGCTTTTCCTTAAAAACAAAACACAACTTATAAAAAGAGCAGTTCTGTAAAGATCCACGATAAATCACTTGTTCTTAAAATTGAACCAGTAAAACAGCCTCTAAATCAACCACCTACTTGTTCTTTCCTGAAGAAAGCAAAAATCATTTATTGTCCATGAGGTCAGAGTGGGAGACTGACTATGGAAAACCCTAGAGGGTCTTTCTTTTCCTGAGTTCATTCGCATTCCGGAAATAATCAAATCTAATTCCTCTACTTAACTCTGCCAAATGAGATTTCTTCCCTGACTTTTTTCCTTTCCCCAGTCATTATGTATACAGTAATCACTACATATCCGTGGGGGATATGTTTCCTTGGGGAAGCCTGAAACTGGGGATAGTGCTCATCCTATCTATATGGTGTCTTTTCCTACATATACGTACTTATGATAAAATTTATCAATTAGGCAAGATGAGAGATTAACAACAATAGCTAATAATAAAATAGAATTATGATAATATACTGTAATAAAAGAGGTATGAACATGGTCTGTCTCTCAAAATATCTCATTGTACAGGTTTAATGCCTTTTCCATCTTAATTAAACACTTAGCATGCACTGTGGCCATAATTTTTGCAGTTTGAGGTGGGACAGCAAAACTATCACACATTTCTTTTTCCTTCTTCAGAGTTACTTTTGATCTTAGCTACCTCAGCATGTGAGTTTTTTTCTTTCCTATTAAGTTGAAAGCTTTTACCCTTTTACTTAAAGCATTTTACCACTTCTCTTTGGCCCATCCAAATTGTCAGCATCACTACTCTTGAACTTTGGGGCTATAATTAAATAAAATAAGTGTTACTTGAACACAAGCACTGTGATACAATGAAAGTCGATCTGATAACCTAAATGGCTACTAAGTGACTAACAGATGGAAAATGCTGGACAAAGGGATGATTCATGTCCCACCTGGAATGGAGTGGGAGGGTGTGGGATTTCATTATACTATTCAGAATGGCAAAACATTTTAAACTTATGAATTGCTTATTTCTGGAATTTTCCATTTAATATTTTCCGACCACTGTCCACCTCAAGTAACTGAAATCTCAAGGAAACTGAAACCTCAGATAAGGGAGAACTACTGTAATAAGTGTTAGGTGTCTGTACCCTTTCCCCTTCTCTGAATGTAGAGCATTTTCTTATATTCATCATTCTCATTAGTCTTTAGCTGGAGGGGTAAAGCAGAAAAATGCTACAAAAATCTATTGACCAGCACTCTTAATTGTGTACACACATGCACACACGCGCAACTATGTTTGCATGCATGTTTGTATGTACATGCACACACACAATCCTCTTGATTTCTTCATAACACATAAAAGAGCCAAATGAAGTACAGTGCCTGCTAATATTCAGGCTTCTAATTGCTTTTCTGAATTAGAAAATTAGGGCAGAGAAGGCATTTGTAGCAATCAGAATAGAGAATGCTAACTTACCTGTCTTTCCTTAATAGCAATCATTCTTGCATACTTCTTCACCTGCTAGCTACTCTAGCACCACTGCACCTGCATATCAGCCACTGTAGCACCACTGCACCACACATATTAATGAAAGTAATCCACCACCTTATTCTTTTTAAATAATTATTTTCACTTCCTTATACAAACATGTAGAAATACACACACTTAAGAGTGTTGTTATTGTTTTTTAAACTTTCATTTGGCATGGCAAAATGTAAGGTATCTGACTGGCAGTCAGCCACCTGTGACAATCATTTTTAAACAGATGGTGAAGTAGTTAATTAGTTCAAACATAGGCATCACAATAAAATCCTAGTAAACATTCATAGATGTGGATTATGACAATCCTCATGACTCAGAACCATTAGTCAGTTGGTTCTGGTCAGAGTGACATGATTTGCTTTGTGACAATTTAAAAATTTAGCAACTTTGGGAGTGAAAGGCAACTCTGGAGATTAGAAAAGAGTCATTCTTACAAACGCTCATCCTTTCTGGCACTTGCATTATTTTCCCTTGGCAACCAGCTACTCTTCCTTGACTTTTGTAACAGGTTAATAATGAAGGCTCTTCAGGGCCTGGCCTCTGTCCACCTTTCCCAGTCCCACCTCTTTCCATTTGGTCCTAAGTAGGTCACACTTAACTGGTATTGATTCACTCTCCAAATGGGCTATGCTAGTTCTTGTCTTCTTCTGGACCTTTGCAGATGCAGTTCCCCTATAGTTGTAATATTCCTAGTTATCCATCTTTCTCAACTGGAATATTCCTAGTTATCCATCTTTCTCAACTGGAATATTCCTAGTTATCCATCTAAATGTGCTTCTTGTATTACCTCTCCTGTGAAAGATTCCCAGATACGCTTGCTTTTTAGCAAGGCAGAGTATAGAAGTTAAGTCTCCCCACAATCTCTGTTCCATGGTATTGAAATTATTCTTATGCTCGCCTCCTTCGCTACACTATGAGTTCTGGAGGGAAGCAGCTGCTTCTTATCATCTTATTTCCAGCACCCATAACAGTGTCTGGCATAATTGATTAGATAGTTTGTAAACATTTGTGGAAAAAGATGATTTCATATCTGTGGTGGGATTTTAATTTCTAATGGGTCAAGACTATGTTTTGTTTAATTCTCCTATATATGAACCAGTAGAATGATTTTCCTTAAGTAATGTTGCTGCCTTTTGTTGTGGAGTGGCAAAAACATAGAATCAGGAGCCAAGATAATAGGGTTCTAGTCCCTTCTCTGCCGACAATTCAATAGGCAAGTCAGGATAAGTAGTATAACTTCTCTGAACATCAGTATCCTTTTATGAAAAACAGAGAATGACCACATATTTCCTACTCACCATATAGGCCTTGAATATGGATCAAACCTATTTTCTAGGTTGGGAAGTGCTTTATGAAGCAAGAGGCAGTATAGTATAGTGAGACTGAGATCACACCTGGGAGTCAAATGATTCCATTACTCTTGGCTGTGTAACCTTGGGCACATTAGTTAACATCTCTGAGTCTTAGTTCCCCATCTATATAATAGAGAAAATGATGCCATCTTCCCTGTGAGGTTGCTGTGGAATTTAAATAATTTGTGTAAAGCACTTTGTACAATAACTGTGTTAAGTCCAAACAAATGCTAGTTTTTAAAATTATAGTTTAAAATTTTACATGAATACAAGGTGTTATTAATGCTCATTGATGAATTCTTGTTCTTCCCTTTAAGACCAGTAGAAGAAGAGCCTCCAGATGTAGAAAAGAGGATGCCATACTCTCACTTTCCCTTTCACAGTCTCTCCTCCAGCCAGCTTTAGAATTGGTTGTCACAAGCAAGATAATCTAGAGCAGATGACAATAGATTTCCTTTTCAGAACAGGGCGAACAACCCATTTGGAAAGCACAGCTTCTAGCTCTGCCCTGTTTTCTCCCTGAATCTTCTGAAGTATGCCACTTAGAAGATGAGAGCCCTATGACATGCAGGGAAAGTATATCTAGACAATCCTTAGGAGTGATCTATTCCCTTTCAACTTGCTGTTGCTTGCCAACTCTGGTCCTAGAAAACTTTCCTTGGCAGTTCTCAATTGTCATTGTCTAGGATTCTTTCTACTTTTCCTAAGCTTGGAAATGGGTTTTAAAAAAAAATTAACCTAAAGCAAAATTACATTTTTTTTTTTTGTCTTTTTGCCTTTATGTAGAGCCGCACCCACGGCATATGGAGGTTCCCAGGCTAGGGGTCTAACAGGAGCTGTAGCTGCTGGCCTTCGCCACAGCCACAGCATCGCGGGATCCGAGCCACATCTGCAACCTTCACCACAGCTCGCGGCAACGCCGGATCCTTAACCCACTGAGCAAGGCCAGGGATCGAACCCGCAACCTCATGGTTCTTAGTCGGATTCGTTAACCACTGAGCCACAAAGGGAACTCCCAAAATTACATTTCTTAATCATAAGACTTGAGGATAACATAAGGCAGTTGAAACAAAAAACCATGAAATTCACTTCCCTCTAAGGTCTATTTTCCATGACCCTTCACAAGAGTCCTCTCAGCCATCTTTCACCTAAACCCTGGCTTAGAAGAAAGGTCCGACTTTCTCTTTCTCATACAGGAGACCCTTTGATCATGTTCCACTGCTCCTTGAAGTTTGCACTCCGATTTCCCTGGAATGCATTAGAACACAAAAAACTTACATATCATCAGGAAGCCTACTCATCTCCACCTATAGGTAGGGTGTACTGTGTTTTGCATTGCATTTCTCCAGAACTTGAATCATCTTTTAAAGACTGCAGTGTGTGGGACATTAGTCTAAATTTATATGTGGAAAAAAAAGGCTCAGAAAATTACAATTCTACCAAGAATACCCATACTTTATATCTCTGGGCAAAATACACATCTACACTCCTAAAATGTCTCATTCAAAGTTGTCTGATGTTAAGTAATGGACAGGACTTAACCTAAGAACATAAGCTAGCTTACTTTTAAGTAGGCACTGACTGTGACCACTGTATTCTCTCTGCCATGTTCAAATAAAGATTCGGAGTCCACCTCCAGGAACAGGAAAAGGTACTGGGAAGTTTAAATGGACAGATTGTCCCTCCTTCCTTCCTCTAGGAGATCACCATTTTACTATCAAGAACCAGGTTCAGTGTTAAGCAACTAACCTGTTGTCTAATTATAAGTAGAAGGACAATTCAGTATCATTTATTTCCTCATTCATTTGTTTTCATTTAGAAGTGATTTTAGATGATACTAAGACAAACATAGAAAGAAAGCCAAAAGAATGTTTTCAAACATTTCTGCCATTTTAATAAAACCAAGATGACAGAAGGTCTTGAGATTTATATTGGCTTCACAGCTTTCAAGAGTCTCCTGCATCTTTTCTCTAGTATTCTGGAGAATTTTTTCAAAAGATCCATTGAGAAAATTGAAAATAAGGAGATCTGCCAGTAAAAACTGTTGCTTCCCAGAGAAATTCTTACCTGTAAAGAGATAAACTTGATACTAACTTCATCATGAGCGAAAGACAGCAAAGTATTAGTCTTAAGTTGGTAATTGCCAACTTAGGGGTGAGGGTAGTGGAAAGAACTTGGATCTATATCCCGGCCCTATCATTCCCAAGCTCTGTGAATCTGAAGAAGTTTAATCTCTCCTTGCCTAAATTACCTCCTCTATAAAATGAGGAGAATGAAAGTAACTGCATCACAGGGTTGTGATGAGACGTCAGACTGAAGTTATATGTAAAGTGATTGATATGCTGGCAGGATGCCCAGCATAAACCTCAGTGCTCAGTATGCCTTAGCTATTGTTTACATCGTTAGTGCTGCTGCTGTTGTTACTAGGGTAAGACAAAAATCTACCTCCAAAGAAAAGAAGCCTGCTACTGTAACTAACAAGACACTTCCTTCCCCCGGTCCTTCCAAGCCCAGTTCCACTCAGATGTCACATGGCTGGTCCTGGAATGGGGTAACAATGGTTCCTGCTTTGGAGGGACTTACCTTCTTTCTGGAATGCTAGGCAGCAGCACAAAATACAGTGAAACAAAAACAGTAAATCTCTTATAAATCTTTTGGAATTGGTTCATTTCACCTTGTGGGTTTCTTTTTTAAAATTCTACTTTGTAATTTTTTATGCCCTTTGAAGTTCAGATAAAATCAATATGTAGAAATCAGCTTTATGAGTATTGAATTTCTACAAAACATTTCTGTTTGGAATTCTAGTTTCATAGGGCACTGATCCGTGATTTTTATTACTATTAGAATAAATGGATGTGGTGTTTTATTAAACTTGTTGAATAGTGGCTAAAAGACCATGAAAAATCTAAATAATCCAGGAATGGCTGACTTAAAGTCCCCTGGGAAGAAAAGGGATGGCTTGCTAAGAGCCTTTAAAGACCAACAGGTACTCAGAAATTTGTTTTGAACCATTAAATTTATATTGGCTTCACAGCTTTCAAGAGTCTCCTGCATCTGCTGTTGCTGCTGTCTAACACTCACAGGCTGGAAATGTTAAAGTTTTCATGCATATGTTAAGTGGGTAGATGATTAAATGAGAACAAATAAGTTACTAGATGGTTCCTTCCACCCTGGGTCTTGCATTGTTGCTTGCTCAGTGCTGTTTATGATCAGAACTTTTTTGTTATTGATAAGAGCAGTACTTGAGAAATAGGAGTGGAATTGACCATCCTTGTGGAAGAGTCCTGGGGACTTGCAAGCAGCCCCTACTCCCGCCTTCCCTAGCTAGCTCTAAGCAAGTGAAAGGTCATAAAGTATCTTCATCCTTAGCTTTAGCACACCCCTCCAGCACAACAGCGTCATCTGGATGAGGAAGGCTGTTGCAGGCATGAAGCTGCAGATGCCAAGCAGTAAATAAAGGCCATGCTTTCTGGAGTGGGGAATAAATCACATAAATCGCAGTAGGGCTATGCTAGGGAAGAGACAGCATGAACACAATAGACATTAAGTCTCGGGCATAAATGTTTGAGTTTTTTAATGGACTGTATAACTGGACCACATGCTTCCACTATGGTAGCCAATTGTGTTCTGCATAAACATTGGTCTTTACTGCTCTGCAATATTGCAAGATGCAGCTGTTGGGGCCCTGGTGGCAGATGGCAGACGGCGGTCAAAAGCTTTTCAGGAAGCAGTACCAGGTCTGGAAAAGTCAAAAACGAGATTTCAACAACCATTAAGATGCTTTAAATTTACTCTTCCTCCCAACACAAACTCTTACAAAATTAAAAGGTATGAGAAAAGCTAGATTAGTGCATTTAGTGTAGTTTATTGACAGCGGCATAATTTAAGTCCCACAGGTGGGCACAGAGGCACATAAACAGGGATATGATGTTAACTCTTGCAAAACAAAAATTTAAATAATTTTTGTTTTCAGTAAGACGATTTGTGTGGGTATGTGTGTGTGTGCCCAAACTCTGAGGATCCTTGGTGAATTTCTTGATTTGGAAAGCTTATTAATACCTAATCTTCCTTAGCCCCTTTGTGTTCCTATAGCAAAATATCACAGACTGGATAGCGTATGAACAACAGAAATGCATTTCTCACAGTTCTGGAGGTTGGGGAGTTCAGTATCAAGGCACCAGCATGACCGTTTTCTGGTCAGGAACTTCTCCCTGGTTCATAGCCTGTGCCTTCAGCCCATGTCCTCACATGGCAGAAAGGGCTAGGGATCTCTCTCTGGAGCCTCTTTAATAAGAGCACTAATCCCATTCAAGAGGACTTCACCCTGATGAACTAGTTACCTCCTGTAAGTGACACCTCTTAACACCATCACCTTAAGACCAGCATATAAATTTGAGGGAGCCTATAGACCATCTTTTCAGCTTAGAATTATGCCTTCTTGAAAGCTCATCCAATGTAAAGTTCAGGAAGAGGAAGGATGAGAATTAACCAGATACGGTGTTAATTTTATTTATTTATTTATTTATTTCATATTAACAATGAATTTTATTTCAGTTATAGGTGTACAAAGATCATAAGTCAATACGATAGATTTTGTGTCCCAAACCCACAGTGCATCCCCCCACCCCCCAGATTGTCTTATTTGAAAAACCAAGGTTTTCCAAAATCTGTGAGTCATTGTCTGTTCTTCAGAGAAGTTCATTGTATCTCTTTAATTTCCACATGTAAGCGGTAGCATTGGGTGTTGCTGTCTAATTGCCTGACTGGTTCCACTTCGAATGATAATTTCTAGGTTCATCCATGTTGCTATAAATGTTATTCCGTTCCTTTTAGTGGCTGAGTAATACTCCATTATGTGTATGTACCATATCTTCCCTATCCACTCCTCTGTCGGTGGGCATTTAGGTTGTTTCCATGACCTGGCTTCTTCCCTCTCTAGCTGCTTTGGATGTAAAATTAGGTTGTTTATTTGAGCTTTTTCTTGTTTCCTGAGGTTGGCTTGTATTGCTATATACTTTCCTCTTAGCGCTGC
>PVHT021183726.1:20961337-20983371 GCA_004024745.2 Catagonus wagneri | reverse complement strand
CCCACTAGTAGGTGGGGTTGATTCCTATCCCTCTGATGGGTGGGGCTTTGTCTCTGGATGAGATTAGAGGCTGGCTGTGTGCCTGAGGGGTCTTTAGGCAGCCTGTTTAGTGATGGGTGGGGCTGTGATCCCACCTGGATTAATGTTTGGCCTGGGGCTTCTCAGCGCTGATGGGAGGGACCAGATTTTCCCAGAAATGACCCCCTCCAGAGAAATGCAGGCTAATGAATGTTCCCGAGAGCTTCACCTCCAGTGTCCTTCCCCCACAACAAGCCACAGTCACCCTTATTTTCCCAGGAGATCCTCCAAGAATTGCAGTAAGGTCCACTCGGATTCCTATGGAGACTGCTTTGCCCTGGGACCCAGTGCACATGAAAGTCTGTGTGTGCCTTTCAAGGATGGGGTCTCTGTTTCCCCCAGTCCTGTGGAGCTCCTGCACACAAGCCCCACTGGCCTTCAGTGCCAGATGCTCCGGGGGCTCTTTCTCCCTGTGCCCGATCCCCAGGCGTGGGGTTTTGACGTGAGGCTCAGAACTCTCAGTCCTGTAGCTAAGTCTCTGTGATGCAGTTACTTTCCAGTCTGTGGGGCTTCCCACCCGGGAGGTATGGGGTTGCTTCTATTGCGTAATCGCCCCTCCTACCTCTTGATATGGTCTCCTCTTTGTCTTCTGGAGCAGAATATCTTTTTTGGAAGTTTACAGTCCAGTTGGTTGAAGGCTGTTCGGCATTTGTTTGTAGTTTTGCTGTTTTTCCAGAGAGAAGTTGAGCTCCAGTCCTTCTATTCCGCCATCTTAATCCAATCTCGATACGGTGTTAATTTTAGAGAAAAAAAACATTTGAAGGACAGAGTAAAGGAGAGATAAATCTCCTTGTAATTTTACATTGGCCATAGGCAATATTTATTTAATTTACTATGGAGCTCAGAAATCATAGTTTGGCCACAAATTGGTCAGTGCTACCACAGTGTTAGCCTTTCAGTTTGGCTAGAATTGCCTATATAGCCAATACCAGGGGTGGGTCTGGCCACCGTAAGTTATTGGCTGTGTCTCATCTCTTAGCCACAGTGACATGTGAAGAGACTCAATTCAGGTCAAATAGTTGCTAGAATGTTTGCTGGGAATTCCGGGAAAGTAGCTTACTTTCCTCATCCATCTCCTATAAGACATGAGAGATGCCTACTCTTTCTGTGTAAGCTGTGGTCTGATCATGTCAGATGCTCCCTGGATGGGAGCCAACTGATAGGATAAAGCCAGTTCACACAAGGACTGAGAGCTAGAGAAAACCTTTTTTTTTTTTAAACCTTAAATGCATACCCTGGTAATGTGGTCTGCAATGAGACTAAACTTGCTCATTGTTATTTTGGGTGCTATTACTGTCACCATCCCTAGCTATCTTATTAATAAATGCACCATTCGTTTTTAAGGAAGCCGTGCAGTTTTAAAAGCTTAACAAATTCTGCTCTACTTTATATACCACTTGATTCTATAAAGCATTGCTGTTTTCTCTAATTAATCCTCACAAGTTATTCATTAAAGCATCAAATCTACCCTTTTCATGTGACATGTGAGGAAACTGAATACTCAAGTCTTTGCCCTTAAAGTATAGGGGAAATCAGTGGTTGAGAGGAGAAACAGATTTTCTCTTAAGTACCGTCTCTGTATATTTTAGGACAAATCAAATCTTTTGGAAAGATCAAGTCACTGAAAAACAAACCATATATGGTTAGATGAACTTCACAGTAAAGAGAATTGTGTCTTTTGTTGTTTACTATTCTTGGGCTCTATACTTAAGAAAACTAAATAATGATATCATTCAGTACTGTCTGATTGCATGTTATACCTTCATAAAGTCTATCTAGTTCCTTGAATAATTTCTAGTATATCCTACTACTGATGAAATGACCAGAAGACACTTGCAAATTAATAGCTTGATAACAATTAGTCAAACCAGTGTTGCAGCATCTCTGTTCAGTTCTTTCATAGATCTTATGTCCTTGGCAGTTATAAACTGAAATAAACAGCAATTTTCTACAACATATTTACAAGTTTTGGTTTATGAAGTCTGAATTTATATGCAAATTTTACATTTTAATTATGTTTTCATTAGATTTTATAGAACTTGCTATTTGAAAAATAATTATAGATTTCCTTGTTACTTTGCCAAATTACTTTGAAATTATAGTCATATGTTTAAAAAATAAGCTCACTTCATTCGTGAATATCTCATTTAATTTCAAGGTAAATCAACACTTTTTAGTATGCTCCTCTCCTAAGATTTTAAGGATTTTCGATTGACATAATTTATATCAAATTTGTATCAACTGTGCCTGCTTATGCATGTATTTTATGTTTGATTTAAATACCAAAAGCAAATGTTTAATTAACCTTTTTCAGATTAGAATCATGTAGGAATTTGGAGATCTTACTTAAAATTTTTAACTCTATTATATCACTAAGATCATTTTCATTTCCAGGAAATATACCAAAGCATTTTTGTATTGCTAAATAAGACAAGTAGAAAGCCATAAAAAAAGCTATAATTTTTAAGGTAACTTTATTTTTTGTGAAGACGAGCAGAAATATTTATAAACTTTTTATGAGGATTCATATCAATATTGACAGTGTTTTTAAAAAATTCTGTTAAAACTTTTGTTTCAAGGCAGGGTGTTAATTAATACACATGTGTGATAAAGTGGAGAAAATTCAATTTTTATGGTTGGGGGATAAATTTTTGATCAGTTACTAAGGGTATGGATGGAGACACCCGAAAGGATTCCAGGTCCCTTTCTGGGATTAACATTCTAATAGGTGATTATTTGAACTGAGGATTTCTTTAGCCAAGTGAGTTAGCTTGAGCCAGAGTTGACTGGTTGGGGGCAATAGAGGCCCTATGTTTAGAAGATGCATAAGGAAAGATAACCATAGAGATCTCTGATGGGGAGAGTGTGTTTTCGCTGTGTGGCATACAAGGTGACTTCTGTAAGCAAACATCAAAGACCCTAATGAAAAAATAAAATACAAGAACATTTACTTAGAAAAGAATATTGATAACTTCAGTGCTAGTAAGGATGTGGGGAAAAGGCTTTTTATTGGTAGGAATGAGAATTGCTGTAATCTTTAAAAAATTTTTTAAATGCACGTCTCCTTTGACCCAGGAATGCACGTTTTAAAAATTCATTTTACAACTATACTAGTAGGGAAGGACGATAGTAATTGATGCAAGAAATTTGTAAGATCTGAGTGTCTAGCTTAAGAAGAATAGTTGAATAAATTATGTTAGCAATACTAGAAGCTACTATCTATATATTAAAAAGAATGCATTAAATCTGTACATATTGACCTTGAAAAGAAATTATGATATATTAAGTGGAAAAAAGCAAGCTGTAAATTAATATGTATCAATCTTTTAATTGATAAAAATGAGAAAAAAAATCTCATTTGTGCAACTGTATTTGCTTGTCTAGTTTATTTATGAGCATTGAAAAGATGTGGAGGGATTATGTTGGTTACCTCATGGGCATGGGATTGAAGATGGGAGAATGAGATTAGTAATAATTTTTATATACTTCTAAATTGTTTGATCCATTGCAATGGATATATATTCCTTTTTTTTTTTTTTTTTTTTCTGATTTTCAGGGCTGCACCCGTGGCACATGGAGGTTCCCAGTCTAGGGGTCGAATCGGAGCTATAGCTGCCAGCCTACACCACAGCCACGGCAATGCCAGATCCGAGCCACATCTGTGACCTACATCACAGCTCACGTCAGGCCGGATCCTTAATCCACTGAGCAAGGCCAGGGATCAAACCCACAACCTCATGGTTCCAGTCCAGTTCATTTCCACCACGCCACAGCAGGAACTCTGAGTATGTATTACTTTTGAAATGAAAAGTAAAGTCAAGTAAACAGGTGAGCAGCAGAAGCTACATAAAAGGTCCCAGTCATCACTTTACTTCATCCACTTATTAGTCTCCTATGAACGCATGCAACTTTGAGTTCTTTTAGTTATTACAAAGTAAAACAGGTTAGGTCTGTGTAGTGACCAAAAGTGGAATTAATGTATACGACTGTAGGTATTTCCAGATGTCTGGATACCTAACTCCATATAATTGAGATAGTCAGATAGTGGCTGAATACAACATGATGTCCACCATCCCTGACATCATGTAGCATAAAAAGAGAAAGCTTATTTGCTGTCTAGTACGTTTGAACTTTCAACTCAGCAATATTGATGTGAACATACCAGTGAGGATAATTAACAGTTTTTGATGAACAAACTTGTCATAGATTGAATTTTGTTACCTCCACAAAAAGATATATTGAAATCCCGGTTTTCAATACCTGTGAAGTTTGCCTTATTTGGAAATAGGCTCTTTGCAGATGTAGTCAAGTTAAAATGAGGTCATTAGAATGAGTCCTAACCTGACGACTGGTGTCCTTATAAGAGGGAAGTTTGGACACAGAGAAAGACGTGGAAGGAGAGCTCAGTGTGATGAGGGAGGCAGAGATTAGAGCCATGTAGCAGCAAGCCAAGGAATGCAAAGATTATGGGTAACAGCAGAAGCCAAAAACGGATGGAATAAATTCCCCACTAGAGCCTTTGTGAGATAATGGCCCAGCCAACACCATGATTTTAGACTCTGGCCTTCAGAACTGTGAGAAAAAAAATTTCTGTTGTTTAAAGCTACCTACTTGGCGATAGTTTGTTAGGGCAGTCTTAGGAAACTAAAACAAAACCCAGATACATTGCCAGAAAGAAAAGGAGAAGGAAAATTAGCATGATTAATAAGAACCCATGTGCTGCCAAAACTACAACCAATTTTTCAAATATTAACATTTGAATAACATGAATAATATTTAAGAACATTTCCAGCCTAATGCTTGGGAGAGAAAGAAAACGAGAAAGCTGCTTTGAATAAGTGGCCTCAACATTTAATTAAGCATTATACTGGATAATGTTTTAAGAAGAATATTGAAAACTTCAGTAAGAGGTAGGTTTGTAAAAAATTTCAGCAGGAACCAAATTGATTGACAGTTTACAGTGTTTCAATGTTTGATAACCAGCTTACTTGAATGCAAATATTTTGATGTTACTTTTCAGAGCCAGAAATCTGGTCACACTTTCTGTAAGGGGAAGGAAATTTTCCTTTTAAGGAGTCAACACAGTGGTGAGGCATTGCCTAGTGGCTTAGTCCTATGATCTTTTCCAGTCTTCATGTTCCTGCCCTTTATAATACCATTTGGTACTATTCATTACCACTTTCTGAGACACAGAGTGGTGAGGAGGAAAATCATGGGCATGGTGACGTGGGATATGGGTCATTCAGTGCAGTTTCAGAAGTAGTTTTAGAGGGATAGAGGATTTTTTTTCTAAAAGTGAGCACTCACTTTTTAAAAACATTAGCTTTGTGTTTAATTACCAAAGTGGAAATTTATATATTCTGTAATAGTATTGTAATCTTTATCTACTGAAGATATTAATATTATGTGTTTGCTTGTTTGAATGTTCTAAAACTGGAGCAATACATGCCTTCTTCTTAAGGTACTTCTGCATCTTAAGTGTACTAACACGTAATTTAATAATAAAATAATAATGATAACATTAATATGGGGGTGAGGGTAGGAGTGGTTTTTATCAAGCCATTAATCAGGTTATTTGTTGAAGTGCTTATAGAAAGTCAAAGGCTGTCCATCGCGTGCAGAAACCTCATACTTTATTCTCAGTGTGGAATGTAGAAAAGCCAGTCCCATGAATTCAGCAGAAGTGCATATGGCAATGAGAGTAATTGTACTGAATGGAGGGGACATGTGCTACTTTGATATTATCTAATGGGCCAAATCAGTCCTGATGACTCTGTCCTTATCCAGTGAGAGACTAAAATAGGCCACCCACAGGGCATACACTGCAGTCTTTAATTCTGTAAATATACACTTATTTGCACAGACTGCTGGATTTCTTTCATCATGTTCCTCCCCAAGGTCACAAGTCACATGAGTATAGATTCATCCCACAAATGAACCCAAAGAAATAATATTTTAGTGGCATTACTGCTCAGGTGAATATAAACACACAACTACTAAATATTTTTGGTGCTGTGACTGTTGAACTTAGAGGACCAAAGGGAAAAAAAAAACAAACCTGGAAAACAGACTCTGCTATTTCTTTAGTCTTTAGCCGTTCTCTGTGTTGCTTTTTTTTTTTTTTTCTGTCTACTGTCTTAAAACAGTAGTTGATACTCACTTGTATCTTTTTGTTCATCATCATCTCATTACTTAAATCTGACTTTTATTCCTATTCCTTTAATTAAATGTGTTCCTTGATAGACTGAATGATTGCCTAGTGGCTTAGTCCTATGATCTTTTCCAGTCCTTTATAATACCATTTGGTACTATTCATTACCACTTTCTCAAGTTTTCTGTTCTCCTAGTACCCACAAATTGGAAAAATCTGTCTCCTACGGTCTTTCTACATCATTTTCCTTTCTCCTTCTCCCGCCCTCAAATGTAGAGGATCTCCCTAAGGTGGTCCTCAACTCTGGGACCTACTAGAGATGTGAGGTAGTAGAAGCAAATAGGTCTCCAGCAGAGCAGTTCAAATAATTCTGCTCTGAAACTTATAACTGCAAAGAAAGGGAGAGTAAAAGAGCTAGAGAGGGGAGGGAGAGAGATGGAGAGGAATTTAAATAGTGTCCCTCTTCCATTTACCATTTCTCACTGTGAGCATATGTCCACAAGTATGGGAGCAATAAATTTGTTATCTCTTTAGTTGAATGTGTGCCCAGTTATCTCTCACACTATGAGCATCCATCCAGCTCAGTGCTGTGTGGTTCTCAGTGTTTAAGTGGTCAGGAAGAATTTCTTTTTTTTTTTAATTAAAATTTAGTACCTCTACTTCTCCATCTGCTGTTCCATTGAAGGAAGAGCAACGGTCCCAGGGCTGGAGGAAATAGTGGTTGGGTTGAATCCACTGAAGGCCAGTACTATACTGTCTTAATGGATGACTTAAGGGCCCCCAAGGGTGTTTTTGAATCTATAAGATAGTCATTGACTTTAACATTTAACCCCCTGGAGGAGATGAAATGTCACTGGTTTTAAGTAATTTTCTCAATGTCTCTGAAGCTTAGCATGAAAATGCCCTTCCTGAGGTTGTAATCAGGTTATAAGCCTACTTTAAAACACTGCAATGGATGTGTCTACATGTATAACTGAATCACTTTATTGTATACCAGAGATTATCACAACATTGTAAATCAACTATACTTAAAAAATGAAAAGAAGAAAAAAACCACTGCAGAACATTCCACTGATCCAAAGCTTTTTTTTTCGGGGGGGGGGCAACCATCTAAATGATTTTAAGCTTTAATATTTTGGTATAATTTTAAATTTACAAAAATTTTCAAATGTAATATAAGGTTTTCTCCTTTTTCTTTTTATCTAGAGTCTCTATTAATATTTTTTCATATTTACTTTATCTCTTATTTAATACATGAATAGATTACATGTACATAAATAATACATATGTCTTCTCAGTTCTGAATTCAGTGAATTCACATTGGTGGCCTAAAATTGGCCATGGTGGGAGCATTTATACCATAGAAGTCAGCAAACACTATTAACCAGGGTTTTGATTTTTTTTCCCCAGAAAGCTCATTTACCAGTATTACCACTACCTTTACCTCTAAATATTTCATACATCTAAGAATAAGGACATTCTCTTACCCTGCTATGGTAAAAAAACCAACATAAGAAAATTTAACACTGATATAATGCCACTATGTAATACAAGTCTATGTTAAATTTCATCAGTGAGTCCAATAAAGTCCTTTATAGCTGTTGCCCATCCTGATCCAGGATCCAATCCAGACTCACACATTACATTTAGTTGCCATATCTTTTTAGTATTTTTTTAAATTGGAATATTTACTCTTCCATTCTTTGTCTTTATGACTTTGACATTTTTGAAGAGTACAAGCCACTTTTAGTTTGCCAAACAAGTCTCCATAAATTGTGAAATGTCCTCTCAGAGGGCAAAAGCCCGCTAGTTGAGAACCACAGTCCTAGGACATTGCTCATTAGGCTTGTTGAGTCATCCAGCACTGTTGTTGGTTCAGTGGCTCTGCCCTTGGTGGCTGTGTGATCCTGAGCAAGTCACAGCCATTCTGGGCCTAATTTCCTTTGCAGTTAAATAAACTCTGTTTCAATTCTATATGTATACATCATGTGGACTAAAGTGAGGGCAGTTCAAAAGTGTTTAGCTCTTCTTCTCTAGTGATTTAAAAAGCAAACTCTAATGGCCCATTTGAAATGAGCAGTGTTTGGCCTAGAGGCCAAGGCTGAGGCTCTACTCTAATCCTCACTCTACCTTGGTGCCCTTCAGGCCTCTGCTGTCACAGCCTTAAGGGTGCTGTCTCATATCAGAAGTCACAAATGCACATGCTGATAGGTAAGGCAGAAGTGTGGCATATGGAATCAGCTTGTATAAGACAATCAGTACCAAGGCCCATAGAGAAACAAAATCACAGGCCCTGACTAGAGGCTTTTGAATCACATTTTTAGAAGACAGAAGGTATAGCTGAACTACATTTGGCCTGTGAAGAGTAGGTTAGGGACTCCTGGACTAAAATGATCTCTGCCATCTCTTTCAGCTAAAGAGTCACTTTTTACTCATGCTAGCTCAAATACTCTTTAGTCCTTTCCCCTATCAAGACCTTCTAAAGTTGTAAGTATCTATCAAAAGTTACAGAAAGCCAACACATATTTATAATACAACACTCTTAACAGTCCAAGCAAGAATATTCAAAGTTAAAACTAAATGTGTTGTTTTATTAACCAACCAAATAGCTCTTGTTGTAGCACCATGTGTGGTGAATGTTTTGTACCATCTCTTAAAAGATGTTAGTGGAAATACTTTCATGTGCTTATTCATTCATATATCCCATCAAAGATGTTTATATAACACTTACTCTTTGTCACTTTAAGTGTGCTGTGATTTGGGGAGCACTTGGAAAGAAAAGCATATATAGAATATACAACTAAATAGCTTGCTTCCGTTTTGTGCATGCAGTTTCATTTTTCCAATAAGCTCTGCAGAATCATCAAGAACCAAGTATGAATATTTATATTTGGTGAAAGGGCAAAGGAAAAGAGACCTGTAGCACCCCACTTCCCCACCCCCACCCCCACGGGCCTTCATAGAAAATGACTCCTGACTGTGCAAAAGTGAGAACTCAGGAGTCAATTTAAGAAGGCACTTAAAATCTGATATGAGAACTTTTCTCTGTAAAAGGAACAATATCCTGAGGCAAGCAATTATCTACAGAAATGAAAACAGGAAGACAAGCCATAGGATAACAGCTGAAACCACAAAAACCAGAAATATTTATCAGGGGTAATTTTAGAATCTGTAAAATTAATCCAAGGTCCTCTATAATTTTCCATCAATTTATTTCTCTTTTTGGCAAAAATTCTGCCAGCCTGAGTAGCAGGCAATTTTATAAGTGATGTAGAAAACAAAGACCCATCCTTTTCCCACTGTTATAAGGGAAAATTCGGAGATATTCTGTATTGAAAGCCCAGATATGCTTATTCTGAGGTACACTGACTTTCTGAAATGACTGCCTTTTCTGAATGCTAAGACCTAAAGAGTAAAAGGATAAGGAAGCTATGACTAATCATAGGTAATTGCCATAAATTGGAGCTGCACACTAGGGTAGGAGGAATAATTACTTCTGGAGAGTTTATCGCTAGCAATTTTAAATCCAAGGGGACACCATTGAGGTCAGTTTTCCATGCACAAGCACAATGACTGGTAAGCGGAGTTAATGACCATTTGATGGCTACTGTTTAAAGCCTGGGAAAGGAAGAACATTGTTTAAATTCAGAAACTCTTTGCACTACAGCTATGGAAGTATCCCTAGAGATCATATAATCCAGTCTCATCTTAGTATAGACAAGGAAGCCAAGGCTTCTAGTGGTAAAAAACACCTGGACAAGTCATAAAGAGTGGTCTTCTGACTCCTTTTCAGTGTTCTTTCTTTTTCAGCTTGCCTCTCAAGATGGTCAATTGCCTCTTCTATTAGGATAGATTCACTGTTGGAATTCAGAACCTAATTGGTTACTGAACTTAATCTGGCATTCCTAACACTAAGACTGACTTTCAGCCTGAATCCTTTCTAGATCAGTTATCAGATTACTAGTTCATGTGGCTGCACCCCAACTGAAACATTAAGTGAGTGGATTAGATTTTAAAATTTACCATAGCTGACAGAAAGCTGAAGTTTATTTGTGTGATTTTTCTGTCTTGAAAATATTTAGATCATAGCCTTTGGAACTTTTGAAGATATTTATTTTACATTTTTCTATTTACTGAGTGCCCTGACATCTTCCAGACTGATTATGGAATTCAGCAGGGGCTGATGACATTTACTTTTTCCATCTAATCTCTCAGAATCAAAGGTGCTCCCTTGGGTGGTACTGAAAGCATCACAGCCTACTTGGACTACTGGATTTTTTTTTCATAATAAAGTTTATCAATAGTATCCACAATATGCTTATAAAAACTGGAAGTTTCCAAAATAATGTTAGACAAGTTTTAGTCTGTTAATATTAAAATTGTAGAATCTGAGGACAATTTCTAAATTGGTGATTTACGTTGAATCGGGAAGTATGATGTATTGAACACAATGGATAAACACACATTGAAATTTAAATGTCACACGGGTTTATGATAACCTCCCAAAATCTGAATTAAGGATTTTCATGTTTTTATTATATAGTTATATGGTAAGTCACACAGAGGAAGACAAACATTTTATGATATCACTTACATGTGGAGTCTAATAAAATGATACAAAAGAACTTATTTAAAAAATAGAAACAAAGTCATAGATTTCAAAACCAATCTTATGGTTATTAAAGGTGAAACTATTGGGGGAGGGAAGAATTGGGAGGGTAGGAATAACCTGCACACTACTATGTAAAATAGATAATTAACAAGACCCTACTGGATAGCCTAGGAAAATCTACTCAGTAGTTTGTAATAGCCTATATGGGAAAAAAGAATGGATGTATTTATATGTATGATTGATATGCTTTGCTGTACACTTGAAAATAATCCAACATTGTAAATCAATGATTTTCCAATAAAATCAAATTAAAAAACAATTTAACATACATGCAAATTGATACATACTTACTAGAGGAAGTTTGAAAATTCAGAAACATAAAGGAGGAAGTAATAGAAAATTACCTATAATAAAACCTCTTAAAGTAAATCAATGTTATAAAAGGTATTTAAAATTAATTCAGCACATTTTACTTACCGTCACAAGATTCCTGCTTTTGTAAGAGAGGAAACCATATATACAAACTCCAAATATACCATGGTAAGAAACTACTTGAAGTAAACCTATTTATAGTCCTATTGTCTTATAAAGGATTTGAGATGTTAGGAGACTACATAAAAAGCTAAGGAGATAGCAAGTGGAGTGAGTGGTTAGAAGAAAAATAAGGGTAGGATCATCAAGCAGACAAGGCAGAGAACATTTGCCATAATGACCTAAGTGCTGGCCATGGGTAGCCACATTTTTGGATCTCGGAGTTCTAGCCATTGAGTTGAAAAGAGAAACATGAGTGGTGGCATGATTCACAAAATTTGTAATACACAAAATACATAAAATATATATAACCTCCATAAGAATGTCTTAGACAACATTCTTATATGTGATGATAAGTATTTCTTTAAAATGATCACTTGAAAGAGATCAATGGTCCCTTACCAGGAAGTCATTTATGAGAATCAGTTCTACTTGTGTTAGTGGTAGATGGTGGGGGCCAATATAATTCAGTCTAAGTACCTTTCCTTCTGTTAGTTTGGCTTAATTCCTAAAGAGTGCTAGGTTACCCCCTGGGGCAGTTTAAGCTGTTGTTTAAGGTACCAGCAAATTATATGCATATTAAACAAGAAAAGGCAATTTCTGAAGAACTTTTTAAATGAGAAAAATCAAGAAAAAGATTATTTTTAGTGTTCATTCGTATTTTATATAATTTTGAAAATGATATATTTGAAATTGTGTATGGCAGAAGAAGGCACTATAATCTTCTCAGTTATTATGGTCTTTAAATTATTACCTGGCTCTGATTCAGGAGCATATCTTAGACTCTCTAAAAATACTTGTTCTCCAAGCAGTTGGGCTGGATGCTTTTTTTTCTTGTTTTATTTAATTAATTAATTTTTTTCTTGTTTTATTAAATACTAAGTGACCATGATCTTGAGATTATACTTCCTGGAAAGAACCAAGAGTGTAACTATCATCAGACCTATATTCCTTAAAAGACTTTAAAGCTTGGGACAGAAGAAGTGAAAAGAGGCCTCTGCCCCAGTCATGCCCAGCCTCTGCACCAAGAAAACCAGAGGATGGTCTCAAGAAAGACCAATATTCTCTTTAGACACTTCTTGAACTTAGTCTCTAGAACATATGTGTGGTTGAAGTAGACCCTCAAGTGTTTCTGGATAGAATGTGTCCATTGCTATTTTACACTGAAGATTTTATGGCATGTATAAACTATATTTCTGACAGTTAAGTACATGAGTCAACTTGACTGGGCCATGGAACGCCCAGATGTCTGGTTCAGTATTACTTCTGGATGTGTCTGTGAGAATGTTTTTAGAAGACATTTGAACTGGTGGACTGAGGAGAACAGCTTGCCCTCTCTGGTGTGGATAGATAATATCCAATCCATTGAGGGCCTAAAAAGGGCAAAAAAGGTAGAGGAAGTTTGAATTTACTCTCTCCACCTGACTGAGCTGGGACATCAGTCTTCTCCTGCCCTTGGCCTGAGACTTCATCCCATAAGTGCCCCTGGTTCTCAGACCTCCAGGTTGGGATTGGAAGGTATACCACCAGCTTTCCTGGGTCTACAGCTTCAGAGAATAGATGGTAGGACTCCACAGCCTCCATGATCACACAGGCTAATTCCTTATCACAAGTCTTATTTATATTTTCATGTAAATATAAAAATACATTCATATGTAAAATAACAAATGCTATTGGTTCTTTTTTCTGGAAAACCCTATGTAACACTCTACCTTGTAATCAGCCAAAAAAATACATCATATGGAGTTCCTGTCATTGCTCAGTGAAACGAACCTGACTAGTATCCATGAAGATGCGGGTTCAATCCCTGGCCCCACTCAGTGGGTTAAGAATCCAGCATTGCCGTGAGCTGCTGTGTAGGTCACAGACGTGGCTTAGGTCTGTCTGGCGCTTCTGTGGTTGTGGCATGGGCCGGCAGCTGTAGCTCTGATTCAACCCCTAGCCTGGGAACTTCCATATGTCACCAGTGTGACCCTAAAAAGCAAAAAAAAATCAGCCCCTTCCCCCCTCAATAATACACCATAGAGCAGCCACAGAACCAATAGTAATTCCTAGCTGGGATGTCCACTGCTAAGTACTATTTACATTGGTGGGGCAAAAGAGGGATAATACATGTAATAAAGAGATAAAGAATATCTGAGAATAAATGAATCCTGTTAGTATCAGATCTGGAAAGAATTAGGCTGAGAAGGCATCTTGAAGTTTTTAAGTCCATGTATGTAGTATTATATTTAAAATGCAATATTCTGGATTTCCCTGGTGGTTCAGCAGATTAAGGATCCAGTGTTGTCACTGGTGTGGCACAGGTTCGATTGCTAGCCCAGGAACTTCCACATGCCACAGTTGGAGCCAAAAAAAAAAAAAAAAAAGAAACCCACTAAAATGCAATATTACATGCTGAATGACTAAATGGAGATCAAGTGTACAGAAATTATATTCCACTCTGAATTCTCAAATGTGGATACAGATGGTACTGGTGCCAAACTCAAGGAAAATGTCTGGGTTAGAACTTTACAGATACAGGTTTGTAACTATCCTCCCATCATGCATAAAAAACATGTTACTAAAACCTGTTCTGAGAGAGCACTAAAAATATTAACTCATTTTCTACAATTAAATGGTTTTTCAGTTGTGTTTTTTAAAACCGTTTCTTGTGTTGGAAGTTAACATATTGGAGTTAACATCAGTATTCATCTAATGATACAGGTCCTTAAACAGTTATTTAGGAATAGCTTTTCCAGAGAAGCCACCTGGAACATGTCCTCAGAGACAGAAAATCATTTCTGAGCAGAGAACTCTATATAATCTGAACTCTTTTGCCATGATTCCAAGACAAAAAGAGGCACTATTTGCTAGACTATATCAAGATATAATGTAGGCAAGTTAAAGGAAAACAGTTTTCATTTGTAATCAGATTAGTCACCTAAATATGATGCCACTTGTATTATGTGTTGCCTTTACTGATTAGGATTCTTGCTCTCTGCTTAATAAGTTAAACTAGGATGGCAAAAGGGCACATATCTTGGGTCTTTGTCAGAATTTTTTTTAAAAAGGCAACACAACTGAGTGGTTAATTTGTTGTTATTTTGTGAAATCAGTTAAAAAAGAGTCTATTGTCAAGGAATGACCCATTTGCCGATTTGAAGGTCACTATATACAGCAGAGCAAAAGCAGCTTGGATTAGCACTGATTGGCTTTTCTTCTTCACTTTATAAATGGTGTGGAATTTAGGATGACTCAGGCTACTGATTCCTTTGCACACTGGTTTTATGGAACAGAAATTCCCACTTAGGAGTGAAAATATCTGTTCGCAGCTCATTATAGTTGTTTACAGAGTCTGTCTTACCTGATGAGTAAGTTGGAAGCCACTGACACTCGTGTGTTGAACAAAAAGAAACCTCCATCATCCAGGCAGGTGGAAAGTATGGGGTCTTTGTGTGATTATCAGCTGTTAAAAATATTCTCTGATTCTCAGTTTCTTCATCTTTAAAATGGGGGTAAAGGTCCTTAATTTTAGGGTAATTTGTGGATAAAAAATTAATAGAACAAGTGCTTTACATATAGTAGCTGCTCAATAAAGACTAGTAATTATATCCAAATAATTTTGATCCCATTAACTTGTGGCCAGTCCTAGAAAAGACTATGATTGAAATGTCTCTGGAAAGTATTTCACATTAAGCCTGCCTGAGCAGTCCTTTAGTTCTGTGTGTCATCTACTTAGGTGATTCTTTCAATTCAGCAGCAGAGAGAACCCAAGGATGAAGTTAGTGGCCTTGGGCACAGTTTAGTGTTTGACCGCTCTGATAATACTTGTTGACAATAAAGATTACAGAATCATGGGAGAGACAGAGACAGGATAAAGAGGTTGATAGAAGTTGCCTTTGATTTTGGAAGCAGCAGGATTGTTGTTGAGGAGCCAGAAACCACTGCTGTCAGTTGGTACCAGCTACTTCTTAGGCAATGGATTATGAGGCAGCTATTGCACTTGGTCTTTAAAAGACTTCATCCTTGAAGTGCAGAAGGACAATTGAAACCATAAGGCCAGCTAATTCAGGTCAGGATTTACTACAGAGAGAAAGTGGAAGGCACTGCTGCCTGTGAAGAGTGGTGACTTAGCTACCCGCTTAAGAGGCAAGGCAGATGCCTTGCAAAGAGAATTTTCTCCCATATCACAAATGGTGTAACACCAGCTTTGTGCATAAACTTGCTATTATTCACTTTTCAGGAATTTGATCCAGGTTAAAATACTCTTTCCATCATATCCTATGAACTAGAAATTATTTGAACAATTCAGGTCAAATCAGCCATAGTTGTTCTTTGTTTACTCAAATTGAAGATACTTCTCCATGTCTTCATCAACAGATTTAGAATTAAGTTTTTTCAGCTTCAATTATTTTTGGCTTTTAGACTATGATTTAATTAGTAAAGAATGTGATTTGAGGAAGTTCCCATCATGGCTCAGCAGAAACGAATCTGACAAGTATCAGTGAGGACCCAGATTTGATCTCTGGCCTCGCTCAGTGGGTTAAGGATCTGGAGTTACTGTGAGCTGTGGTGTAGGTGGCAGACATGGCTTGGATTTGGTGTTGCTGCGGCTGTGGTGTAGGCCAGAGGCTACAGCTCTGATTTGACCCCAGCCTGGAAACCTCCATATGCCATGAATGTGGCCTTAAAAAGACCAAAAAAAAAAAAAAAAGAATGTGATTTGATGCAGGGAACTTGGTAACAAGTAATAGAGGTGCTTATAGTTAGTACTCTTCTTTGCATCCAGCTTATAGAAGGCTTGTCCACGTTGTTAGTCCAGATTTAAATCCACATTTATTGGTGATTAAAGGCATAAATAAAAGGTTAGAAGACAAAGGGAACAGTTTGGTAATCTCAAATTATAAAATGTCAGGTATTGTTATAGCCAAAAATATGTGACATCTTTGTATGCATATTTGTATGTATGTATACCAGGTTACATATATATACATGTATATATTTGTGTGTGTGTGTGTATGTGGGTGTATAACATCCTATTTTTATTGAAAGCTCCTGTGTGCATTGTCTTTTAGCCTTGAGTGTAGTATTGGCACATAACCAATTAGCAAATGTTTGTAGAATTAATTTTGTCCTATTTTATAAATAGTACAAGTGAACACTCAGCCATAAAATCTGTGCCATATACTATACATGTATTAACCTATTTTAGACTCACAGAAATGCTGCAAAGTAGGCACTATGACTGTTATCCCATATTATAATAGAAGAAGCACAGAGAGGTCAAGTAACTTGCTCAAGTTTATACAGACAGTTAAAGGCAGAAACGGTATTTCAGCCTAGGTTGTCTGGCTTTAGTGTCTGTGCTTTCAACTGTTTTGTCACGATATAGAGACACAGAATTTTATGCTACAGTGATGCTAAATTGGTCTGTAGGGGGTCCTCGCAGTAGCCAAAGACAGTCAGTTTATGAGAGTCCAAATGAGTGAAAATAAGTTTCTGGCTGTATATTTCTTCCTTTTGTGAAAACACATAGATGTCAAGTACGATCCAATTTAAAATACAACCTGTAATATAGGTCAGACTCAAAATTCACTTTAGGAATCCTGGGTGGTACTTAAAAATTGGTGGGTAGCCTTCAGAATAGCTAAAACTGAGGTACAAGAAGGGTTTGTGAGGAGGCTGATACAAACCCACATGGTGTATAAAAGGACTCTGAGGCTGTATGTGCTAGGCACAGAGCTATTACATGTAGCTGTCCAGTTTTTCCAGCACCACTACTGAAGAGACTGTTTTTCCTTAATTGTGTATTTTTGCTTCCTTTGTCATACATTAGTTGACCATATATGCTTGGGTTTATTTCTGGGCTTTCTATTCTGTTCCACTGATCTAAATTTCTGTTTTTGTGGCAGTACCATACTCTTTTGACGACTGTAGTTTTGTAATAGACTCAGGGAGCTTGATTCCTCCAGTTCTATTTTTCTTTTTCAAGATTGTTTTTCTATTCAGGGTCTTTTGTGTTTCGACACAAATTTTAAAATATTTTGTTCTAGTTCTGTGACGAATGTCATTGGTAATTGGATGGGGATTGTATTGAATCTATAGATTGTGTTGGGGAGTTGTCATTTTGACAATATTGATTCTTCCAACGCAAAATCATTGTATCATTTTTAGAGTACTGAAAGAGAATGTGGAAATTCCCATTGTGGCTCAGTAGAAACGAATCTGACTAGCATCCATGAGGAAGCAGGTTCAATCCTTGGTCTTTCTCAGTGGGTTAAGTATCCAGTGTTGCCTTGAGCTGTGGCATAGGTCACAGATGTGGCTCAGATCTGATGTTGCTGTGGCTGTGGCATAGGCTGGTGGCTACAGCTCCAATTTGACCCCTAGCCTGGGAACTGCCATATGCCATGGGTGCAGCCCTTAAAAAAAAAAGAGAAAGAAAGAAAATGTGGCCTGAGACAACGGAGAATCTCGGACAGGCCCTTCCACAGTGACTTATAGTTCTGATGCCCATAGAGCTAACTTTTTGAGAGCTAGTTCAGTGGTTTGGGACTCAGGAGGCTGATGGAGAATAAATAGTCTCAGTGTTCTGACTCTTAGTAAAAAGGGGTAACATATTAGCATCTCAGCATTTTTTTTTTTTTTCAGATGGATAGTTTCTCCTTCACTGAAAGAGTAATATTGGAGGGTAAGATCTAAATTTGAATCCAAACACAATTCATTAAGGTTCCTTGACCCAAAACAACTATCCTAATCCTGTATGAAGGTGGAGATGTTTTCCATTCAGAAATTGAAAGTGCTTTTCTAGGCAAGGTTGTTCTAACCAGCCTATTCTGGGGCAGAGGTTTTGCCTAGGTAACTGAGGACTGAGAGTTATCCTAGTGTTATTCACATTGAAAACAAAAAATAAGGAATAAGGAAAGTTGAGGAAAACCTTGGGAATGATTAGGACATATCTCTGATCCTGTATTATGGGCACCATTACAATATATCATAGGATCTTTATTCAGGTCTATGTACTTTCTACTTGATTCCCACAGTACGTTTTTTAGGTGTGTGTCAGGCATTGATCTTGGTGCTGAAAATATGACTCAATTCTTGGACTTAAATTCATATATTTTAGTGTTTATAGTGCATTACTGTACATTATCTCATTGAACAGATTCTGAGAGCTTGAAAGGCATGTATGTTTGATCCTGTTATAAAAGTGAGGAAGGAATACCTTTTGTATTCTTCAAATTGTTACTTGTATTCCAGGCTTTGCCATCCCTCTCTTCAGTTCCTAAATATGTGATGGTGATAGCACCCCTTCTACCTACCTTATTGGATTCTTGCACCATATAAAATCAAGTGACTGATTAAAAGTAATTAATAAAAATAAAATTAATATACAAATTCAGTTGACTAAGTAGACATAAATTTTTTTTTGGTCTTTTCAGGGCCGCACCCATGGCATATGGAACTTCCCAGGCTAGGGGTTGAATCAGAGCTGCAGCTGCTGGCCTACACCACAGCCACAGCAATGCGGGATTTGAGCCTCATCTGTGACCTACACCACAGCTCACAGCAACGCCTGATCCTTAACCCACTGAGCAAGGCCAGGGATAGAACTGCATCCTCATGGATACGGGTGGGTGTGTTACCACTGAGCCACGACGGGAACTCCTAGACATAAATATTTATAACCACAATTTTAAAAGTTTCCTATTGCCTTTCATTTTCTTTGTCTATATTTTTTTTCACTGCAATAGAGAAGAGTGTACCAAAGTAATAGCTTCCCAAGTCCCACAGTTGTAAGTAGTAAAAAGTTATAACCAAACCACAGTGTTTATATAGAGGTATCATCTCAGCATCATGTTTCTTTTCACCTAAATATTTAATTGGCCACTGTAATTTACAAGGAACTGTAAAATGTGGGACCACAGTATGGCACTAATCTCTAGTGTAGAATATTGTGATAGCTGTGTCTACATAAAAGCAATGGCTAACATGTTTGAATAGGCAATTTTGTTCCCCTACAATATACTAGACACATAAACATTTAATATGCTTATGAGGCACATGTGTTTACTCTAGAAACACTGCAATTAGTAGATCCAACACTCAAACCTCTGAAAAGTTAGTGGAGTCTCTAAATGCAGCTTAGAGTTTTAAATCCTACACCTTCTTCTTGCTACCACCATATTTTAAATTTCCTCTTAACTGTCAACCTTTTTGAAAGAGAAATAGAAACTATGTATTTCCACTGCTTCATTTTCCATTCATTCCTCAGTTAACTACAATGTGGCTTTCAACCCATTCACTGTCTTGTGAAGTTTACATTATTAATTCTTAGGTGGTAAGGCCAATGAACACTGTTGAATTCCTGTATTTCTGATGTCCCACAGTATATGACACTAATATGTTTTTTTTTTGAAACTCTTACCTTTTTGTATATGTTTTCTTTTTCTTTTGATTTCTCTTCTCTAGATGCCCTAATTTAATCTCATTATTGGGCTCAACTTACTTGGCCTACCTACCCTTTAAAAGTTGATGATGGAAAAGATTCTATTTTTGATCTTTACTTTTCTCATTCTAGTCATATTCTTATCTATTCCCATGCCTGCATTATTACCTCTACATTCAGTGATTCCAAAATTTCTGCATATCTGTATGTCTTTATCCTATACCTCTCTTACATTACACACCTCTATAGCTCTTTACTGAAACTGTGTAGTTAATTACTGAAAACTTAAATATCAGCATTCCATTCATTCATCTATATATCTATCCATTTATTCACTTACCAAAGCTTTTTATATGCTCCATAAGCATGATAAAATAACAGGCGAAAATCAGACTCTTCACATAGCATCTTTTCCTCCTTTATTTTCTATGTGGTGACTGGAAATGTCATCTACCCAGTTATACAAATTAGAAAAACCTGGTGATGTATTTAATATATTAAGCTGCAATCTCTAGAGTGGGAACCTTGCCTTGGTAGTTTTAAACTCTCCTAAGGTGTTTCTAATGTGTATCCAGGGTTGAGAGATACACTGTGGACTAGTGCTTCACCAAATCTAGTGTGCAAAAGAATCACCTAGGGATCTTGTTAAACTGAAAATTCTGATTGAGTAGGTCTGGGTTGTGGCCCAACATTCTGCATTTGTATCAAGCTTCCATATGATAGCAGATGCTATTTGTCTGCAGGCAAACTTTTAATATTAAGATTCTAGATGACTTTGGGATAATATCACCAGTTTACCTGCCCTCTTCTAGAATTCCTTGGTGGAATATATAGAGCATTCCAAAGATAAAATGTAGGTTTTTTTACTCATGTGTCTAGCAGTGAAGTTAGATGTATGTTTAGATATTTTTCCCACCATGAACTGGATAATTTAGGCAGCAAAATTAGAATAAATTAGGATTAAATGGGAATAGAGCAATATGGTGGGGATGTATTGCAATTATTAATGTATTCCTTGCTGGCTCACAGGTCATCAATTCAAATCCCCCCCCTTTTTATTCTTCTATATTTTGAGGTTCCCTGGTATGACAAAAATGTCATAGGAGGTTTCTAAGAAAAGCGTCTTAAAGTGAAACAGAGGCTTTTATTTCAAAGATCATTTTTTTTAACCAATATAGAACAATCAGTATCTGCCTAGGGAATAAGAAATTTGTTTACTCATGATGGTCAATGGTGCCTCAAATCCTGTATTTTTCATAGTGATGTTCTTAGTCACGACATCTGGCACTTGACACCCAACGTGATGTTATTGAACTTGGCCTGAGGGCCTCATCACATTTCAAACACTGCAGGTCACCATTAGTTTGACTAATTAAGAGTTGGGTAAGTCTTCCCCTTCCAAGATACTGTCATGAATTTGAAGGTTTTTGGAAAGAATTTAAGTAATCTGGATAACTTTGAAAACTCTTTATTGAGATTGATCAGATTAAACTTTTGAACAAAGATGATTTTAAAACATAAGATTCATGGGCAAGCAAGTTTTCTGAATAGTTTCTTTTAGAAAAATCTTATAGTTAACCTAATCTTAATTTGTTTTATTCCAGAAATCTTCAAACAAAAAAAGAATTTAAACTTTAGATTTTAAACTTCTATTCCCCTCCTTCACCATAAGCTATTGATAATATATTTGCAGTCCTGTAATATGATCAAGTCAATACCTTCAACTAAAAGTGACTGTCTGTTAGTTAAAAGCCTAATAAGCAAGGCAAACTTCCACTGAGAGCGATACTTCATTTTTGGGGGGAAGGGGAGGAAATTTAATTGCCCTAAATAAAACTGAAATGCATCTGATCTTTTGTACATTTAAAAAATTGAACCACTTAAATGGTGACTTAGACATGGCTTTATGATTTATCAAGTTCAGAAGATAACACTAATTTCAAAGCTTTAAAATTCCATTGAAGTGCAACCAGCCAGTTTTTTAAATATTTAAGAAAGCAAATGATTTTCCATCACTTCATAGACGCTACAAGCTCTTGTAGCCTGGGCTAAAAATGCTATCTTCTATTGATCCAATTCTTACTAAGAAAATAGCTGTGAATATCCTCTTTCCTATTATGAGGATAGAGTCCTTAGACATTTTTGCTCAAAGTTTTATTGCAGTTCAAGAATAATGCCTGGCTTCTATCAGATAATAAATGTTGGATGAATTTAAATTATGAGAGTGCTTC
>PVHT021183726.1:20937992-20961237 GCA_004024745.2 Catagonus wagneri | reverse complement strand
TTTTTTTTTTTTTTGTCTTTTTAGGGCTGCACCTGCAGCAAATGGAAGTTCTGGTCTACGGGTTGAATTGGCGCTGTAGTCGCTGTCCTATGCCAGAGCCATAGCAATATGGATCCAAGCTGTGTCTCCCATAGCTCACAGCAATGCCAGATCCTTAACCCACTGAGCAAGGCCAGGGATTGAACCCACATCCTCATGGTTACTAGCAGGGTTTGTTACCACTGAGCCATGATGGGAACTCCCCATTTTATTTATTGATTTTTGGCCACACTTGCAGCATGTAGAAATTCCTGAGCCAGGGATTGAACACATACCACATCAGAGACCTGAGCCACTGGGGTGATAACACCAGTGCTTAACTGCTGAACCACCAGGGAACATCGTGAACATTTTAAAATTAAAAGTGTGATTACATCTATAATGGATGTCATTTCCTTTGGACTGTAAACTCCATGACAAAGAGGGGAATGAGAAAAGGGCACTTGTTCTTTCCCATCAAATGGAACATATTTCAGGACTATACAGAGGTTATTTTCCACATGAGGACATAATCAGTGAAAAGAGCCAGTCAGGCACCAACATACTTCCCAGGGTGAGGTTGTAGAGATGCCAGTTATTTCCTCTGTTAATAATTTCTTTGCTTTTGCCACACTTCCTTCTAAAGGTTTTCCTCCCATAGATCCTGGTGAATGAGCAGTCATTCATTTGATCCCATCCTCCTGGTTATGACTGGCCAGATTGGGGATGGAAAAGTATCATAAGGTGATCAATCATATTCTTTAGTTCAGATATAATAGTTCTGTTTTCCTTCCTTGGGACCAAACTATCCCCTCAGTGGAACTGAGCCACTGGGCAGTAGGCCTAGTAGGAATCTTGGCTGTTGTGCAGAACATGGTGCCCAGGGAATATGTTGATATTAGTTTCGCCCAGAATGGGCTAGTAGTTAGGACTGGATGTAGTGGAAGTAAGCAGGCTAAGTGGGTGAGCAGAAAACGTGAAGAGGCACATGTACACCGTGGTTAATAGTAGGAAGCTCTTGGTCTAAGGTACCATATCCCAATTGTAAAGTGAAGTGTTCATGGGAAGACCGAAGTCCTCATTATGGTTGGTAATATTCTTTTCTAGGGTTGCTGTAGTAAATTACTACAAACCTGGTGGCTAACAATAGGTGTGTAATTTTTCAGGGGTCTGAAGGCCAGGAGTCTGAAGCAAAGGTGTCAGTAGGATTGGTTCCTTCTGGAGGCTCTGAGGAAAATCTGCTCCTTCATTCTCTCCTAGTTCCTGGTGGTATTGGCTGTCCTTGACATTCCTTAGTTTGTAGGTGCCTCATTCCAATCTCTGCCTCTGTCTTCACAGGGCCTTTCTCTTTGTCTTTTTTCCTGTGTCTCCTGTGTTTCAAATCTCTAGCTCCTTTCTCTTTCTAGGACACCAGTCATTGGATTTAGGGCCCCACCTAAATCTGGAATCATATTATCTTGAGATCCTTAATTACATCCACAAAGATCCTTAATTACATCCCAAATAAGTTCACATTCATAAGCTGGAGGTGGTTAGGACTTATCTTTTTTAGTTCATGAATGAGCCCGATGTATTGGTAAAAGCAGGACTGAACCCTAGGTCAGAAAAACAAGGGTACAGATAAGGCACCAAGTCATAACTTGGGCACAGAAAAAAGAAAACAAGAATCTAACTTTAGGAACTCAAATTCAAGGTCAGAATAGGATCAGTAGTAAATAGAATGAAAGCTTAGTTTTGGTCTAGGAAGGTTCTTTTCATGTTCTGACAGATTAGAAACAGACTTTGTCAAATAGCCTGGGACATGGGAAATCCACCAGCTGCAACAGGGCAGCCCCATTATTAATTCCTAAAGGCAATGATCTGGGAGCCATAGATTCAGTAAAATAAAACAGACACAGACACAGAATTTTCAAAGGACTTAATGACTTGGTTATGGTTTAGCTAGTGGTTATCACAGAATTTCTAACAGGCTCTTTGACATTTTTCCTTTGTGTATCGCACAAATAATTTCCATAAAGTTAACACAAATTCTGACTTTCCCCTTTGCTCCAACCCCCCAAATAGGAAAATGGGTATATATCTCTTCAATTAGTCCCATCATGAATTATGTAAAAAAAAAAAAAAAAGCTAGAAATAGCTTGATTAAACTTTAAAATCTTTACTGATTTCCTTTTAAGCTTCCTTAGCATTTGAATAACTTAAAAAATAAAAGTTTTTACTACATAATCTTTAAAAAATGTGTATCACAAATACCATCAATTTCTCATTTTCTCGGCAGACAGACATTTCCTGAACACTGAACTTCTTATTCCATTTTTAGCAAATTTCTTGAGCAATGATATCCCACTTTTAAAGATATTAAAATATGCTCTAACACACTCAGAAACATATGTCTTGTCATTCTAAATTGGGTCTTTTTCCCTACTGTCTCCCAAAAATGGAAAAAAAAGTTAATGAAATTATTTTTCTGTAAATAAGTAGTACAGTTTGAAACAGACATGAACATTGGCAATCATCTGACCTCAAGGACTGGTGGGTCAGAGAAGCCTAATCAAAATTTACAAAAATCATTTATTTCAGGACACGATGACATTTCTTCCGTATCCAAATAGTGTGTAGCTTGGCGTACCATGTTTGTTCAAATGACAGGCAGCTCTCTCTGTCTTTAAGAGCAAATATATTTCCTCAGCTCCAAGGAGTGGCTGTCATTGATTTGGTGTTTGAGGAGCCAAGGTTTTTGGAGTCAGTGTGCAGTGTGCAGTCACGGCTGAGGTTTTGGCCAGGTTCCCCACTGCCTCAGAAAATGACCAATTGCCCTCTAGGTAGTTTAAAGCAACAGCTCTCTGATGAGTCACTGGAGGTTAACAACTCTCATCAGGTGCTACATCCATCCGGTCAGGTTCTGATGGTGTCATCACTGTCCATGAGAAGGCAGAGGCTTTGTACCCTGGCTACTGACAGGAAATCAAAAGGTCACCTTCCCCCCTTCAGTCAGTTCACAAGAAAAGAACCCCCAAACAGCCATTTCATAGAAGCCCTTGCATAGTGCTTGCATCTTTTTGATTTTCTCTCTCAGTAGATATTTTAGAAAGCTTTTGGAAAATGCATTTAATATATTCCAAAGGTCACAGCAACAAAAGTTTCTGCTGCATTGCTATAGCCATGCTTGGCCAGGCTTTGAAATTTCATTCTTTGTGATATATATATGTATGTGTGTGTATATATATATATATATATATATATATATATATATATATATATAATCTCAACTGTATAGCAGTGAATGGAGATGACTGGTGTTCAAGGCTGCCGATGAAACAGGACAGTTGCTCTGTGTGTATTAGGTTGTATAGAAATAGAGTTCCCATATTTCCTGAACTGAACATCAGTTCTGTTGTCTGACAAATATGAATGGCCTCATATTTGGGACAGAATATTTGAAATCAAGAGTGTTATGGGCAATCTGGGAGGTTCTCTACATACAAGGGGCTTGACTTCATTCAAATTTGATGAAAGCTAAATGACTCCTTGTGTGTGTTTAGGTTCATAGCCTGGGTAGACTGTTACTGTATGTTATTGCTTGCTTTCCTTCTTATTGGTCTGGCCAAAGTTAAGAGTATATAGTAAAAGTCATCTTTAAGAGGTGCTGCATTTCCTCAGCCAACCATTAATAATGGAGAAATGCAATGCCTATTAGCCAGTCAAATGGAATGAGCAGATTAATGAAAAACACATTCCAAGTTCCCCTAAGTAATGATCTTACCACTCTCTCTCAAGTCACCAGGGATGGTTTGACATGCAGGTGGCTTAGAGTACTCAGTGATACGAATTTAGTTAATTTGCTCAGTTTCTGGCCTGAGGAAACTATGCAAACAGCCCTTTTCATTTTAAATACCGATTGGGTTTTTTAAAACTCCAATGTTATTATAGGGGTGAAAAACACAAATTGAGAGATAAAGAGTTGGTGAATATCTGCAGCCCATCGATTGATGAGAAGGCTAAAACACACTGGTGTTATGTAGTTGATCCATGCAGATTATGGAGAACTATCAGGTCTGCCTTGCTTTTGGTCAGTTAACAGTAACACTGACAATAATAATAATGTGTGCCAAGCGCTTTTCATTAATTAGGCAATCAATTCTCACAGTAACCCTGTGAGTTAGATTGTGATATTTTCCTGTAAGTTAGATTTTAACATTTTAACGAAATGAAGCTGAGGATCAGAAAGATTAATTAACTTCTTCATGGTCACATGATGTGTAATAAGTTGTGGAACCAGGATCTGACATTGAAGCAGCTTGCACATGTTCTCTGGGCCTCTCTGGTCCTTGGGCAACCATTTCTTAACAATGTGAGGACTGCAAATAATTAAAACTTCTCCCTTAAAGATTTTCATCTTATTCCTGCTATGCTCTATGGCAAGTACTACATTTGGTTTCTGTTATACAAAGTAATTTGCACACATTGAATACATGTTGGCAGAATGAATTTAATTTTTTAAATCTTGTTTTAAGACTTTACATTCCAGTTATGCGCCCAGAAAGATGCAGACAGATGCATGGATTAGATGAAGTCAGACCCACTAATTTTGACCCTGGGATGATGATATAGAAAACCTCTGCCAAGTGCTAGTCTCAGGAAGTGGGCAGGTCAAGCAACGCTCTCTAAATTGGATCAGCAGAGCTGCTTAAGAGCGCTGTATTGTAGGAGAAAGGTCAAAGGCCTTTAGTTACTACTAACCTTCCACACCAGTAGGTGAGGTCAAGAGGACACAAGGAACATTGTTCTTAGCTGTAAGGAATCTCAAACAGTTCTCTGAGAAAGTTCCTGGAATCCCCCAAATCTAATTGTGCTAGTTAAATTTGCCTTCAGTCAGAATTAGAGGTAAAAGAAGGTTAATTAGTTAATTTATTTATTGCTATCTTCTCCAGAGGCTGCACATACATTTTTATCTTCACAACAAACTCATTCCCCAAACCCACATAAGACCTTGAGATTCATTAGCAGCTACGATGTTTGTCAAGATACAAGTCTCAAATTCTTTTTTTTATTTTTTTTGTCTTTGTTGTGCCGCATCCATGGCATGTGGAAGTTCCCAGGCTAGGGGTCTAATCGGAGCTGCAGCCACTGGCCTACACCAGAGCCACAGCAACTCCAGAGCCAAGCCACGTCTGCGACCTACACCACAGCTCACAGCAATGCCACATCCTTAACCCACTGAGCGAGGCCAGGGACTGAACCCGCACCCTCATGGTTCCTAGTTGGATTTGTTAACCACTGAGTCATGACGATGGGAACTCCAAGAGCCTCAAATTCTGTCTGTTAATCTCTTTCTGGATCTGGGGACATATTACCCTGTGGCCTATTATGGGTAAGATGTGCCCTACATCAGATGATTAACTAGTCATTGAACTTGAGTTACAGTTTCTCATTAGCATAATGAAAATAACTTAGAGATGCAAAGTTAACCCTTTTTTTTCATTTTTTTTAACCAGAACTTTGGTAAATTTTCTGTTCCAAAGGGATTTTTTTAAAGAGTTGGTGCTGGTAGCCCTGAGAAATGAAGTTGAGGACATTACATACTCAGGGTGAAAAAAATGATATCCTCTGGGCATTTCAGTTGACAAACTTGCTTTTCCTCTGGCAGGGGAGGTCCAGCAGGCTTGTCAGTGGGTTTCGTCTTAGAGACTTCTAGTGTGAGTTTTTTGCTGCCCAACCCAATTACATTGTGACTGTAAGAAAGTCTCTATTTCCCAGTGGACAATAAGTAGAAATGCAGTGCCCGTATTTTTTGAGCATGGAATTGTGAGCATTTAAGAGAGTAATGGGACATAATTTTTTGTATCAAGACTAGTAAAATCTACAAATTTTAGAAACATATTTATGTACCTTGTTTATACTGTCACAAGGAATAACATTAATTATAATAGCTAATCCTACTGAAAGTTTACTATATACTAAATATAAACTTATATGATTCTTACAGTAGCACTAGAAATGATTGCTATTGTGATTATCCACATTTGGATGATGGGGAAATTGAAATACAGAGTGATTAAGAATCTTAACCAACTTCATGCAACCAGTAAGTGGCCAAGTCAAGATCTGCACCTAAGAAATTTGGATGGAGTGAATATATTCTTAATTACTATGCTGTATTGCTTGCATTAACTAGAGAACCAGATTATACAAGTAAAAGACCACAATAAAAACAGTAACTACAATTTACATTTACTTACTACTATAGCATGCAAGGTCCTTTAAAATCTTGCTATGCTCTTTTTTTTGTATTTAATCCCTTCAACAATTCTATAAGGTAGGTATTGTTATCCACAGTTTATAGACGTAAAAACAGAGACCCATGAAATATAAATAACTTTACTCAGATCAGTCAGTATACAAGTGGTGTGACTGGGATTCAAACCCAAGTAAAGCTTGACATTCTGACCCAAGTCTCTTAATTTATGTGTGTTGATGTTGAAACAATATTTTGAAAAATGAATCCCAATTACTGGATTCTTAAGAAAAAAGAGTTTCCCTTACCTCAGTCATTTATCATCCAAAACAAAAGCTTTCTTTTATAAATTAGGTACCCTCTAACATCAGCTAAAGTAGCTAAACAAAAACTATTGTGTAAATAGAATCAGATTAATCGTCCACTTTCTCTAGTAAAGATATGAGAGCATAACTTCCAAAAGCAGAAAGAAGTGTAGTGACATGTTCTACAACCGATGAGCATGTTTTCAAACAGGTGACAATGTAGACAAACTTACAACTTCGTGCATAATAGAATTTCTTTATTTTTAAATTTTTTATTGACCTACAATATTATATGTTTCAAGTGTATAACATAGTGACTTGACATTTTAATGTATTGCAAAATGATCTTTTTAAGTCTTGTGACCATCTGTCACCATAAAAAATATTGTAATATTATTAACTGTATCCCCTATGCTATACATTACATTCCCATGACTTATTTTATCACTAGAAATTTTTACCTCTTAATCTCCCTAACCTGTTTCACTCATCCTCTCATTCACCTCCTCTCTGGAAACCACCCATCTGTTTTTGCTATCTATGAGTCTGTTTCTCTTTTGTTATGTTTGTTTTTGGTTTATCTTTTAGATTCCATGCATAAGTGAAAACATGCAGTATTTATCTTTCTCTGATTTATTTCACTAAGCAGAATATCTTCAAGAACTGTACATGCTTTTGCAGATGGCAAATTTTTGCATTTTTATGGCTGATTAATATTTCTTTATACACACAGACATATATGCCACAGTTTTTTTTTATCCATTCACTGTGGATGGATGCCGGGACCGGCTCAGTGAGTGGGGGGTTAAGGACGGGTGCTGCAAAGCTTAAGAAATGTTAAACGGCGACATAGAAAGACATATAGACAGAGTAAAGCTTAAAGATGGGATTGGAGGACTCAAGACCTCATCAGTCAAGAGCCTGGAATGCCAATGCCTCATCGTCTTTTTTTTTTGTATTTTTTTTTGTCATTTTAGGGCCACACTCACGGCTTGTGGAGGTTCCCAGGCTAGGGGTCTAATAGGAGCTATAGCTGCCAGCCTACGCCAGAGCCACAGCAACGCGGGATCTGAGCCACGTCTGCAACCTACACTACAGCTCAAGGCAACACTGGATCCTTAACCCACTGAGCAAGGCCAGGGATCAAACCCGCAACCTCATGGTTCCTAGTTGGATTCATTTCCGCTGAGCCACAACAGGAGCTCCCCCTCATCGTCTTTATTGTGCTCTCAGGAATGTAAATAATGTGAGAAAATAGAAACCCCAAGGCCCTTGGCCTCCAGTCACATTGTATTTTAACTCTGACCTTTGCTCTAACATCCTATATCTAAAGGGAATCAATAAGGCTGGCCTCAGCTCTCTATTTAGCATCTTGAGGAACAATCAGTGTTTGCTGAAGCAGTTTTCTGACTTGAGCTGACCTAGTTTTCCAAAGTCAACAACTTGTCTTCTCAGCTAATGACTAACTTGCTGAGCCAGTTCCCTCTAGCCCTTTACTTATAGTTTCCTTACGGTTTAGAAAATAACATCAGGAAGATTTCTCCCCACAGATGGACACTTAGGATGCTAGTATATCTTAGCTATAATAAATAGTGATGCTAAAACATTGGTATGCATATATTTTTTAGAATTAATATTCTCATTTCTTTGAATATATACATAGGAGTGAAATTGCTGGATCATATGGTAGTTCTATTTTTAACTTTATAAAGAACATCCCTTCTATTCCATAGCAGCTGTACCAATGTACATTCCCACCAACAGTATCTTTTTTCCACATTCTCACCAGCACTTACTTATTGGTTACGTGATGACAACAGCTATTCTGACAGGTTTGAAGTGATTATCTCAATGTGGTTTTGATTTGTGTTGCCCTGACTAATGATGTTGAGTGTCTTTTCATGATCCTGTTGCCATTTGTATGTCTTCTTTGGAAAAAGGTCTCTTTAGGGGCCCTGCCCATTTTTAAATCAAGTTTGTTCTATTTTTGACGTTGAGTTGTATGAATTCCTTGTAAACATCCATACTTTTCTTGTTTATTGAGCATCTTTATAATCATTACCTTGAACTCTTTCTTAGGTAGATTGCTTAACTCCACTTAATTCTTCTTTAGGATTTTGCCTTGTTCCTTCATCTGGAAAATATTCATGTCCTCATTTTGCCTAATTCTCTGTGTTTATGTCCATGTATTAGGACATTCCTGATCTTAGAGAAGTGACCTTATGTTGGGGACATCCTGTGGTACCCAGTAGCATAGCTCCCTCTGGTCATCAGCGCTATATGCTTTGGGGTGTCCCCACCCCATGTGGACTGTGAGGGACTTTTGGTTGTGGTAGGTGGACTACCATGAGTACACTGGTAGGCAGGCTTGCTCCTGTCCTGTTTAGCTTCTAGGTCCTGACTTGTGCAGTGGCTCTGGTCTGTTGGAGGGCAGGACTGGGTTTTGGCATGGCAGAAATTGAGGCTGGTGCTGGCATGCTGTTTGGGGAGGTGTTGGATCCTTGCAAAGCTCCTGCAGGGGTCGAATTCCTGGATCTGGTGCCAGCCCTCTGGCGGGTAGGTAAGCCACGGGGACTAATAGGCTAGAGGGAGGATTCTAAAATGGTGCTTGCCAGAATCTGTGTCCCAAGGTAGAGTTCTAGTTGCCTTCTTCCTGTCTATGAGGCTCCCTAAGATCAGTAAGTGGAGCTGAGACAGGCACCTTTCACATTACTGCCTATATCTTGAACTCCAAGCAAGTGAGATTTTGTGAGTGTCCTTTCAGAGCTCTCCTATATACAAGCCTCAGTGGCCTTTGAAACCAGATGTTATAGTGGGCTCATCTTCCAGGTGCAGGACCTCCAGTCTAGGGAGCTTGATGTGGGGCTTGGATCACTTGCTTTTTGGGGAGAGACTCTGCAATTTTGAATATCCTCCCTTTGGGTAGCCCACCTGTAGTTGTGGGTCTTACTATATTGCATCATCTCCACCCTTTCTACTTGTCTCCTTGTTGTTTCTTCTTAATATCTTTAGTTGTGAAAAAATCTTTTCTTCTGGGCTTCAGGTTGTTCTTATAGATAAGCGCTCTATAAATGGTTATAATTTTGATGTGTCCATGAGAGGAAGTGAGCTCAGGGTTTTCCAACATATTAGCCACATCCTCTAACAGAATTTCTTTCATTTTATTTAATATTAATTGTTTCTATATAGTCTTTGTTACTTTCTTAGTTGAGTAAAGCTAAATATAAGATTTATTGTCATTTATTTTATGACATATTTCTTTGGAGGAGAACCTATTAGAATGATTGTTGATCATGTCCCTGATAGACACAAAACCATCAAATTATAGCTATGTGTGTGTCTTAATTTTCAAATGCATAAAAAATATTTCTGCTTAAGTACCACTATTAAAAAAATGAAATGATGAACATAGATGCTATCAAGCATACTTGGTAATCATAAAATCAAACATACCAATCATTCTTATTAATCACTGTATATGAATATTCCAGAGTTACATCAAGTGCTAAATTGGGATCTAATTATTGCTTTACAAGTGGAAGTGTCCTATATCTTGATTGTTTTAGATATTAATCTTCTTAGTAGGTGCAAAGTAGACACTTTGTAGCTCATGATCATACCCACAACTTTTTTTAGCATAAATAAGTAGACCAATAATATGACGCTTTCCTTTGTATTCTCTTTTAAAAATATAATCCTAAGACATTAAACAAAGAAGTGTCATATGCAGTATTCATGTTTAATTGTTAAAATTCACTGGGTGACACTGTTGGAGACTAAGCTAAGCATTAAGAAAATTGATATGGATTAGGAAACCTATCATGTGGATCATTACAGTAAAATTATAGAATGCCAGACCTGGAAAAGGCCCTTTTTTCTTTCTTTCTTTCTTTTTTTTTTAATAGCAGCTTCATTGATATAAAATTCACATACCATACAATTCACTCATTTAAAGGGTACAATTCAACACATTTAGTACATTCACAGAAATAGTGTATAACCATCAGCACAGTCTAATTTTAGAACATTTTGTCCTCCCCTAAAGAAATCCCAGACTCATTAGCAGTCACTCCCCATTGCTTCCCTCCCTGTAGGCCTTGCACAACCCTTACCTACTTTCTGCCTCTGTAGATTTTCCTTTTCTAGACATTTCAATATAAATGTAATCATATAATATGTGGCCTTTTGTGTAACTGACCTCTTTCATTGCATATAATATTTTCACGCATAATGTAAAATTGGACATTGTGTTGTAACGTAGATCAGTACTTTTTATTTTCCTTTTTATTACTTAGTGAGAAGGGCCCTTTTACCTAATGCAACTTTTATTTATGACTAATGAGCAAAGTGAAGTCCAGAGAAGTTCATCAACCATCCCTAGATCACTTGGAGAGTAAAACAGTAGAACCAGGACTAGAACTCAGATCTATGGACACAGTTTAGAATCTGGCACAATTTGAAGGATAGAAGGCTTGAATATGAAGGCACCAACTTTCCCTTAGGATGTTGTGTCTAATCAGTTCCTTTATCTTGACTCTGAATAAAGCATAATGTGGGTTAAAAGTACAGAACTCAAATCATGAGAAAGACATGGTACCTGTACAGTCTGCCATTATCAGTATGACTTTAAGAAAGCTTTTTAATATCTCTGGCCATCATATTATTATATTTTGTATATTAAGTTAAATTAAATTTCGTATGCAGTCACACTACTTTAACCAGTTAAAACACCTTGCTTTGCCTTTAGCTGAAATTATAACAATACTCAGGGAGATAACATTGGTTGCCTCATGTTACTAAAAGGTTCTGAATAGAAGCTGGCTATAAACGTGGGAAAATAAATTACAAGGCAAGAACTATTCTAAGTACTCATTTCATTTTTCCATTTAAGGGCATATTATGTTATTTTGTATGTGAGAAAATTTAAAGTCAGAAAAGTTAGAAAGTTGTTTGAAGTCCTATTGCTGCTAAGGCACAGAACAAGGATTTAAAATGTGTTTCTTAGGACTCCAAAACCACAGGAAACTTTCTCTTTGAGAGAAACAAAGCAGGGCCAGTTGGCCATTAAAGGGACATAAAGAAATCACAGTATACAATGACTCAAGAATAAAAACCTCATGGTCATCCAATGTTATTTAGAGTGGGGTCAAGCTGAATAGCCTTTGGGAATATCTCTATATCAAGATGATTGTTTTTCAAAATGATGACCTTGAATGATCAGTGAAAAGTAAATTCTGATCTATACATTCTATTTAAGAGAGATCATAAATTTTAACATCAAATGTGTTAAATATAAGCTTATTAGGAAAGCACAGTTGTTTAGGAAGATTCATTTCCAGGAGGTTCCCGGTGGCAGAATACTTCTACTAGAAATTATTCCTAGAAAAATATCCCTGCTGTTATTTTAGAGAGGATTTTGTGGACTGTATTTTTTCTTATTCAGGTGACAAGGTTAAATCTGAGGCTGAATCGAGAGTCCAGTCATCTTAAATGCTATACCCTGCTTTTTCCTACTGTACCTATTCATAGAGTTTATGAGCTGTGTTAGACCTTTAGAGTGGATGGCTCAGTTGAATAGTTTGTCAGAGAGAAGTGGGAGTTGTGTTGTTTTTTCTTTAAGTTTAGTGGAATAATGGTCATTATTTAAACTTTAGGATCAGGTTCCATCCAAATTGCCTAAATTATTTTTATTTTGTCATGCCCCTAAGAAATTTATTAGTACATCTCAGTGGGTTTGCTATATATTTTCATTAGTACATTAAAAGAAAATGTGAAAACATCTTTCCACAATGCTGATAAATTGAGCCCTGCAGTTAGTTCTCTTACAACCCTGGCTAAAATAATAGAAGGTAAATTACAGTGCTCCTAGAATTTCATCCTAGTTGAGGGCTGAAATTTTGGCTGTTTTGCCTCATGTCTATAAACCTGGTGGTGTCATTTCAGATATTTCTAGCTAATTAGGCAATCTTTGTGTTTAAATCTTTCATACCCCTTTCATTACATTTGATAGTTTTTGAGAAAACAGCTGGAATTTCTATCAATGAAAATGGATTTTGTTTTATTATTATTAAATTTTTAAAATCCCTGCATGTCAGCAGGATGGGCTGCAAATCATTTAAAAGACTTATACAAGCCGGACATACTGATGTTAAAATAAAAGCAGAACATTTTGCTTGCAGATATTAAAGTAAAATATTAAATATTAAAGTTGATTTACTGACAAGTTTAGCATAAAAGACAGCTAAAATAAGCTATGAAAGTGAAAGTAAATTAGACTATGTTTGTGGTTTGAGATGACTGGGGATAGAACTAATTATACTTCGTAATAAAGACAAAAATGAACATTGACATTAATTGTCCTAAATAGTCAATGAAGCAATGATGTGACTTCTTAAAAAAATTAGTGAAGATAAAATTCACAGCTTCTCTATGGGTCTGTTCTTATGCAAAATGAGGCAAAATACTAACCTTCCCCTGGGACAAAGACATGTATCCCATGTGGTTTTGGAAGACAATCATTTAATCAAAGCAAGAGTTAAACAGGTCCTTAGCCAAAATTTGAACTGCTATAGAAATTCCCCGCTATGTCACTAAAGAGGGAGGAAGCAGCAGATTGGAGATTCAGAGTAAACCAAAGAAAGGGGAGAGAAAGAACTAATAAAAATCAAGCACCTAATATATACCAGGAACCAATCAGGATGTTTAATCATGGAGTTCTCTCAATTCACCTGGATAAAATTGTCATCCCACCTATTCTAAACACTATTATGGTCAGCTTTGTTTTTATTTATCTTATCCAGTATCATCTTATTCCATTATTCATTCATCCACTACACTCCAAGAATATCAGCCTTCTCTCTTCTCTGGAACACGAGAAAATCTTCCCGTCCTTGGGGCTTTGTACATACTGTTTCCTCTGCCTTGAACACCCTTGCTCCCTCAGCCACTACCTATAAACCCCACTCTTCAAATGGCTAGTTCCTGTTATCTTTAAGTTCTGGCATTGTTTTATTTTGGGGACAGAACAAAGTGAATCTCAAATACCATGGCTTAATAATATGCAACTTTATTTTTCATGTGAGAAATTTGGTAAGCAACTCAGCAATTTTCACACATGACTTACATTTCTGAGTCTAACTCCTAGAGTGTGCCATCTTCCAACTAATTGGCAGAGGAAAAGGATGAAAGGAGTGCATGTTCATTTTGATTTTATTGCACACTTAAAATTTTAAGAGAGTAGATCTCAGGTTGTGTTCTTACAATAACAACAATAGTAATACTGTAATAACAGAACAAAACCTAGAAATGGTACACATTGCTTCTGCTCATATCCTAGTGACTAGAATTTAGTCATTTGGTTATACTTACCTGCCAAGAAAGCTGAGAAATAGAATATTTAGCTGGGAAAACATGGCCCTAGTTAAGACCACATTAAAAAGGAAAAGAAGGAGACCAGTTATTGAGAGGCAACTAATAGTCTAGCATAGGAACTTGTTGAGATACCATCTTTACAGAAAATCCTTCTTTGATCACTCTAAAGTCTCTTATTTAGTTTTCTTTATTACTGAATATTACAGATTATCTTTATAGCAATTGTAATTTTTAACTCAATATTCATGATATTATTTTAAAAATTCCTACTTTTTAACCTTAAACTCCTTGAAAGTAGCACTGTGTTTATTTTGTTTTCCATTATACCCTCCATTCCTATATGCCTGGAATATATGATATGAAAGTCATATTTGACACAGTGAAGATTATTGAACAAATAAATAGAAATCCACAGAAATCTCCAGATAGATAACACCTCAAATCAGGTGGATTTATTGACTGAAGTTGAGCAATTCATAGAGGAGGCAACAAAGTTAACTTCAAAAGGACTAGGCAATACCCTTCATGCAGCAGTATATAAAGTGTTGATCACCTAACCTCTAATAGGCTACAAAATCCTCTTATTGAGTCATAGCCAGCATAAAACTTTAGTCTTAGTTGTATGTATATGTGAATGTGCATACATTCTGAGTCTCAAGGTAGAATGTAATTATTACTATGAATAATGTGAACAAAAATGTTTAAAATGCACTGTCTAGCATACTTAGAAGATTAGGCTCAAAGGCGAGGCAGATATGGGAAAAAAAAAAATGATCCCCACAGAGCTAAATGTGATCTGCCTCACAGGCTAACAAAATGACATCAAATGGTGGCTCATCTCTTCACCAGTTCCATGATTTTCAATTGCCTCTTTTCCAGCAATGCACTATCAAAGTATGTTTCAAAGAAGAGAAGAATATGCGTTTCAAAGCATTGTTTCATTTTATCAGTCATAGTGGGATATTATCTAAAGTATGAGAACTTCAAAAATAACTTTGAATTATAGTTCAACTTGAGAATATCTTTTTATTTTCGAAATTCAGATATACCTAGGGAACTCAGGTACTTGCTCTGGTGTTTGGTCCTAGTTAATTGATCAGTGGTCTTTTCTAATGTGCTTGCCTGTGAGGATCCCGTGTTTTATTTAGAACAAAGTTTAGTTGTCTCTTTTGAGCTTTTTGTGTGAATGCAATTTTGTTCTTTTTTTGACTTCCTATATTGGTAGTATATTATTCCCCCCTTCTCACTTTTTTTCCTTACTAGAGGAACCTGAAATGAAAGTAGTATTTATGGAGTTCCCATTGTGGCTCAGCAGTTAGTGAACCCGACTAGCATCCATGATGTCGCGGGTTTGATCCCTGGCCTCACTCAGTGGGTTAAAGATCTGGTGTTGCCATGAGCTGTGGTGTAGGTTGCAGACGTGGCTTGGATCCTGCCTTGCTGTGGCTGTGGCATAGGCCGGCAGCTACAGCTCCGATTCGACCCCTAGCCTGGAAACCTCCATATGCTGTGGGTGTAGCCCTAAAAATAAAAAAAGACAGAAAGACCAAAAAAAAGTAATATTTATCTATTGACCTTATTAACATTTTAGTCTTGTATTTTACTCTCTTTTTAAAATCAACACAGTATCTTTCTTCTGGCTCCATCCACTTTAACATAAGACTTACCCACCCCCAAGTACTTTATGTGTTCACTGGATGATATCAGAGCCAAAAGTTGAGTAATAATTCCCTAAGAATATGGGTTATTCAGAACCTCATCTGCTATTCTATGCATACAAACATCTTTAAATCAGCTTTGAATCATTTCTCCTATAGGCAGGAAGTACAAAAAAAATATGAAAATGACAAAAACTTTCTTTCTTCAAAACCAGTTTCATTTGCTTTTCTACCGAACAAGGACAAGTCTGTGATAAGTGACCTACCAGAATCCTGAAATATCTAACAAGCTCCTTTAAGTGGATGTGACTCTCCCAGTCACTCACCCATACCACTTCCCCACTGTAGGTAGTTTGTCATTAGAATTTAGGCAGACCTCTACCAAATATACTCTTCCTTGCTTTCGGATTTACTGGATCCTCGGCCCTATTTCTTTCTCAGTTTTACTGAGAACCTCATCCAGTATTAGCACCTAGTATTATTTAGTATTTATATATAGTGCTGATTTTGTTTCAGGCATTATACTAAGCCCTTTCCTTGCATAATCTAATTTAATCCTCCCAATAACCCAGTGAGCTGATTACTTGAATTATCTATTGCTGTCTAACAAATAATCACAAGAGTTAGGTCTTGAAATAACAAAAATCATTTATTATCTCTTATGGCTTCAGGAATTTAGAAATTTCTTAGCTAAGAAATTCTGCTTTAGGTTCTCATATGAAGTTGGGGGTCAGTCAGTGCCTGAGGCTGGGGCCATCTTGAATGCTTCTTCATATTCACGTCTGATACCTGGACTTATCAGCTGAGGCTTCTTAGGCTTATTTCCCTATCTTTACATGATCTCTTCACAAGGTCTCTCTAACCTCGTGGCTTTCAGCTGGCTAGACTCAGGGTAGATGTCTCGAGAGAGAGAGAGCCAACCAGACAGAAGCTTTTTTTACCTCTTATTAGTCTTGGAAGTCACAAAATGTCAGTTTAGCTTCATTCAATATTTTCTAGAAGCAAGTAACTAAAACCAGTCTATATTTTTTTTTAAAAAGGGATTAGATGCCACCACTTTATGAAAGGAATATCCAAGAATTTATAGACATCTTGTCATGTCGGCGTCACTCCATTTGGACAAAATCACACCCACAAATCTCATTGACATAAGCCTTATTCACCTATAAGGCAGCTATGTGAAAATACATTTAAAATGATAAGAAACCCTGTTGTTTAATGAAGGATCTACAAGAAATGTTTTTGAGATTGTTAGAAGGGCTTTCTGAGGCACCTGATAAATTTCCTGAGATTCTAAAATTCCACATTTGGCCACATCTTTATGTGACATCTGGAATTGATCTTTTCCAGAAAGCCATTAGTTAATTTTAGCATCATTTGCCATCTGAGAGACTGAGACTAAGAAACAATATAAAAGTGTTTGTTTTCAAATCCAGAAAGTCCTAGCTCCCATACTCCCATATATATATATATATATATATATATATATATATATATATATATATATATATATTTAATAGTGATTTCATTACTTTATCTCTGTCCTCTTACACTTTACTATAGGCTACACACACACACACACACACACACACCACACACAAAACACGAGGTGGCACCCTCAAATACTTTGCCTGGGAATCCCCTTAGTTGTTCATTCACCTCATTAGGTACATTTTCCATTTCCCATCTTACCATAGGCAAAAATGCTACTAAATTCCCTGTCACTGCTGAACAACTACACATTTCCCTGTAACTTTCAATAACATTTTATTTTTTTTAAAAAAACCCTTATAAACAGCTTCTTGGTTCACCAAGCTTTGACTAGCAGTCTAAGTTATTCCAGCCTCTTCCTTTATCTAGTTCCAAAGCCACTTATTTTAGATTTTACTATAGCAACACTCACTCTTTGAAACCAAAACTTAATGCCTTTAAATAAAAATTTAAAAAAAATCAACTTATTTTTGCTCACAAATCTGCAATTTAGGCAAAGCTAAGTGGAGTAACACACTTTTCCTAATACTCAGTGTCACGCTGGAGAGCTTGAAAGCTGTGGCTGGAGTCAGCTGAATGCTCACTCACTCACTTGTATGGCATGCACCAGGACTGGGAAGACTCAGAAATCTGGGGCTGGAGCAGCTGGGAGTTTTGAGACATCTCTCTATTCCCATGTGGTCTCTTTATCTGGTTTCTCCAGCATTGTAGTTTCAATATATATATACTTTTTATATGACAGCTCAGTACTTCATGGGCATAAGTCTCAAAAGAGAGTCAAGGAGAAATCATATCACTGCATCATCATTTATAACCTAGCCTTGAGAATCATACAAGGTCATTTCTGCCACATTCTGCTCAATAGAAACAAGCCTGGCTTATATTCAAGGTGAGAAGGATTAGGTTTAACTGTTTGCGGGAGAAATGTAAAATAATTTGCAGATGTGTTTTAAAGCTACCATAGCATTATTCATGATTATCCCCATTTTCATAGATGTGGAAACTGAGGAGTAGAGATATTAAGAAACTAGCCTGAAAGGGTCAAAGTCAAGTTTAACCCAGTGCCTCAGCCAGAGTTAATTCTCCAGAATTATATTTTTTATTGCTCAGCTATGTTCCCACAATTCTTAGGGCCAGTTTGATTGTGGGCCCAATAGGGATCCTGTTCCTGGCTTTGGTCAGAACACTGCCTCCAATATAAGACTACAAATGATTTTCTGGGTCTATACCAGCAGTAATGAGTAACCCACAACTTGTAATCTTCCCATGTTCCTGTGTGACCATCATCATTTATTATACTTGGCACTGCCCATCACGGAAGAGCTATCATTTCACCTAATACGTTTGTTAAGCATCAACTCTGTGTTAAGGGTTTTGCAATCATGAGGCACTTGATAATGCACATAAAACAGTATCTGACTTCAAGCAACCCACAGTCTATTGAAGGCAGTTTATTACTAAAATAGAGTGGTTAAATATAACAGTAGATATATATGCAAAATACAAAGGAAACTAGAGCAAATTAGTTCTACATTGAATCTATAGAAGTCTTACCAGAAAAGGGGATATCTAAACAGGGATTTAATATATAAATATTCACCAGATAGCCCTGAGAGGGAAAGGGCATTTCAAGCAGAAGAAAGAGTATGGACAAAAGAACAGAGATGTAGTCGCAGTATGGTATGTTTGTTATAATGTTCTCTCACTACGAACTTAGGGCCTACTGCCAGATGTGTTGTTAGTGAAATATTTGTCAATTGAATGAATGCTGACAGGTGTCCAGTGTTCAGGATGGAAGTATAGATGGAGGCTAGAATAAATATGTGACCTCTAAAATTCAATTATTTCTTCTATCTGACTTATCTCTCGGGCTTAATTATAACAGCAAAAATAATGAGAACATCACCAGAAATAACCGTAAGGTTCTCAATGCCCTTTGTTTCAGCCATTCTAAGAGGGACTTTACATATATAATTTCACTTAATCTTCATAGCAGTCCTGAGTAAGAAGGTTGGCCAACTATTTTCTTTTCCCTTTCTTTCTTTTCCCTTCCTTCCTTCTACCCTCCATCCCTCCCTCCCTCTCTCCCTTCCTTCCATCTTCCATCCTTCCTTCTGCCTCACCTGTGGCATATGGCAGTTCCCAGGCTAGGGGTTGAATCCCAGCTGTAGCTGCAGATCTACGCCCCAGTTGCAGCAACACTGAATCCAAGCCATATCTGTGGCCTCTGCTGCAGCTTGATGGACATTATGTTGGGTTCTTAACCTGCTGAGTGACAGCGGGAACTCCTGGCCAAGTATTTTCAAGTTCAGTTTGTGATTATCTAACATTGAGAGTGAGCACATAAAGTGTGTATGTATACTCATGCAAATTAAAGAAGAATTGTTAAGAACATATCTATTTCTAAATTTTTTTATCACTCTAGACACTTTTTACATCTTAGTTCCTGGTACATCTTAGTTACATCTTAGTTCCAGGTTCTTAGTTCCTGTTCTCTCTGGTACTAATTGACACTATGACTTTTAGGGTATTATATTCTTGCTTTTTGATATTGTTTTGATATTTAATTACATAACCCTTAAACTATTTATTTTAGCTTTGTCTGTTTTCAAACTATATGAAATGAATCAAGGTTTGTGTCTTGCTTCCATCACTCAACGTTTTGTTTCCATGATTCATCCAAGTATGTCACATGTAGCTGTAATAAATTTATTGGTGTATAGCATTCTATTGAAAGAATATACCATAATTTATTTATCTACTTTTACACATATCTTGTGGTGAATAATTACAAATTTTTCTCTAGGTATTATATCTAGGAGTGTAACTGCTTAAATATGGTTGTGTGTATCTTGGCAGGAATGACAAATTGCTTTGCAAAGTTGTGGTACTAATTTGCACTCCTACCAGCAGTGTGAGAGTTTCTATTGCTCTAGATCCTTGCCAACATTTGGCAATGGCAGATTTTTAAAAGTAATTCCAAGTTGTTTGATGTGTAACATTTCCTCATTGTGTTTTTATTTTGCGTTTCTTTGATTACTAATGAATTTGATTACTTTTTCGTATATTTGTTGGTCATTTACACTTTGTGTAATTCCTGTTTCAGTCTTCTGTCTCTATTCTATCGGACTTGGATTTTTCGTAATGACATGTTAGAGATCTTTATATTTTCTGAATACCAGCTTTTAAAGCTTTAGGTATTGAAAATATCCCTCCACTAAATATATTGTGCCTTATTTTTCATTCTCTTCAGGTTGTATTTGACAAAGAGAGACATCCTATTTGTCAAATCTACTTGCTGTTTCTTTTTTTCTAGCTTTATTGAGATATATATCATTGCGTAAATATAGTATATATACAATATGATAATTTGATATGCACACACATATATATAGCAAAGTGATTACAGTAATAAGATAACATGTACATCATCTCATTTTATTACATTTTTTTAGTAAGAACATTTAAGATTGACTCTCCTAGAAACTTTCAAGTATACGATACAGTACCGTTAATATATAGTTGCTGTGCTACACATTAAATCCTCAGAATTTATTTACCTTATAACTGGAAGTTTATACCCATTAACCAATATCTTCCCATTTCCATCACTGCCTTGCTTATGGAAGCCACCATTATACTCTCTGTTTCTATGAGCTTTGCTTTTTTTAGGCTTCACATATAAGAAGAATCTTACAGTATTTATCTTTCTGTGTTAGACTTATTTCACTTTGTCACAAATGCAAATTTTTTTACTTTTTTATGACTGAATAATGTTGCACTGTGTGTGTGTGTGTGTGTGTGTGTGTGTGTATCCATTCACCCATTGATGGACATTTAGGTTGCTTCCATATCTTAGCTATTGTGAATAATGTTTTAGTGAACATAAACTCTTTGAAATAGTCATTTCATTTTCTTTGGATATACGCAGAAATGAGATTGCTAGATCATATAGTAGTTCAGTTTTTGGTGAGAGTGGGCACTCTTGTTTTGTTTCTGATCTTAGAGGAAAAGCTTTCAACCTTTCATCATTGTCTATGATTTTATTGTGGGGTTGTCATATGTGGCCTTTATTATATCTAACTTGATGAGTGTTTTTATTACTAAAGAATGTCGAATTTTGTCAGATGCTCTTTCTGTATTTATTAAGATGATCATATGATGTTTAAACATTTATTGATTTCCAGTTTTATTTATTTTTTATAACAATGAATTTTATTTCAATTACAGGTGTACAAAGATCATCACAAGTCAATGTGATAGGTTTTGTGTCACAAACCCACAGTGCATCCCCCCACCTCCCAGATTGTCTTATTTGAAAAACCAAGGTTTTCCAAAATCTGTGAGTCATTGTCTGTTCTTCAAAGAAGTTCATTGTGTCTCTTTAGTTTCCGCATTTAAGCGGTAGCATTGGGTGTTGCTGTCTAATTGTCTGACTGGTTTCACTTCACATGATAATTTCTAGGTCCATCCATGTTGCTGTAAATGTTGTTATTTCATTCCTTTTAATGGCTGAGTAATATTCCATTGTGTGTATGTACCATGTCTTCCCTATCCACTCCTCTGTTAATGGGCATTTAGGTTGTTTCCATGACCTGGCTTCTTCCCTCTTTAGCTGCTTTAGATGTAAAGTTAGGTTGTTTATGTGAGCTTTTTCTTGTTTCCTGAGGTAGGCTTGTATTTCTATATACTTTCCTCTTAGAACTGCTTTTGCTGCATCCCAGAGGTTTTGAAGTGTTGTATCTTTGTTGTCATTTGCTTCTAGGTGTTTTTTAATTTCCTCTTTGATTTCTTCATTAATCCATTGGTTGTTTAGTAGCGTGTTGTATAGTTTCCACGTGTTTGTAGTTTTTGCCTTTTTTTTCCTGTTGTTGATTTCCAGTCGTATAGCATTGTGGTCAGAGAAGGTGCTTGATATGATTTCAGTTTTCTTAAAGTTACTGAGGATTGATTTGCAGCCCAGGATGTGATCAATCTTAGAGAATGTTCCGCGCACACTTGAGAAGAATGTGTATTCTGTTGCTTTTGGATGGAATGTCCTATAAATATCTGTTAAGTCCATCTGATCTAATGCTTCTTCAAGGCCTGTGTTTCCTTATTGATTTTCTGCCTGGATGACCTGTCCATTGCTGTAAGTGGGGTGTTAAAGTCCCCCACTATGATTGTGTTATTATTGATTTCTCCTTTTAAGTTTGTTTGCAGTTGCCTTATACATTGTGGTGATTCTATGTTGGGTACATAGATATTTAAAATTGCTATATCTTCTTCTTGGATTGATCCTTTGATCATTATGTAGTGCCCTTCCTTGTCTCTTAAAATGTTCTTCATCTTAAAGTCTATTTTGTCTGATAGGAGTATTCCTACTCCGGCTTTCTTTTGATGCCCATTTGCATGGAATATTTTCTTCCATCCTCTCACTTTCAATTTGTATGTGTCTCTAGAAGTGAAGTGGGTCTGTTGAAGACAGCATATATATGGGTCTTGTTTTTGTATCCATTTGGCTAGTCTATGTCTTTTGGTTGGGGCATTCAGTCCATTAACATTTAAGGTAATTACTGATATATATGTTCTTATTGCCATTGTATTAACTGTTTGGGTTTTTGTTGCTCTTTTATTTTTTTACCCTGAAGTTTTGACATAGGAGTCTATATACAAATGAGATTGTTTTAAGTTGTTGGTTTCTTAATTGCACGTGCATCTCCAGTGACCTGCATTTGTGCTCTCTTCTCACGATTTCTGATTTTGGTAGCATAGTTGTGCATGGATGATTTAGTATCTTTACTGTATATATGGCTTTCCTGGTGAGCCTTGTCATTTGTGGTGTTTTTGTTTCTGGTTGTGGCCTTTTCTTTTCTGACTAGAGAAGTTCCTTTAAGATTTGTTGTAAAGCTGGTTTAGTGTTGCAGAAATCTCTTAGCTTTTGCTTATCTGTAAAGGTTTTGATCTCTCCTTCAGATCTGAATGTGAGCTTGCAGGGTAAAGCAATCTTGGTTGGAAGTTTTTCCCTTTCATCACATTAAGTATATCATGCCACTCCCTTCTGGCCTGCAGAGTTTCAGCTGAAAAATCTGCTGATAACCTTATTGGGGTTCCCTTGTATGTCATTTGTTTCTTTTCCCTAGCTGCTTTCAATATTTTCTCTTTGTCTTTAATTTTGGTCATTTTGA